>BSBK01000747.1:335000-702500 GCA_027943335.1 Chamaecyparis obtusa | reverse complement strand
AGGATGTTGCACCATATGGAGATTTACAAACTCCACGCAATCCTATCCATCATGATACACAAGTACATTGAGATGTTTATTCAAAAATATAATTTTTCTATTATCATAAGTATTTAAAATTTATAATACATGTATGTATGCATGACATATTTTGTTTATTGTACACAGACATCAAGAGGAGGTGCACCGCCATTAGGTCACGGATTAGGACATGGCCCTAGTTGAGCGACCATGTTATTTTAGATATTTCATGTGACATTTCATAGATACATGTTATTTCATATTTTAGACATTTCATATATGTACATGTAGATATTTTAGTCATTTTATATATGTACATGTTATATGGTTGTATGTTATTTCATATTTTATACATTACATTACATATTTCAGACATTACATGTTACATATTTTATACATTACAGGTTATATGTTCGTGTGGTATTTCATATTTTAGACTTATTTTTATACATGTTATGTATACATTATGTTATGCCATGTACTAATGTTATTTTAGATATTTCATGTCACATTTCATATATACATGTTATTTCATATTTTAGACATGTGACATTTCATATATACATGTTATATTTTACACATGTACAAACAATGTCTTAAGCGGAGGTCTTAAGGGGAGGTAATGCATCAAAGCATACAATTAATTAAGTAACAATTACAAATTAATTAAGTAACTAACATAATTAACTAAAGCATAATTAACTATAATAATTACCAAAAACATAAATAACTAACATAATTAACTAACATAATTAGGTAATCTAACTAACATAATTAGGTAACTAACATAATTAAGAATCTAACTAATGTCATATAAGTAAAAAACAATTAAATAAGTAACTATCTAATGTCTTAAGGGGAGGTCTTAAGGGGAGGTAATGCATCAAAGCATACAATTAATTAATTAATTAAGTAACAATTACCAATTAATTAAGTAACTAACATAATTAACGGGTCCTAACAATTACCAATTAATTAAGTAGGTAACTAACATAATTAAGTAATCTAACTAACATAATTAGGTAATCTAACTAACATATTTAGGAAACTAACATAATTAAGTAATCTAACTAATGTCATGTAAGTTAAAAACAATTAAATAAGTAACTAACTAATGTCTTAAGGGGAGGTAATGCATCAAAGCATACAATTAATTAAGTAACAATTACAAATTAATTAAGTAACTAACATAATTAACTAAAGCATAATTAACTAACATAATTGCCAAAAGCATAAATAACTAACATAATTAATGAGTCCTAACAATTACCAATTAATTAAGTAGGTAACTAACATAATTAAGTAATCTAACTAACATAATTAACTAACATAATTAGGTAACTAACATAATTAAGTAATCTAACTAATGTCATGTAAGTAAAAAATAATTAAATAAGTAACTAACTAATGTCTTAAGGGGAGGTCTTAAGGGGAGGTAATGCATCAAAGCATACAATTAATTAATTAAGTAACAATTACCAATTAATTAAGTAACTAACATAATTACCAAAAGCATAAATAACTAACATAATTAATGGGTCCTAACAATTACCAATTAATTAAGTAGGTAACTAACATAATTAACGGGTCCTAACAATTACCAATTAATTAAGTAGGTAACTAACATAATTAAGTAATCTAACTAACATAATTAGAAAATCTAACTAACATATTTAGGTAACTAACATAATTAAGTAATCTAACTAATGTCTCGTAAGTAAAAAACAATTAAATAAGTAACTAACTAATGTCTTAAGGGGAGTTAATGCATCAAAGCATATAATTAATTCAGTAACAATTACCAATTAATTAAGTAAGTAACATAATTACCAAAAGTATAAATAACTAACATAATTAACGGGTCCTAACAATTACCAATTAATTAAGTAGGTAACTAACATATTTAAGTAATCTAACTAACATAATTAGGTAACTAACATAATTAAGTAATCTAACTAATGTCATGTAAGTAAAAAAAATTAAATAAGTAACTAACTAATGTCTTAAGGGGAGGTAATGCATCAAAGTATACAATTAATTAAGTAACTAAGTAACAATTACCAATTAATTAATTAACTAACATAATTACCAAAAGCATAAATAACTAACATAATTAACGGGTCCTAACAATTACCAATTAATTAAGTAGGTAACTAACATAATTAAGTAATCTAACTAACATAATTAACTAATATAATTAGGTAATCTAACTAACATAATTAGGTAACTAACATAATTAAGTAAGCTAACTAATGTCATGTAAGTAAAAAACAATTAAATAAGTAACTAACTAATGTCTTAAGGTGAGGTCTTAAGGGGAGGTAATGCATCAAAACATACAATTAATTAAGTAACAATTACCAATTAATTAAGTAACTAACATAATTAACTAAAACATAATTAACTAACATAATTACCAAAAGTATAATTAACTGACTAACAATTACCAATTAATTAAGTAGGTATCTAACATAATTAAGTAATCTAACTAACATAATTAACGAACATAATTAGGTAATCTAACTAACATAATTAAGTAATCTAACTAACATAATTAACTTACATGATTAATCAAAGCATATAATTAATTAACTAACATACATAAAAACATACAATATATGAGTTCAAACATGAAAGTTCAAACTATAGAGTTCAAATATGAAAGTACAAGAGCTACAAAAAGAAGTTTATTCTAAAGCGCCTGATACATATAGTCTGGATCCTCTCTATCTTTTATTATCTCTAAAAAAAATTCATGTTTTTCAATAGACAACCTCCACTTTTGATTGCCACGTCCTCTTTTTGGAAATGTCTCGAATTGCAACTTTGTTGCTATAACCAAGTGACTGTAATGTAGAACTTTTTGGCCACACATGTATTCAATAAATTGAACACCATTTTTGTCGATCTTTTTTTGCTGATAATAGGTTCCTTCAATAACAACTGGACCATTTGGATATGTCTGTCCATCATCATCTACACTTTCTTCTATCAATTTGTATTTTTCTTTCGTGCATCTTAGTAGATAATAATCTACACTTTCTGCATTGTCAGGATCCGCAACTACAACAAAAATATCACCTATACAAATGGATTATATTAAAATTAAACATCACTTGCATGATAAATTAAAATTAAATAAAAGAACATGTACATGTGCACGCACCTGTAACAACTAAATCAGAAACGTGCTCATAATTAGCTGAATATATAGGATCATGAATGTTTTATGTCAATGGCATCATCTTCATAAGGAGGCATTCTGATTAACTCCATATCCCATCATGAAACATATCCATTTGCAATATTCTCACATTGACTCAATGGACTGTCCTCAAGGAAATGAGCACAAAAATATGATTTTTCTCTTACTTGAATCAAAAGTGGCTTGTGTTGTCTCGTAGTGATCAATTGATGTAAACTTTCTAATACCAACAATTCTTTCACAATTGTAAGGATTAGATCGGTCTATATTTGTTACAAATATGAAATGGAAGTTGCACATTTTTAAATCAACAATTATGAAAAGATAGATGAACATGAAATAAAATTTTAATTTAAAATTTTACAACAAATTATAAATTACCTTTCACTTCCCAAAAATAACGTTTGTTGTATTTGGTGTCCCGAGGAGCAAAATGAATTTGACACCATTCAACAATTTTCTTTGAGTTCTCTATCATGTTACTTGTACATTTCTGAATTATCAGTTTAAAGCAAATGGATCTAAGCTAAAATTATATTATTTGACATATATATATATATATATATATATATATATATATATATATATATATATATATATATATATTGAACACCATTTGTACCTGCAAGTTCATGTTGGCAAAGTGCATGCTTCACACACACTCCTGCTCCATCGTGCTCTCCTTTTCCATGTCCACTTTCAAAGAAATTCCACAGAAACTTAACATTGTGTCTAGCATGTTGCATGGCTAGTCAGTTAAAGGCTTTTGTAGATTTAAATTGTCCTGCAAAATTAAGTTGTACATGCATATATACATGTCATCCTTTAATAATTTAACAAGTAATTAAATGATAATGAAAATGAATTGAAGTATCTATACACTTACTTGCACAACCATCAGACCAAATCCAGTGTTGTGAAGCCTTTATCCCGCGATTCACAATATCTTCAAAATACATTGCAAAAAAATGAGCCACATAGCTCCTATCATGAACCTTATCATCACTGATATAGAAATGAACCTCCTTGATGATAATGCATTCATTTGGATCGGTAATTTCTACCTCATCCAAATCATATTGTGCATGTCTATAGGTCACTTGCACAAATATTGCAACCTACTCAGAATGATAATATTGAGCTTGAAGCTCTGTTTGAGGGGAAAATGTATAGTTCTCAGAGAAATCTACAATTGAAAGAATACAACCAAGTGGAAAACAATATTTAGAATCATGAAACTGTTTAGCTTGCCATCGTGCACCATGACAATGCTGGATATGTGGATAAATTAGAGTACGAAATCTGGTCATAAACTCAAGGTAAGGCAATTCACTCTCTTTCAAAACAATTTTTTTGGATTCATCTCCGCTCTTTGTTCGATATGTCTCATATTCAAATCTTTTCCACAAAACTGGTGTTGAAACATTAATATTCTCAATTTGCAATAGAAATTTATTCAAATCTCCACAATCACTACATGCATTCTTTATACACTGTACTTTGAACTCATCTGAATCTTCTAATTAATCACATAAAATAGACTTCACAAATTATGTCGTACTTCCAGGGATGACCATATTTGAATCAAGAACTGTCATAACTTTTTTATATGATTGTAAGTATAGATGAAACTCAACATGATTTCGACAACAAAAATTTTTACGAACCTTATTTATGCGTAAAAAGAAAGGGTGCAACCTCTCAAACATTCTTTGACATATTTTCACATCTAAAAATTATTTCTTGAATGCTTCAAATAATTCACTTTGTGTTGTATCTATAACATGTTTTGGATGTGCAGTTTTCATACCAGTTTCTTCATCTTTCATCTGTATTGTATCCCTTCTACTAGAAGAAACATGAGAGTGAGCGATCCAATATTCAATGACCAGTTTTTTTGCATCTTCATAAATTTTGTCTTTTTGAGAAAGCCTACAAATATTTACCCAATTCTTTTCAATGTTTTCATCTAACATATTTCTCTTCCTGATATATCTTTGAACAGTTCTTCTAGATACATTCAGTAAATCATAAATTGCATGTTCTTGTTTTCTCTGTGTCAACCTCCTACTAGATAAAGTAGTCATCAATGTTCTACGTGCAACACTTAAATCAGCTCCTCAATTTGACTTATTAATGTCGTTCAATGCATCTTGCAAATTTTCAACTATTGTTCGATTTACATTGTCTTCTAATTTTTTCTTATTATCAACACCCAACAACTCCAAAATAGGAGTCATTTCTTTTTTCCTAAATAATCTAACAAATAACTGAGCTTTTCCAACCATAATTTTATTTTTAAAATATTCATCCCACTTGTTTGCAATGCATTTTAATTGTACTTTTAGATAATATTTGTTCGCATGAAATTTGACTGAAAAGTAAATCCTCATTCATCTCCATCAAATTGCCCATGCCAAAAGATATATTTCCACCTCTAGAACTACCAATTTGTTCCCCTGCTTGAATTGCATCTTCTTGAATATCAATAGGTTCTTCCTGAACTTCAACAGGTTGATCTTGATTATGTTTTGTATGACCTTTCATTTTGTCATCCCTTATTCGATCATATTTTTTTTCTCTATTCCTTTTATTCCCCATTGCAAAAATTGTTCAGATTGAAAAATATAAAAGAATCACTTAAATACTAAAATATTAATAATTATGCATGACAATTCAATATTAAATAAATATTAACACTTAATAATTAAAAATAATCTTATATTTAATATTCCAATAAAAAAATGGACTTCAAGTTTTTTGGTGGGAAAAAATGGACTTAAAAGCATGCAAAGCTAAACAAATTGGGTTTCTTGAAGGCATGTAAAGATAGAAAGTAAGCAAGGGTTCGAATAATCAAATTGATAGAATACCCTAACTGGAAAAACTCACACATTTCTATAAAAGCTTACGCTCATAAGCAACCAAAATATATACATATTTATCATTCACAAAATCACAACAATCTAATCTTGCAAATTTTCTCAAGGATAATGAAAAAAAAATACAATCACTCCAAAATCATCAACCTATCTAGAAGACAAAATGAAGACAATATTTTCCAAAGAATAATTGCAAAAAAGGTTTTCAAACCCTACCTTAAACCACCACTCGACAGAAACTGTGCAAAGAACAATCCAACAACCCTGAAATTTTCCAAAGCTTTCACAATCCTCCAATTCAATCTCAGAGCCAAAATCTATAAACGTGTATATCTAATACTAGCCAAAATCCTCTTAATAAAGAAAACCGAAGAAGGGTTTCAATGCATGCAATACCATAAACAAGTAAACTACCCTGTGAAAAATAGAAAAGAATCACTTAACTTGAAAACACTAAATCAAGACTTGACATGCAATACCCAAATATAAAATAGAACTCAAGATAAAAATCACTTATTTCTTGCAAATAAATTAAAATAATTAATAAATTTCAAAAAAACTATTAAAAATCTATAAAAGACTAATTTTATTTAAAAACTTGGCCAGATTTTTTACATTCGGATTTAAGGGGGCTTGGTCATGCACGGGACTATGCTTGGTTGCCCATATGTCTAGCTAAACCAATTCTAACTAAACCCATTCCGACTGAACCTGTTCCAGTCGAAACAGGTTCGGTCGGACCCATGTGGAATCTTGAATGCTTCAAATAATTCACTTTGTGTTGTATCTATAACATGTTTTGGATGTGCAGTTTTCATACCAGTCTCTTCATCTTTCATCTGTATTGTATCCCTTCTACTAGAAGAAATACGAGAGTGAGCGATCCAATATTCAATGACCAATTTTTTTGCATCTTCATAAATTTTGTCTTTTCGAGGAAGCCTACAAATATTTACCCAATTCTTTTCAATGTTTTCATCTAACATATTTCTCTTCCTGATATATCTTTGAATAATTCTTCTAGATACATTCAGTAAATCATAAATTGCATGTTCTTATTTTCTCTGTGTCAACCTCCTACTAGATAAAGTAGTCATCAATGTTCTACGTGCAACACTTAAATCAGCTCCTCGACTTGACTTATTAATGTCGTTCAATGCATCTTGCAAATTTTCAACTATTGTTCGATTTACATTGTCTTCTAATTTTTTCTTGTTATCAACACCCAACAACTCCAAAATAGGAGTCATTTCTTTTTTCCTAAATAACCTAACAAATAACTGAGCTTTTCCAACCATACTTTTATTTTTAAAATATTCATCCCACTTGTTTGCAATGCATTTTAATTGTACTTTTAGATAATATTTGTTCGCATGAAATTTGACTGAAAAGTAAATCCTCATTCATCTCCATCAAATTGCCCATGCCAAAAGATATATTTCCACCTCTAGAACTACCAATTTGTTCCCCTGCTTGAATTGCATCTTCTTGAATATCAATAGGTTCTTCCTGAACTTCAACAGGTTGATCTTGATTATGTTTTGTATGACCTTTCATTTTGTCATCCCTTATTTGATCATATTTTTTTTCTCTATTCCTTTTATTCCCCATTGCAAAAACTGTTCAGATTGAAAAATATAAAAGAATCACTTAAATACTAAAATATTAATAATTATGCATGACAATTCAATATTAAATAAATATTAACACTTAATAATTAAAAATAATCTTAGATTTAATATTCCAATAAAAAAATGGACTTCAAGTTTTTTGGTGGGAAAAAAATGGACTTAAAAGCATGCAAAGCTAAACAAATTGGGTTTCTTGAAGGCATGTAAAGATAGAAAGTAAGCAAGGGTTCGAATAATCAAATTGATAGAATACCCTAACTGGAAAAACTCACACATTTCTATAAAAGCTTACGCTCATAAGCAACCAAAATATATACATATTTATCATTCACAAAATCACAACAATCTAATCTTGCAAATTTTCTCAAGGATAATGGAAAAAAAATACAATCACTCCAAAATCATCAACCTATCTAGAAGACAAAATGAAGACAATATTTTCCAAAGAATAATTGCAAAAAAGGTTTTCAAACCCTACCTTAAACCACCACTCGACAGAAACTGTGCAAAGAACAATCCAACAACCTTGAAATTTTCCAAAGCTTTCACAATCCTCCAATTCAATCTCAGAGCCAAAATCTATAAACGTGTATATCTAATACTAGCCAAAATCCTCTTAATAAAGAAAACCGAAGAAGGGTTTCAATGCATGCAATACCATAAACAAGTAAACTACCCTATGAAAAATAGAAAAGAATCACTTAACTTGAAAACACTAAATCAAGACTTGACATGCAATACCCAAATATAAAATAGAACTCAAGATAAAAATCACTTATTTCTTGCAAATAAATTAAAATAATTAATAAATTTCAAAAAAACTATTAAAAATCTATAAAAGACTGATTTTATTTAAAAAATCGGCCAGATTTTTTACATTCAGATTTAAGGGGGCTTGGTCATGCACGGGACTATGTTTGGTCGCCCATAGGTCTAGCTGAACCAATTCTGACTAAACCCATTCCGACTGAACCTGTTCTGGTCGAAACAAGTTCGGTCGAATCCATGTGGAATCCTATGTGGTAGCCAAATAAGCCAAAAAAGGTGACTCTCAAAAGTTCTCACTTTTGGTACTAAATTCTCTGTCAAAATTTACCTTTCTGTAAAATCTAAAAATATTGTTCTATAGAGCTCGAAGTCAATATTATGGTCATGTAATTTTTATTATGTTTTGATTTCATATAATATATTATAAGTTTAAAATACTTCAAGTAGGTATTTTAACATTTAAGAACACACTCGTTCGAAAAAAATTAAAAATAACAAATCATGTCAGAAAAATTTAAACTTTATATTTAACACTACAGGAGAGATTCATCTTCAAGAATATATAATATTTTTTTAATGGTGTAGATTTGATAGGGAAAATTTGGTGGGAACAAAAAACTGTGAATTTTGGATAACACCGACTTTGGATAGTTATAACAGACAAAATATATACCGAAATCCAATTTTTCTTTTTTTATGCACTAGCTATACATGTCACCTAAAACATATTCTGAAATTAGAGGAAAAAAAGATTATTTGCATATAATTTTTTGGTGTGAACTAGACCCTAGATTTTCAGCATATTTCAACAATTAAAAAATGGACGTCAAAAATTAAAAAACTATGTCAATTTTTATTCAATTTTTTTTGTTTAAATTATAAGCATAAACTTCATCAAATTTTACACATTTCATTAATTTACATCCTCTTCAAATTCTAAACGCAAATACCACTTGTATGTCGTTAAAGTTGAAAATTTTGCATGTTGTCGTCCTTTCCCTTTATAAAAGTGTGACATAGGTTTGTACTTTTACCCTGAGATAAAGTGTGTGTCCTCACAATGACAAAGGCTAAATCAATGATAAATGCTAAAATGGCAAGATTACCTTTGGTAAAAAACTCTCTCAAGGAGCTCTACATAAAGGAAGTCATGAAATTATATTTTGAAAGTCATATAAGTCTTAGTACACTAACATAATGACAAAAATAAACAAAAAAACTTGAATCAATACTTGATTGTAGCTTCCTTGTAAATATATTGAAAATGTAATGTGCTTGTAGTTTTTTTCTCTTTATTTTGGTAGCTCATTCCTTGTATGTTTTCTCTTACCTAGTTGTTATGATGGATAACAAATGTTCTTTATATGTGGATCAAAAATGGTATTTTAGGTGTAAGCCAACAATAAACAATCAATGCAAAGATCAAGACTAGATCACCAAAAACAAAGATTCACACTCATAACACCTCAAATTTTAATCGATCTTAGCGAGATTAGAGCATCAGACATCTAGGTCCATCCAGAAATGGGTCTTTGACAAGGAGGACCAAGCATTGGGGCCCCTAACATAGGATCTAGTCTCATATTTTTGTTTAATGAAAATTTAAGCATAGTATCATCACTAAATGTTTAGGATATCATAGAGCATAAATGGTCTTAAAGTGAATTAGGGGAATGCATACTAAACCAAGTGCCAAATAGAGTATAAAAATTTTAAGGTAAATAATTTACAATGTTACACAAATAAAATTTTAAATTTAATCATTTTTGTGAATCCCAAATGAAGTGGTTAATTGCTTCAAGGGTAAAAGATGAAACTATAAACAATATTTCCTTCAAACATTTAAAATTAGTGTGTGAATTCATTTGACTATAATGCAACAATCTCAAACAAATTTTACTAGGTAGAACATTCTTCAAGCTAATTAACTTTAAAATCTAGTGTGATAATCCTATGATGTTGGTATTTTGATAAGATCGGTGACTTGAGTTCGGTAATTGATTTGATACTTGATTAAGGCATTTTCAACCAAGGACAACAAACTCATGACATATAAAATCTTGATACATAACAATTATTTCCAGTTTGATGATCACAAAAAAAAATGATGAAGTCAAAAATAGAACAAATAAAACTCAATCTCACTCTCTTCATTTTGGTCTATAGCATGATATTTCTCTTCAATACCGCACAAAGGGAGGGGTCTAGATGAATTTTATTTCCCCTCATATTATTTTTTTTGAATTGTAAGCCTTTCCTCAGGGTCCTTCACTATTCATCCAATTAGTGGAGGTGGAAAAATTCAAGGTGTTTGTAAATTCTTTACAAAGATTAAAACAAATGTTGGAAATTGTAAGATATAAAAAAGATGTAAGATAAGGAAAAGAGGTAAATGTAAGAGTTTATAAGAAAATATGAGATGTGTGTGGGGGGGAATGTAAGATCTACTTCTTAATCCAAACTCCCAAAGGAAAGATCCAAATTGATCAACTAAAAGAGAATGGTTAATGCACAAATGATTCAATTGATGAAGAATATGAAAAAAGGAGAAAAGCTTATATTCTGTTATAGAAAGTATGTATTGAAATATTGGTTGAATTGAAGACAAGTGCTAACCTCAAAATAGGGCTGATCTGGAAAATGTTATTTTCTGATGTTTGTGTTCAGTTTCAAGGAATTTTGCAACTGAATTTGGCCTTAAAATACAGAAATAGAGAAAACTCAGAAACCTTTTTCTTTTCTGAGCAAGGTCATCCTTGACCCAAGACAGTGGTAAGATCTTACCCCAAGGTACAGTCTTACCCCAAAAAGTCAACCTTGACCTGCATTGCTTTGACGAAAATTTTGTTCACGGATCCCAAAAGTTCACTAAAAAGGGTACTCAGATCTGCACCGATGTTCCTTGTCCCACACTTACACCTGCAAGAAAAAGGGTTTTGTTTGTTGGATGAGGGGTTTTCCTTGATCAAACCCCACTTTGAAATCAACCTTGAAATGTAATTGAAATTACAATATATAAACAAAGTAAATGGAACTATTCAGCTTGCTTATGTTGAAATCCTTGTGGAGGATTCGAATCCTTGAATCCACAAGTATGGATGCTCTAAATGAATGTAGAATTATATGTAGGATGTCTCAAATCAATTGCATTAGATCTTCAACACCAATCTTGAATGGATCTTGGAATAGGAAGAAGCTTGGATGAATATGGATGGATAAATCTTCAACAAGAGGGCTCCAAAGAGATTGAATCCTTCAATGGCTATCAATGGATCTCCTTGATGAATTGGATCATGAATGCTTGAATGCTTGAATGCTTTAATTTTATCCTTCTCCTTCTTGCTTGCTTGATTACTTGATTGCAGTTATGCTTGAATTCGATGGAAGATGGACGCTTGATCATGAAAAGTGGATGTGAAAATGAAAGAGGAAGGCTTCCTTTTATACTAGTCTAGGGAAAAAACTTCTAGAAAGGTCAACATAGGAGAATTAAATTCCCATTTAAACCTTAACCCCTAGAAATGGGCCTAGATTAAATACAATTTAAGAGTTTACCATTCTAAAATCCAAAATAGCTGACCCGGAAGCGGGAAATAAAACTTTCTGAAGCCTGACATCATGAAACCTCTGGAATCTGAATGTTGGACATAGGGTTAGGGTCAAGGTTGACTCTAACCTAGGTCAGGGTTGAGGTTATCCTTGATCTAGGTCAAGGTCGAGGTTGACCTTGACCCAGAAGGTCATCCTTGACCCTGAGCTCAAAGATCTCAAATCCTCAGGATAAGGTGCCAGAAAAAGACTGGAAACGGGTGGAGAGAGAAGTAGAATAGGGGGGAAAAGCTAGATCTAGTCAAAGACTCACTCAAGGCGCTTGACATGACCCCAGACCACTTACTTGGAGGGATAAACTATCCCTAAATAGAAGTGCTTCCATTTTCTGACGATACATTTAGCCCCCACTTTAGTAAGAGTATGGACTCGATGCAAACTCTTGGTAAAGGAGATCATAATGAAAAGATAATCTTATTGAAATCAAAGGGACAAAGAAATCCTCAAGCCCCCAGGGACTCAAGTCTTCATCAACTCCAAGATCACAATAAGAGATATATCTCTAGAAAAGAGAGAGAGAGAGAGAGAGAGATGGGGGGGGTGTGATTATCTCACCCAATGAGAACTTATGTCCCATTGTGAACCACATAAGGAAATGGCGCAACTGGAAAGATGGAATTGAACCGCCTACTGAATGTGGCTACTCACTAGTCAACCCATCGAAGATTCACCCTTAGGAATATTCTATTCCATAAGAGCAAAGCCAAAAATCAAAAGAGATCAAGTCTTAAGGACACCTCTGACCTTAAGGGATCAAAAATTTGAAACTGGAGGGATCAAGAGATCCTATAAAATAAAAATCCATGCTTTAAGGATTAGTCACTAATCCATAAAGGGAGAGAAGTACCTTGAAAAGTATATGTATTTAAAATGTGTGTGTGCAATAGGTGAGCAGAGCGTATGCCCCCACGTTAAATTCATTGCTAACACTTTAACAGGAGCAATGACTTGACCAGAAACATAAACAACTCTACTGATTACGTTTCCACTATGAGATGCCCCCAAACGAAGACAAATCAAGGGAAATACCACATAAACATAAAAAGAGCACATAAGGGATCTACTTGCCATGGGGTCAATATGATCATAAGATAATATATATATGATATTATTGCAAATGAATTGACATCATTCCCCAAAGAAAGTAGAACTACAATCACAATGGAGGAAAGAACACAGAAGAGTTACAAAGAAGAATATTTTTGGACCATGACATGGAGACCAAAAAGAATCAATGCTACCAAGTCGCAAATCCAAGCAGACTACACAAGGAAACATTTACAAACAATAGCACATGTACAAAATTAACATGAAACAACATATAGAAGAGTAAAGATACATATAGAAGAGATATACAACATATTCAATTCCTTTATCACCTTGCACCAACAGAGTAACAAGGGTCATATAAAAGAATCTAACAGACATTTAGAAAACATATTATGGGAGAAACACAGTACGATAGGAAAACACACAAAAAGCTACCATGTGTATGCACCCTAAAATGGTCGCCTAGACTTTGGGCCCCCATTCATCAATTTATCATTTCCTGAATCAATGCTTTGCAATATTTTCCATTCAAATCAATTTCCTTGATCAAAACATAATTAATTCAATTATTTTAATATTTCCTAAGGTTTGATCATTTTATCCTAAGTTTTATTTAATTAAGAGAACATGCTCCCTTTTGATAAAATAAATTAATAATCTTTTAATTAAATAATAAAATCACTTTATCCTAAGCCACATTTAATTAAAAGAACAAATCTTTTTTTAAATAAATAAAAAATATTTTAAATTAAATAATGGAAACCACTTTGCTAAAAATAATAAATAAATAATAAAAGAAAAATACTTTTTGTCTACATATTGAATGCACACTTTCCAAGATGAGTGGAATCTCCTTTTGCCTCTTAATCTCTTCCACACATCTTTTTGCCTCTTAACCATGTCCATTGATTTTGCCTCTTGAGAATCTTGAGCACATGGATCAACCAAGATTTAATCTCCACCATTGCTCATTTCTTTTTGCCTCTTAATCTTGACCGTCCATTCATTTCTAAAATATTTTATAAGGAGCCCTCTCCTTCTCATTTTTATGCATGGAGATTTTAGAGATCAAGATTTATGTTATTGTTATGCAGGTTTGGAGAGCGATTTTGGAGGAGAATTTGAGCACTTGAGCTTGGACATTGCAACTTCTATTTTCTTGTCTTCTTCTCTCATGCCTCAATGGCAATCCATTTAGATTACTCTTGCACTTGCATGTTAGATTAGATTCATATTTCCTTTCATAGAATAATCTTGCATAAGCATTTCCTTTCATAGATTAGTTTGCTTTCATGCATTGTTATCATATAGAATAGCTTCCATTTTCATTTGCATGCATACTTGATGATCATGGAGACTAGCACTCTTTCTTTTCCTCTTTGAATCTCTCATTTTATGGTGGACTTGCATGGGCACAAACTAGGTCTAATCTGAGGGCCTCCATTACAAACCCTTGCACTCCATGAATAGAGAGTTGTGAGTCACCATTTGAGACTTCATTCTTGAGAAATCTTGGATTTAATGACTCATAGAAGTGTGTCAACATTTTAGCACACATTTTTGGCACCCACCATGGGAACACATGTAGTCAAAGACCATGAAGGACAAGCTGATCAAGTGCACCACCTACTCTCCCCATCTCAATCTATATCATTTAGGGAAGGTGGGTAACACGCATGAGGGACTATATCCAATACAGTAGGAATGCTAGCCAGTTCCAAACAAGAATCCTCTTGAGAATCATAATGTTCGATACTAGGTGTAAGTGTCAATTGTGATGAAAGAATATTAGGTAGATCAATTTCAATGTCAATAGTCTCATATTGATCATTAACATCATTAGTATCATCAAGAGTATCTTCTTCATCTAGATTAATCAAAATAGGATCTAAGATACAAATAGAATCATCATTATTAGCAGTAACTTCTTCTAACACATCATGCATAGATTGATCAAAGAAAGTAAATAACTTTGAATAATAGAAACACAGGCCTTAGTGTGAGTTTGATGCTTCTTACGACGCTCATTATAAGATCGGTTATATTTTGTCTTATTTGAAATATGTTGAGAACTAGGAGGAACAACTACCAGATCCTTCATAGGTTCTATAGGAGGATTAATAAGATTCTCAGCAGACTGACAAGCAACACTGGGAGCTTGATTGATAGAACTAGAAGCCATAGATAAGGAGGTATGGAAGGTATAGGAAAAAGACCATGATCAAGATCCATCAGAGGAATGCTTAACTCAAGAATCTTGCGATGATTATAGGCTTGATATGAGAGAAAGAGATTAGCAGGTCGAGAAGGACATGAATTAGGTATTGAAGGCCAAAAGAAGTCAAGTGTAGCACAATCCCTGGGCCTAGAAGGTTGATATAAAACATGGTTAATCATCTTCACTTCTTCATCATGAATGAATTTAAGGCACTTATGGATAAGAGAAGCAACAACATGCATGGCATTCAACCAAGGCAAACCAAGCTTAACTTGAAATTGATCAGAAGTAGGAACAACAACAAAGGTAGTTTCCACCATTTTACCACTAAGTTCGATAGGTAAGCTAATAGTACCAAATGATTAATAAAGGAAACCATTACAAGTTTTAATCCACACATCAGATGTATCATAAGAATCACATTGAAAATTTTTCTTAAAAGGATTTTCTTCAGTAATAACATTGACTAAGGATGTAGGATCAACAAGACAACCATGCGTAGGTATCTGAGAAATCCTAGCATAAATGTAACTAGGGGACCATCAGGAGATTTAATAGTCTCAGAATCATCAAAGATAATCAAAATTTCCTGAGGTCTTTTATTCTTAGGTTGTTTTTTAGGTTTTAGTTGAGGTTTCAATTTAGGTTGATGAGATGGAATTTGAGGTTGAGTTTGAGGTTGAGGCTGGGGTGGAGACACAGATTGAGACAACACAACATTCTCCACATGGTTAACTATGTGATTAAGATCATCCATCTTTGAATCATAAATAATATCCACAAAAGATGGCTGAGTGATGGTATTAGTAGATCATGTGTAGGTAAAGGATTCATATAGATTTGAATATTTTGATTAGGAGGAGAGACAGATTTGTTCCCACTACCATCAAAATTATCAACAGATGAGGCATCAGAATTGATTAAGTCTTGAACCTTATGTTTTAAAGAGTAAAATTTCTCAATATCATGACCATTTTGATGATGGTATTGACAAAAAGCTTTATTATCGAAGGATTTAGATGCAATCGTAGTAGGTAAAAGAGGTCGAATAGGAGGTAAAGTAATCATATTAGAAGTTAACAACCTATTCATAATAGAATGTAAAGATTCAGAGAGAGGAGTAAATGTACAATTCAAATGAAAAGCAATGGATGAAAAAGTAGCATTGTGGGATGCAATGACAACTTGATCAGCAACTGCATTTTCTTGTTTATTTATCTTGACATAGTTGTTAGTCTTTTGAAATTTATTTGGATTAGGAGCAGCATCACTCTTATCAACTGGAACAGGAACCATTGGAGTGTTTCTCTCAAATTGACTCACTTGTAATTGATAATGATGAAGTGTTGCACAAAGTTGTTGAAAAGAAGTAAATTCAGTAAGCAGAAGCTTATCTCTAATATCCTTTTATAAATTTTAAATAAACATACATTGAATATCAATATCAGGAACAGGATAGGAAATCTGAGCATACAAATGCTTAAATCTACCAATGAATTCAATCAATTTTTCTTTGGTGTTTTGTTTACAATGTATCAAATCAGTTAAGGACACTTGTAGACCAATGTTATTTTGAAATTGTTGAATAAAAGCATTAGCAAGTTTTGGAAAAGAGTCAATAGAATAAGGAGGCAAGGAACAATACCATTGTAATGCCTTGTCACAAAAAGTTCTAGCAAACAACTTGGCTAAAATCCTATGGTCATGAGCATAGTCACTACAAAGGATTTGAAATGTTTTAACATAAGTAACAGGGTCTCCCTTACCATTGTAATTCTCAAGATGAGGCATATCAGCTTGTTGAGGAACAAGAGTGCAAATGATTTTTAAGGATAAAGGACTTCCCATGTCATATGTAGGAATGCTAAACTTGTTTTGAGTCAAGGATGCAAGTTGTTGTTGTAAAGATGACACAGTTTGAGCCAAACTGATGGTTGTTGAATCATTAGAGGAAATAGGAGGCATAGAAACATTAGAAACACTAGATAAAGTGTATGAAGAGGCAGGAATGGAAGACACAACTGGAGGATCACTTGGGACCATAGTTGGAAGAGGATTAGAATAAGTAAAGGAAACATTATGGTAAGAAGGTTGTGATGTAGGAAGGGATACAGGAGGAACACTCATAGAAAGAGAGGGAACTATTGTAGTCACCAAAGGAGGAGTATAAGTAGGAATACTAGGTAAAGGAATGGAAGAAGGTTCCACACTAGTAACCGGAGGAGTAAATCCTAAATATTGAGCTTCTTGAGCTAAAGGTTTAACATTTGAATGCACGAGGTGAGTGATACCATGTAGGAGATTAACACCTTGATCATTATCATGAAGGACTTTCTTAAGAGCCTCTATAGATTGAATAGAATCTTGATTATGGTTTTCTTGAATAAGCCAATTACCCATTTTATCAAGTTCGGTTGAAATTTTTTAGACTTGTTCAGGAGGAACTCTTAAAGCATCATCCTCATCATGAGATGAGTGAGAAGAGTTTTGCTCCATAGTAGGGTTGGAATCATGAATAATCAAATTTTCATCCGGGATCCTAAGGAAAGGAGAGGAAGACTCTGGATCAAAGGCACCCATAAGTCTATGACTTCTTCTAACTGGAATATTATAGGTAGGACTAGAGGTAGTAAAGCTCATATACCAATGCAATGCAAATGAACTAAACTAAGAGAATACAAAGCATGAATAAATGAATGCTTATATATATATATATATATATATATATATATATATATATATATATATATATATATATATATGAGATGCAAACACATGAAAGAAGTCTAATTTATGCAGTGTCTAACACCATAAAAGAAAGAGTTATCTATCGTGGGTTCACCAAAATGTAAGATGAAGGTGAACACACAAGGTAATACAAAGGGAAATCTAACACCATAAAAGAAAGAGTTGTCTATCGTGGGTTCACCAAAATGTAAGATATAAAAATAATGTAAGATAAGGAAAAGAGGTAAATGTAAGAGTTTATAAGAAAAGATGAGATATGTGGGGGGGGGATGTAAGATCTAGTTCTTAATCCAAACTCCCAAAAGAAAGATCCAAATTGATCAACAAAAAGAGAATGGTTAATGCACAAATGAATCAATCGATGAAGAATATGAAGAAAGGAGAAAACCTTATATTCCGTTATAGAAAGTATGTATTGAAATCTTGATTGAATTAAAGACAAGTACTAACCTCAAAATAGGGCTGATCTGGAAAATGTTATTTTCTGATGTCTGTGTTTAGTTTCAGGGAATTCTGCAACCAGATCTGGCCTGGAAATATAGAAACAGAGAAAACTAGAAACCTTTTTCTTTTTTGAGCAAGGTCATCCTTGACCCAAGATAGGGGTAAGATCTTACCCTGGGGTACAATCTTACCCCAAAAAGTCAACCTTGACCTGCACTGCTCTGACAAAAATTATGTTCGTGGATCCTGAAAGTTCATTGAAAAGGGTACTCAGATCTGCATTGATGTCTGTTGTCCCACACCTAGACCTGTGAGAAAAAGGGTTTTGTTTTTTGGATGAGGGGTTTGCCTTGGTCAAACCCCGGTTTGGAATCAACCTTGAAATGTAATTTAAATTGCAATATATAAACAAAGTAAATGGAACTATTCAGCTTGCTTATGTTGAAATCCTTGTGGAGGATTCGAATCCTTGAATCCACAAGTATGGATGCTCCAAATGAATGTAGAATTATATGTAGGATTTCTCAAATTAATTGCATTAGATCTTCAGCACCAATATTGAATGGATCTTGGAATAGGAAGAAGCTTGGATGAATATGGATGGAGAAATATTCAACAAGAGGGCTCCAAAGAGATTGAATCTTTCAATGGCTATCAATGGATCTCCTTGATGAATTGGATCATGAATGCTTGAATGCTTGAGGATGAATGAATGCTTGAATGCTTTCATTCTCCTTCTTTCTTTCTTGATTACTTGATTGCACTTATGCTTGAATTCGATGGAAGATGGATGCTTGATCATGAAAAGTGGATGTGAAAATGAAAGAGGAAGGCTTCCTTTTATACTAGTCTAGGGCACAAACTTCAAGAGAGGCCGACATAGGAGAATTAAATTATTATTTAAACCTTAACCCCTAAAAATGGGCCTAGATTAAATATAATTGAAGAGTTTACCATTCTGATATCCAAAACAACCGACCCTGGAAGCGGGAAATAAAACTTTCTGAAGCCTGACATCCCGAAACCTCTGAAATCTAAATTTTGGACCTAGGGTCAGGGTCAAGGTCGACTCTGACCTAGGTCAGGGTTGAGGTCATCCTTGACCTAGGTTGAGGTCGAGGTCAACCTTGACCCAGAAGGTCATCCTTGACCCTGAGGTCAAAGATCTCAGATCCTCAAGATAAGGTGCTAGAAAAAGGCTAGAAACAGGTGGAGAGAGAAGCAGAATAGGGGGGAAAAGCCAGATACAGTCAAAGACCCACTCAAGGCACTTGACATGACCCCAGACCACTTACTTGGAGGGCTAAACCAGTCATAAATGGAAGTGCTTCCATTTTTTGATGATACAGAAATTAATGGAATTAAAAATCTTTTTGTTAAGTGAAATCAAATTCCTTTTTTTACACCTATTATCAATAAGAAGTGCATTAATTAATCACTTATGCATGTCTAAGAATAAAAACAAGCTCTTGCCTCTAGGTTTGAAATTTGGATGATGATGTTGCTTGTGTAGTTGTTCTCATGGCACTAGCCTTAGCATCTATAACCTTTTCTTTTCATAGCATCATTTAGTAAAATTTTCAATGATTATAACTTTTAAATCAATTCCTTTCAAGAATGGCATTTCTCATTTGAACTTTGTGGAATAAACATTATCTAATTCTAGCCTTAGATTTGTTATTTTGAAATTTAGGTAATGTTTTTTTCCATCCAAGCATGATGCCCAAATTCGATGTTCTTATTTAGAGACTTGTTTACAAATTTATAAGCAATTTAAAATCATTGTCAAGACTTAGGCATTGATTTATTTTGTATTTTAGATGCATGTGGGTAGGTTTCTCATAATGAAACAACATGGATGGAATGGATGATTAACAAATTGTGTTAACATAATTGATACTCCAAGATATAATATCACTCAACATGATGGAAGATATCAATATACTTTAAACAAACTAAGCATAAAATTGAAATAAAATAAGAATGAATTGATCAACATATTGCTCAACCAAATATTTTAGAGGTTTATGGAAGATTTTGATATATTTTAGACAAACTAATCATAATCTTGAAAAAAATGAATTAATCAACATAGTTCTCACTCAAATATAGGTTTTCTTCATAGCATTAATGTAACTAGACAAGATTTCTACATGAATAAATGTAGTTTCCAGTATACAAGAGGGGATTTTCAGAAAGGAAAACATAATCAAAAGGGAAAAAATAATGTTTTCTAAATAAAGAAAGGACATGGAATCCCTTATATTAAGCTATTATCTAAAGCATTGACAAAGATTCTAACTATGCCACATAATATTTACGACAAATGGTTTCTTATTTGATGAAGATATATTTATGCACATTTGAGGAAGACTACACAACACTACAATAATAGTTTAAAGTGATCAATCATCATGCAAGGTTTTCTACAAGAACATTAAAGGCGTTGTGATACTCTAAGTCTACTCAGTACTAAGGTCTATGAGTTGGACTTAAGATAGCATGTACATGAGACCTTTACAACTAGAATTAATCAAATAACTCTTTTTTGAGATGGAAAAATCCAATGGAGAGAAACAATATTGACATAAGATGGTTAGATGTTGCCTAGAAAATCTTTGAAAACATGTTCTTGTCATAATTTTGATCTATCCAAGTGGATCATTAGCTCAAGTTTTATTTAAATCTAGTTGAGATAATGCAAAAAGTATCAAGGTGTAATTTGAGCTTATGGATTTGACCGTGTGTCTTTTTTCATTGATTTCTTTTTATCTAGATACTGAGATAGAGAAGAGTAAATAAGTGAATTGTATACCAAAACTCACTAAATAATGTAGGGAGGACAAGGGAAGGAAAGACGCGACAATGAAGGCAAAAGAAATAACAAGTATTGGAAAAAGAAAAATAAAGACCAAGAACAAAACTACATTTTTCTAATATTAATTTAGTATGTGTAAATATGAATTTATATATTTAAACGAATAATTTTAATCAAGAAGAAAGTAAAAAACCATTGTGATGTGAAAATATATACATATAAATTAATAAATTAAACAAAATATATATGTTGAAATATATTATGTAAACAAAAAATATCTATTGAATATTTTTTATGTTTATATTTGTATAAATATTGAAAAACTATATATTTAAATTAAATTTAGTAAAATATTCATAAACCTTTAAAAAGTTAAAAACAAAATATAGGAAGAAAAATAGAGACTTGGTAAATGTGTGTGTGTGTGTGTGAAGGGTATGTATGAAGTAATAAAGGTTATAAATATATAAAAAATAGGAGATTAAAAATAAAAAGGAAGAAAAATAAATGTAAATAGACTAAGAAATAATATGAGAAACAAAGGAAGATTATAATTAATAAAAATCAGATTTAAACAAATAAACTCACAACAACAAATATATGTGGGAAAATCCTTTAGGGAAAAAAAATGACACTCCAAAAGCTAGACTCAATTGTATTATCAACAACAACAAAAATTACAATACAATGCCTAGAGAAAATTCTCTTCAAGAGTAAATACAGTAGAAAACTATTCTAAAGAATATTCATCACATAATTTTTCCTTAGAAGATATCAAGCCTATTATATAAAATACACTAAGAGGCCACATATTTACAGATCTCAACACAAAAGGAAAGAGCCCATGGTTTCCAAAACCATCTCTAATGCCAAAGAGGTATGTGGTGTCATAAACAACAACTTTCTAAACCAATGACATGTGCACATAGCAACTTCCAATGCAACAAATCATAGCTCATCCATAATGGTCACCTTTCCATATGCAACACCTACCTCACACCACTTGTCAAAGTGAACTCCACCATAAATGTCAACTACCAAAAAAAAACTCTCCATGACACTTACTTTGAACTTGTGACAATTATGATAACTTTCCAATGATATGTTACATTAAATGAAAACATGAGTGATAAATATTAACTATAAAACTAGGTCCTATTAGGTTCCCTGATGTTTCTACTTGCAATGTATAACAACATACCTAAGTCAATTAGACAAACATGAGTCTATGAACAAGATTAAGATATGAACTAATTCATTTAAACCTTACAATCAAGATATCATATAGTCACATGATAATATACAAATTTAAAATTATCATTTATCCACTTCTATTATTGCATTACATACAATCATTGATACATGTTCACATTAACAATTTACAAGTGTCTCCTCAAGGAGAATACAATTTTAAATCAATACATCATATCAAATATATATATCATAATACAAATGAAAAGTATTGATCATTTGTCTGCATGAAATAGGAAATTGCAGAGAAGTTGTAAGTCCATCTAGAAGGATCTCAAACAATCTATGAACAACTCGATAGAGAAGAAAGAGCACAACCACCTAACCACATGGAGCCCTGAGGTCCACCCCTTTGTGCTAGGAGATGAATAGAATGCCTCACACCACACAATAAAATACAAGCAAGGCTACAAATAAGGGTATTGGAAACCAAGGAATAACCTCAAAGATACACTAAGGATATCACAAGAACATCATAAGGGATACCAGAGGTGAACCACAAGGTTAACTAGAGGGAATCCTAAGACACCTGTACGAGAGTGTCATCACATAGCTCCCAACTATCTTGGATTACACTGACAGCCTCTCTCTAGCCTTGTTCCTAGGTGAGAACTCATGTGGAACCAAAAACCTTTCAAGAGGACAAGGAAGTTGATT
Source organism: Chamaecyparis obtusa (assembly GCA_027943335.1). Lineage (NCBI taxonomy): Eukaryota > Viridiplantae > Streptophyta > Pinopsida > Cupressales > Cupressaceae > Chamaecyparis > Chamaecyparis obtusa. The sequence continues at coordinate 679,198 of BSBK01000747.1, read as the reverse complement.
CATTAACTCTACACCCCACAGGTAGGTAGGCCTTCTCAACCCATCCTTAGTTTTTATGAGCACTCAAGGCCATGGGAGAGGTAAAAAAATTATCATGTTTAGTGTTTATCCCAACTTGATTCATTTAATTAAATTATCACTAGATTATCTACCTGCAATGGGTTACCCTGGAAGCCACTTAGGGCCCCAACCCCCATTGTGAGTCACTCCCCTAACCATGTTTCTAGCAAACCCTCCTAAAAACTCAAAAAAAAGGTAAAGAACTCCAAGATGAAATCAAGATTCACAAATCTCCATTATATCCAAAGAGGGTCATCAATAAAACCAAAAATATCATTATCACCACATCAAGGTATATTTTCACAGGGAACCTTCTTGATTCAAAACATAGGTCAAATGCCCAAACATCAACACTCGCACATATGTCCATAATTAAATTGTACCAAAAATTTCAAACCAATCGCAAATAGGATTTCTGGTATTTAAACTCACAATGAAGTCCCACATCACAAATTAATCAAGGTATGCATGAAGCAACGTTCTGGATCAAGTAGATAATAAAAAACTAAGGCACCGAGTTAATGCATTTGAACAATTTCCCCCCTAAGCCTTTGGTATCCATCTAAGGAACTCAAACACCCAAACAAACACGTACTACCACATATCCAAATTAATGATAAATTTTCCATATGACATGTAGAGGTGACCATAAAATTAAAACCCTAATAGAAATACTTTATTTCATAATTCCAAAATATTATTTGTGTAATTTAGACCTTAACATAATAAAATAGAATGATTTAATTGTCGACAACAAATTTTTCAATTTCAATTTAAATTATTTAAGTCATATTTATAAAATAACCTTAACTAATAACTATAACTCCAAACTAAATATAATGATTTAATTGTCGACATAACAAATTTTTAAATTTCAATTTAAATTATTTAAGTCATATTTATAAAATAACATTAACTAAATAACTATAACTCCTAACTAATAAATAAATTATAATACTTAATCAAATAAATAATTCCTAAGCACTTGAAGATTAATTCCTAATAAATAAATTTAATCTCTACAACTAAAATTTTAGTTTCTTAAATTGTTAAAAAAAAAATCAGAAGAAAATATTCTTATCACCATATTCTAAACCAAGTTATCAATTTTTTTTGGTCGATAAAAGATTTATTTATTAATAAAATCATTTTTTGCATGTTTTAAACCAGGGATGGACACAAATAGGGGTCCATCTCCCACAAGAAGAGTATCACATAAAATAGACCTACCAACAAGTCCCAAATTAAGTTTTCCTACCCAATCCACATTTAGAATGTGAGCCCATGGTCATTTCAAAGGCTCTTCCCCAACTGAATTATTTTCCTTCCTCCCTTTCACTACTTGCCAACCCTCTTCAAGTTTATCTACCTCTCTCATCCATTTCCTAGGAACATCTATTGGGCTCCCAAAATCTTTAATTTTTCCGCTACACCCAGCAGTGCCAAAATCTTGGAGGTCATTTTCTCATGATTCCTTGGTAACAGTAGTCACCTGCTCAACTTGATGACCAAGCAAATCAAATTTTGGAGGGTTATTAATTTTTTATGGGGTTTTAGATTTCAGTCCTTGTTGATCCTGTTTAGTCACCAACTCCAAATCGGTCTCCAAACTAACTTCATCCACCTTTGTCGGTGAATCCATGAGGGGGTATTGCACCTCTCCTCACTGTCTTTCTCCACATTGTATAAATATGCAGAGAAATCCTTCCACCAGGAAGCTTCTTTATGTATTCTCTTCTTTGGACAATAGGTTTTAGTGCACTTTTTCTGAAAGGACCTTCAACATCTGAGCAGAATACCCTCATCATCCACTGATTGAATCCACACACCTATGGACAATGTTAAGGATAAATCTACAGGTAGAGCATTCGAAAAATCCATCTCAACTAAAATGTTGGCAAATGTCGTATGGTAAAATTCCTAAGAGACCTCATCTACCCCAAAAAATTTACCTAGAGAATTCCTAATAGCCTCAAAACAAAGATCACACCAGAATTGTAGAGGTAGATTTGGAAGCCTTACCCATACATAAATTTCATCAAAGTACTCGGTAGACAAATTGAGTGATGGGTGCCATGATTTCAGAAACAAAAAATACTTGTTCTCCCAACTCCAATGTGATTTCCACAAAATTTTATTTTGATCATGTTTATTGTCAAAGACCACCATAAAAAACCCTCAAGCACTAGGGTAAATCTGCACTTCTCCATCTAAAATGGGGCTCCAATTCTTTGACATCCATTTATGGAGGGCACCCAGACTGATCCAAAATTCATTGAATTTCCCAATCAAACCTAATTGTTTAAAAAATTTAACATTTTCAGCAATCTCTTCTTTAGTCACCTCATCAAAGCATACTAGAGGCCTATCCCCAAAGGGTTCAATCCATGCACCTTTCATTTTAACCTTGTGTTTTGTCTGCTTCGATGCATCAACATAGCTCTCCACAGCAACCACTTCAACAAAGGAGATTTGTCTTCCAACCTGACCCCTAGCCTACTTAGGTGCCTTGTGCCTCCCACAGTCATTTTGGGCCCTAGCCTGATAGGAAATAAGCAGAGCTCAACCCATATTTTCTAAGAAATGTAAATAAAGACCGATCTTGACAAGAATATTCACCCACACTAATGAGGAGAAAGAAGGAAACATCAAACTGAGGAAATGATTAAACTCAAGTTCCATTTTATAGCCAAACCCAAGAAGAAGGTGATTTAATGGCATCTATGCCTCTTAGATCCATGATACATTTGAATCAAAAGAGAAAACTGTGTGCAAAATAATGATGCAAACGCATATTGAAAACAAACACTCATAGGAAACAAAGACATGCCTCTTAGTTGTAAGAAAGAAATTTAGATGATGAAATTTTGATTCCCCAGTTGAGAAGAAAATCTTTTCCTCTACCAAAATCCAAACACAACAAGAAGGGATTCCCCAAAAATGAAATCCCCACACATGCATTAGAAAGAAAACCCTCAAAAATATTTTTTTTTAATACCCCAAAATACCTCTTTGTGTAAACTTGAAGAATTTCTCCTTTATTAAGAAAAATTCAAAATATTCATCCCCCCAAACCATGCACGAGAAGTAACTCGCAAGAAGGAAAATTCCATTCATTTCATCAATTCCATTTTACAGAGCATTTATGACCTCAATTTAACCAATAATTATTTATTTATTAAATTATAAACTGATAATGGTAACACATTTATTCATTTTATATTTTATATTTTACTTTATTTTAAACTAAAAGATACAATGATGCAGGGCAAGGATAGAGGATCCAATAATGGACAGTCCAAACCTACACTGTTGATTATGATAACAACAAGCACAGTGGAATTCAACAATATGATGCTTCAAAATAGAATTTCATTCAGCATGCCCGGTTGTAAGGCCTTCAGGGTTTCGGCCTATTACAATGAAATAACAAAGCATCTAAAAAATCTCCTAGCTATTCCAACTCTAAAACACATCAGCAACTGATGGAAACACTAAGGTAGATCTAAACTTGAGCTCGCAAGCCTCCAAGCAATCTCCTTGTCTCCAAGTATGCAAACCACTAGCTCTGTTGTTACAATATCAGATAAAACATCTGATCTAAAAGATCTCGCAAGATCCAACTATGATTATACTCTCATACCACTACCAATCTACCATCCAACTGACTACTAAACATCTACCCAAGTTCTCAATATATAGCCAGCTAAGCCACAAGTCGGCCAGTCAGGCTTTTATTACAATATAGGTCCAATCTGGAAGATTTAAATCAAAACTAATGAAATATTGATCACCACTTGATGATCCTTTGGATTTATGTCCTCACATGACCCAAGAACATTCCTTTAACTATGCAAGGCCCCAATTGATCACACGGAACCACGCAAGAAGAAACACTCCACGTTTCACGTGAAAACTGGCAGAAAATAGGTCCCCGAGAAAAATGGTCATAACTTTTGACTCATAATGAATTAGGACTTGTGCCTTTGGGAGAAGATATTAATTTAGGTCCTATTAAATTCCAAAAGGGTGCACAAGCTTAATCATTAAGGATCATCAATGCCATGACCCGCAATCAGCACCAAAACTGCAGGAAAATATAGTTCCGACGACAAGGAAAGTAGTTGTAACTTTAAAACAGTCTATCCAATCCTTATGCGACCATAGGAGAAGGTTACTAAATAGGTCCTCAACATAATGTAAACCTTTCATAGCATGAAACCAACAAATACAACAATTATTATGCAAACAAAAGAAAATAGCAAATATTTTTGGTTGATGCAAGATTGCTCTAAGCCTGAGATGCTCCTGCATCAGACACCCCAGGTAAATAAAAGAAAGTTCTCATGAACTTTTGAAGGGAATCAAAATAGGTATGCCATATCTTTTCTTAACACATATCTCCTCTTGTCCTTCATTCCATGCTGCCTTTACTTTATCCACTATCACACTCAACAAATCAGCTTGTCCTGCACCTTTCTCAGCTTTCCTTTCTGCTACTGACAGATTCTAATTCTAATTACCTTTTCCACTTTTGATTACACTAACACTTTGGTGAATCACATCTTCTTTAGACTTACTAATCTGATCGGCATCATCTACAGTTGTCTCTGTCACTAGTGCCATCATTTTCTACAATATATTTTTTAGAAAGTCCATCTGCCTCTTAATCTCTATAAATTCCTCAACTATGTCATGCTCCTTTCCTTTCAAATTCAGCTTCCTTTCATTCATAGGAATAGGTTCATTAACTCTTTTCTCCTAATGTTTGTCATAAGGACAACACTTGATAACTCCACATCCCTTAGCTCCAACTTCCTCCAAAGGTAATAACTTATGCCTGGATCCACCATGCATTACTACATATGTATTTGCACGACCATCAAACATAACATGTCTATCAAATTGCCAAGGTCTCCCAAGCAATAGATGAAAAGCATCCATAGGCAATATATCATGCAATATTTCATCATGATAAGATCCAATCTGAAAATTAACCAAGCATTGCTCTTCAATCCTAACCTTAGACACATCTTGTATCCAACTAATCTGATAAGGATTAGGATGTTTCCTTCTTTCCAAATTCAACTTACTAACCATCTCTTCTGAAACAAAGTTTTCAGAACTACCACCATCAACTATAACATTACATACCTTACCCTTGCACTTACATTTGGTTCTGAATAAATTTTTTCTTTGTACTGGTTCCTAGACACATGTAGCCAACCTCCTAGTGAGAAGAAATTCACCTTGTTCTGCAACATTCTCAATGTTTTCTCCAGTAGTTAATGAAACTCTTTTCTTAGGACATTCAAAACTTCTATGACCTTGTTCACCATAGTTATAACAAGTAAAAGTGAACTCATTTCTCCTCTCCCTCTCTGTCCAACATTGTAGTTATTAGCAGCTTGACAACTACCATATCCTTCATCAGTCTTCTTAGGATTTCCTCCAGCAACTGTTTCATCAGTCTTTCCACTTTTGTTCCTATTATTTTGTCTTCAAACCTCTTGTTTAGCTATTGTTCAATCTTCAATGCCATCTGATAAGCATCTCCTAAATTTTTCATCCAAATAGTAAGCAACTCTTCTTGAATACTAGGTCTCAAGCCATAAACATACCTAGAAACCTTCTCTTTATCAGCTTCAGAATGACTAGTCCTAATCAAGAATCTGTAAAACTCTTCAGTATATTCTTGCACTGATTTGTTTGTCTACTTCAAAGCTTGCATCTTTTTAAACATCTCCAATTCATAATTCACTGGAATGAATTGCTTCTTCAACTTGTCAACCATTCGGTTCCATCTAGTGATCTTTTCCTTTCCTCTCCTACTTCTTTCCAATTAAACTTCCCTCCACCAAATATTTGCATGACCTTTCAACTTAGTCTTTGCAAATCAAACTCTATCAGGATCTTCTATTTCTTCATACTCAAAGTATTCATCTATCTCATTAATCCAATCAATCAACTCTTCTGGCCTAAGGCTTCTAGCAAATGTAGAAACTTCAATCTTAGGTCTATTTCCAATTTTAGACATAGCTTTCAGGATTCTACTTTCTTCTGGATCTCTGACTTCTTCTATAGGTTCTTCAAATTGATCTTCTTTAGACTCATCACTCTCATCCTTCAAGGTAGTATTCTTTTTCAATTCCTCTTGTAGATCTTGCACTTGTTTCTACAAAGCCCTAAAATCATCAAGACTGAATTCTCCAGCAGGTTCTTCCTCTGAGATCTCACGAGCTCTCCTCGGAGGCATCTTCAATTCAAAGTCATGGTGCAAACAGCCTCAACTAGTTTACACACTCAAGATCTTCAAGCTCTAATACCACTTGATACAGGGCAGGGATAGAGGATCCAATAATGGACAGTCCAAACCTACACTGTTGATTATAATAACAATAAGCACATCGAAATTCAACAATATGATGCTTCAAAATAGAATTTCATTCAGCATGCCCAGCTATAAGGCCTTCCGAGTTTCGGCCTATTACAATGAAATAAAAAAGTATCTCAACAATATCCTATCTATTCCAGCTCTAAAACACATTAGAAACTAATGGAAACACTAAGGCAGATCTAAAATTGAGCTTGCAAGCCTCCAAGCAATCTCCTTGTCTCCAAGTATGCAAACCACTAGCTCTGTTGTTACAATATCAGATAAAAAATCTGATCTACAAGATCTCATAGGATCCAACTATGATTATAATCTCATACCACTACCAATATACCATCCAACTGACTACTAAACATCTACCCAAGCTCTCAATATATAGCCATCTAAGCCACAAGTCGGCCAGTTAGGCTTTTATTACAATATAGGTCCAATCTGGAAGATTTAAATAAAAAATAATGAAAGATTGATCACCACTTGATGAGAATTTTTATTTAGGTCCTCACATGACCCAATAACATTCCTTTAACTATGCAAGGCCCCCCAATTGATCACACGGAACCGCGCAAGAAGAAGCACTCCACGTTTCGCAGGAAAACTAGCAGAAAATAGGTCCCCGAGAAAAATGGTCATAACTTTTGAATCATAATGAATTAGGCCTTGCACCTTTGGTAAAAGATATTAATTTAGGTCCTATTAAATTCCCTAAGGGCGCACAGGCTGAATCATTAAGGATCATCAGTGCCATGACCCGCAATCAGCACCAAAACTGCAGGAAAATACAGTTCTGACGACAAGGAAAATAGCTGTAACTTTGAAACAGTCTATCCAATCCTTATGAAACCATAGGAGAATGTTCCCAAATAGGTCATCAACATAATGTAAACCTTGCACACCATGAAACTGATAAATACAACAATTATTATCTAAACAATAGAAAATAGGAAATATTTTTGGTTGATGCAAGATTGTGCTAAGCTCGAGACGCTCCTGCATCATACAATAGTTATTTATATTAATTTAACATTAATAAAAAAAAAAAATTTAATGTTTTCTAAAAATATATTTTGGATCATCATTAAAATAAGGATATTTATAATAATGCTTTATAAAATATACTGTCATTTTTTATATAACTTTATACTACAGACATTAGTGATATTAAATAAAAATAATATTACTAAATTCATTTTATTAATTTAATTAAAGTTAATTATGAAGTACTATACCCTCCCAAACATAAAAGAGATATGAATCACATAGAAGTGACATGGAAGCAAAGATTAAAAAAAATGGCACAACAAAGCACAACTAGATCTCATCAAGCAAAAGGGGTCATGAGGAGATCTAGGGTCTTCTACTTGAAAACCCGGATGAGAAATCTCAAGTTGCACTCATCCTTACATAGGATGATGGTTGGAGCCAGGTCAAACTACTAGGCCTTAATTCCATCTCCCTTTTCATCTCCATCAAGGATGTGAGGGAACACTAAGATTTGTTAATTTAGGTGAAGTTGATGCCTAGTACCTGCAAACCTACATCACAAGACCAAGCATATGGAACTACATATACATGTAGATCATGTCAAATAATAATAAAGCAATGAAGGGGAATGAGCTATTTTGTGGACCTCATAAGTGAGTAACGTCAACTCCATCCCTTATCATACAGGCATGTCAAACATGAACAATCATCGAGAAGTAACATAAGCATAGTAACATGGGTTAGTACATTAGTAAACCATAAACATGAAGTGACCATCATCATATATATAATGAAATCATACATATTGGTCCATAACCAAAATATGTCCATCACATCATGAAACATCAATGTCATCAAATAATAGTTTGAAACATAACATCATGAGAAAACTGGAACTAAGATGCCACAAGTAACATCACACACACACAAAGAAGTCTTGGTGATGTCTTGAACATGAAATGAAGATAGTATCACATGGAAGGGTACTGCATCCTTCCCTCTATAACTATACTTACTCCTGGAATCCTACAAATAAATAGTGGTAAAACTCTTTCGTGCTCGTTTCATCCTCTCATGTAGCTAAAGACTCGTCATAAGGATCCCAATGGACCCTTGTATACACCCTAAAATGGTCGCCTAGACTTTGGGCCCCATTTATTAAATTATCAAATTTCCTGAATCAATGCTTTTCAAAATTCAAATCAATTTCTTTGATCAATCCTAATTAGTTCAATCATTTCAATATTTCAAGGTTTGATCAATTTATTTAATTAAAAGAAATATTCTCTCTTAAATAAATAAAATAGCCTTATTTAATTGAAAGAAATATCTTTTAACTGAAATAAATTTATTTAATTAAAATCTCTTTTAATTAAATGATTTTATCTTATTTAGAATAATATCTCTCTTTTAATTAAATAATGTTATCTTATTTAATTAATAGAGAATCATTCTTTTAAATAAATAAAAAATCCTCTTAAAGCTCTTTTGTGATGAAAAAGAGAAATAAAAATAAAGAAAATTCCTTTTCTCTCCACACTTTCTAAAAATGAGCTTTCTTTCATCTTTTTGCATTTTATCCCACATTGTTCTTGGAGATGCATTCTCTTCCACAATTTCTTATATAAGGAGCCCTCTCCTTCTCATTTAGGATCCATAATTTTCATAGTATTGTTATGCTACAGGTTTTCTTGGCGACATTGGAGCTTTGAAGATCATTTCATTTTAGCTTTCACATTTACATATTAGCTTAATCTTCATAGCATCTTAGCTTAGTCTCTTTCATTGTTTTAGCTTAATCTTCATATAGTTTAATTAGCAAAGGAGAGTAAAACTTCCATTTCAATAGAATAGTTTGCTTCTTTGCATTGCTATCATCTAGATTAGTTTCATTTACATGCAATAACTTGAAGATCAATGGAGATTAGCATTCTTGCTTCTCATCCTTGAATCTCTCATTTCTTGGTGTACTTGCATGGGTTAATAAGGTCAATTGGGTTAATAAGGTCAATCTGAGGGCCTCATACACAACCTTTGCACTCCACGGATAGAGAGCTATGAATCGATATTTGAGACCTCACTGTTGAGTGTTCTTGAATGTAATGATTCACAGAAGTGTGACTACTTTCTAGCACACATTTTTAGCACCCATCGTGGGGTAGAATGACTCTATTTTGTCCTTCTTTTTATACATTTCGGCTGCCTATTTTGGTGTTTTGAAATAGTTTTTGAGGTTAAGGGTGTTATTCTCTATGGGACATTATTTTTTGTTTCTTTTTTGCCTGCAAAAAAAGAAAAAAAAAATTAGCACTTTTTCTATCAAAACTGCGATTTTTAATTTTTTGTCCGTACTTTTGTACATCACTATTACAGAATCTCACATGAAGTTTCTCACTGTATCGCATGAATTTTTGCTGGTACTAGCACTTCTACGCACAACAAAGGTGTTTTCTCATGCGAGCCTATGTACTTTCTCACGTGAGCCTTAGTACTTTCTCATGTGGGCTTGTGCTTTCTCACGTGTGGTTTGGTACTTTCTCACGCGACCCTGAGTACTATCTTGCATGGAATTCCATGACAACAAAGACATAATTTGCAGATTTATAATTTCATATTATTGATTTCTAACGCTTACAGTTTGTTGTTGATTTGTCTTGATTTTGTACTTTCGAATGTGTGCTAAATTCTAGATTGCAGATCTTTGTACCTAAGGTGAGTTACTAAAATCTCTATAACATTTGGATTTTGGACATAAAATTAATCTCTTGTGTGTTTGGCTTGAGTGATTTATCTCTTTCATAAACCACATTTCAATTTTGGGGTTTTTAAAAAAGAATATAGGTTCATTTCCTGCATATGTGTTTCACATAGATAAGTAGGCCCTATTAACACTATTCGTGGTTCTTGAGAGAGTGGGTTTCTAGCAAAACTCTTCTCAATGAGAGAACCCTTGTAGGTAGGGAGGTTACTAGAACTGTCTTTGCATTCTACTAGATTTGTAGTCTTTGACTTTTTGATTGATGCATTCTCTCTCCGGAGAGGTTGATAGATCATGAGTTATTGACATTACAAATCTTGGCAAGATAGTTTTAGTCTTAGCGTGTCGGATGAATCTGTCTTCTATGTTTGGGTGAAGTGAAAAGGATAGAGGATTATGCTCTACTCCCTTTTTGGGTAGTAACAGAAACTTAGACCCTTGGATATAAGCCAAGTACCCATGTGGTCCTTGTTGTGAGTCACCTTTTAGAGAGGATTAACCATAGTGGACATTCCCTTCATTGGGTAAACCACGTTGCCGGAACCTCAAGTGGTAATAGCCACTTTTGCTGTGGTAGTGACAACTGCTATACAAATGTCCTTGTGGAAGAAATCTCCATAGGTACAGTTTCTTGATGAGCTATCAGATCTCCTTAGCATCTTTGATTGATTAAGTTCTCAGAATGTGTCAAAACCCTGGTGCACCTGGATTGGAGTTTTCCTTCTTGAAATTGTAAAAGTTGTAGAGTCAAGCCATTATTAAGAACCATAGTGCAGCCATTTTTTTTCTTTTTAGGATTATGTGTGTGATTGGAAAAACATTTTGGAGAACATACACAAGTAGTATCTTTAAGGAATAGCATACTAAGTCAATATTCATGTTCATGAGCAAGGTTTCTTTGTCCCTTGCTCATTGTTTGAAGATGTTTTCTTGCTGAAAATCCATGGTTGTTGTTCTATGTGCTTGATAAATGCTAAAAATCTGTTAATATGCCTAGTTAATCTTTTAAAACGAACAAAAAATTGATTTCTTGAGTTTACAAACTTGTTGATTAAGTGGCCTAATCCTATTTCGTCGCCTAGTTGTGCACATTCTCACGTGAGCCTGGTATTTTCTCACGCAAGATTTCATTTCCTCGCGTGACCCTTGGTGTTTCCTTGCACAAGATTGCATTCCCTCACACGAACCTATACCCTGGTCTGTCAAAATAGTGAGCTATTTTCAGTCATTTTCAATCCTCCTTAGTTGATCCAGATCAGATCAGGCTACCCGCCCTACTATTGGAAACCTATTTTTACTTGGGATTCTTGTATTTTTTACCTCTTGAATTAGTGACCTTTGATTTTATAAGTAACCTTTCTTGGAATCGATAAGTCAGAAATCATCTTTGTTGAGTAGATACACCCTTGGATTCTTTGATAACATACTTGGAGAGTCTTAGTAGTCTCTTGTCCAATTCAATTCCACCCAAAATCAATTTCAATCAAATATAACTTGGTTAAAATCATCCTCCTAATCCATATGTGCTAGGATACTTATCTGTTGATTGGGCAACTCTGTGGTAGTGTTGATTGATGCCTTTTGCAATTTTCTATCTCACCTTCTCTCTTTTGGACAATTGAACACTTTTACTATCCTAGTTTGATACCAACGTATCTTAGGGTCATCTTATCAGTGAGTGCTTTTCCTTTCATGTCGGTTACGACAAGGTATCAAGTGAGTTAAGGGAAATGACCTCAGGCTATCTTTAATCAATTACCCCCAGTCCAAACTTGTCAAAAGCATAAGGGAAAGGAACCCATATTTGACCAATCACCTAGGAGCAAGTCTACTAAGTTGAGGACCCCCTTAGCATCTTCCCATTCAGGTATGGATATGAGTTATACCATGACTCGACGGGAGAGGGAAGCTATGGATCAAAACCTTGATGACCTCTACGAAAGACACAGAGACAACATTTTGTTTGGTAATTCCTCTCATGATGCTCAACCTGGTTCACCCCCCATCAATACTAGGTATCTAGATGTGCATCAAAGAGCCGAAAGGCATGAGAGATGAGCTCACCCAGAACAATGGTCACAACATAGATACCAAGACAATAAACCTAGTGATGCTCATGTCAATGCAACGTATAGCAATGATGTGTACAAACAGTCAAGACAAAAATCTCCACTTCAAAAAACCTCAAGGTATACAAGTGAAAGGCTTAAAAGGATTGAGCATGAGAAGAAAGCCTTTCTAGATGAGCAAGCTGCGAAGCAAGAAAAGTTTAGACAACTTGAGGCGAAGAGACAAGCTTTGTTAGAATTGGAAAGGAAAGCCTCTCAAGAAGAGAAAGATAGGCTTTTAGCCCAACAACTTAATACCCAATTCAACAATAGGGGTGCCAATAGTGGCAACAACTCTCCTTCCTCCACTCCTTCCAGAACACCACGCAGTAGAAGGCATTCAAGAACCCCTTCAAGATTTCCTAGTCCTAGAGGAAGAAGGACCTCACAACATGCCCATTATAAGAGACAAACACCTCCTAGGAACTTGAGGCAACCTTCATAGTGTGCTCATCATAGTTCTAACATGGAGGCAATAGCTCAAACCTTGATCTTAATTCTTAGGACTTCATGAGAATGCAACAAGAGCTGCTCTTCCAACAATATGTGGAGAAGTACTTGGAATAGAACAAAGATAAGTTCCTCAAAAGTCTAATCACTAAGGGTGCAAGAGTCCCTTATAATTTTGATGTGGATAACAAAATTAAGAAATAAAGTCCATCACAAGAAAAAATTAGACAAATGAAGAAAATGATGGAGAAACTTTTGGCACCTAAGAGTTCATTTTCTCTTGACTCGGTCTATCCTAATCCTTTCGACAAGAGTGTGAGCATGAAGGATTTTCCCAGAAGGGTTGAACTCCCTCAGTATGACAAATATGATGGTAGTGGTGATCCCCATGATCATGTGCACTAATTTTACACTATGAGCTTTGAGTTTCACCTAGATGATTCCTATCTAATGAGGTTATTCCCAAGGAGTCTTAAGGGGAAAGCAATGGAATGGTTTACCAACATAACTCTCCCCATCAAGACTTTCAAAGAGATTGTTCATAGATTTTTTCAACACTTTGCGTATAATCTTTCAAGATTTATCACTATGTTGGACCTATGTAACCTAAATCAAAACCAAGGGGAACCCTTTGTCTCATTCTTGCAAAGGTTGAGGCGATAGTGCTCTCGTTATCCTAGGACCATTCATGAAGATGAGAAAATTGACATCCTTGTCAGCAACTTGGTGCCCAAAATGTGGTATGGGGTTCGAAAGATGATCTTCAATTCCTTCGATAACATGGTCGAAACCGCGTGCATAATTGAGGATGTTTTAAAAGAGCAAGGAATTTTGACCAAACATGGCAACAATAACAACAATGGTCAAAACAATAATAATTCTAGTAGGGATAAGGGGAAGAATGTGCATTGGAACAAAAACAAACAAGTGGTCAATGATGGAGTTGTGGACTCCCCCCAACCTAAAGATCAAGGTGTCCTCCACTTGTCCAGTGCAGTTCAAGCTATGAAGCTCAATGCACCTCCTCAACAAGAGAGCAGGCCAAGGTATCAAGATAAGCACAAGAAAGGGAGGCGACAATTTTCAAAGCTTGGTGATTCCTATGAGGATGTTTTCAAAATGCTTATTGCCAAAAATCTTGCACATCCTCAAGATCCTGCAAGGCACCATATTCCTGATGTCAAACCACATTGGTGGGATGAGAAAGCTTTCTGCAAGTTTCATAATGGCATTGGGCATACCATTGAGAATTTTTGGAAACTCAAGCACATTATCCAAGATCTCATTGAAAATGGAAAGCTTAAGGTGGATGGTTTGAAAACCAATGCTAATCACAAAGCATTTAAAGAGCCATTGCCTAAGTATGAGAAGGGGGAAACCTCTAAAACCAAGGATGGCAAGGCTGCAATCAACTACACCTACACAGCTACAGAAAATGTGGTCAACATGCTTGAAGTTATGGGGGAAAGTGTCAACATGACAAGGAACAAGGATCCCTATGGTTATGAATCCTATGCGAACTCTCCCCCTATCTTTGATAAAGAACCTGTTGTGGTGCTGAGGGGTCCTCACTCTAGGATGTCATCTTAGGCTCTTAATGTTGTCACAAGAAGTCAAGGCCCTATCATCATTAGAGGGCCCAGTTCAATTCAGCCCAATAAACCAAAGCCAGTGGTATCCAAGAATGCCACCATAAAACTAGCTTTCAACCCCAAGCTGAATTATAACCTTGTTGACCAGTTACAAAGAACACTAGCTCAGATTTCAATCTTGGAGCTTTTAGAGTTGTCCCCAAGACACAAACAGGTCCTTGAGGATGCTTTGCGCACAGCCAATGTTCCCAACAATTTACATGTCGACCAATTCCAAGGCATGGTTAATCATATTACTAGTCCTCACTACCTTACATTCTCAAAAGATGATGACAAAGCCTTGAAACACCCACATAATCTTGCCCTTCACATCGAAGTCATGATCCATAAAACCCATGTCAGCCGTGTGTTGATAGATGGGGGTGCTGGGCTCAATATCTATTCTTTGAGTCTGTTAAAAACTTTGGGCTATTCTGAGGAAGTGATCGATACCAAAAAGAAGATCACTATAAAAGCCTATGATGAGGCTGAAAGGAGTTCTAAGGGGTTGGTTGTTTTCCTGTCAGGATTGGCCCCATTGAGAGAGACATTTTGTTCCAAATTGTTGATGTTGGTCCTCTAGCATACAATATCTTGCTTGGTAGGCCCTGGATCCATGAGATGCAAGCAGTGCCATCCACCTACCACCAATGTGTTAAGTTCCCCTACAACAAAGTATAAGTTTGTATACTTGGGGAGAAAACCTTATCTGTCAACTCCATTTCGGTAGGGATCCATGTTCCCCTCAACAGAGAAGTAGAGGATTTCAATGCAACTCTAGCATAGTGCAAAGATAAGTTCAAATCAATAGACCTTGGTATGGGGGGATACCAACTTAACTCCTTTACAAAGATGCCCATTTCCCCTAGGTCTTATGGTAAGCCTTCTCAAGGGATGAGACCTTCTTCTTTGGCCATGACTTTGTTTGACACATTTGTCGAGTCTTCAATGCCTATCTAGGATGAGAAAGAAGAAGTAGTTGTTAAAGATTAGATCTACAAAGAGGAGAAGTATATGCATAATGAGAACTTCTCTCCTTCTCCTAAGGCTTATGGGAGAGGATATATGTTGGTCAAACAAATGGGCTATCCTTGACGTGGCCCTCTCAGTCACAAATTAGACACTATAGCCGAACCTCTCAATCATGCTCTTTTTGGACGCAGGTCTAAGAAGATGGTTGGCCTAGGTTTTCTGAATAATAACAAGAATACTATTCCTATCCTTGATGAGTCAAATAGTGAGGATGAATCACAATGCATACCAAATTTGACAAATCAGCAAGACATGTGTGACGATTGGATTCCTTCTACTAGTCTCCTTTGGGAAGATTCAAATAATCCAACCACTCATGCAACAGTTGTAAGCATAGAACAAGATGGATCAATCATTGACCCAAGAGAAGGTGTTACCCTTCATGACATCGAAGCTTCAACATCAAGGTGTCCCAAGCCTTTCTGGTGTAAACATCCCAGCCGGGATTCAGAAACAGACTCACATGAGTATGAGTGGGACTCTCTCTCTCTGATTTTTCCATAGTTGACATGGGTGTTGATGTCATCCATTCCTATAGTTCTCAACCTGAGTTAGCTGATGATTCATGTGTAGGGCTCAAGGATTGGAACCCACGTGTTGCATTAGTGGACAATTCTTCAATTGTTATGCCAAATCCTAATTTGGGTAACTTAGAAGAATACTTGATAGACTCTAACTCTACGGTCACCAGAGATGATACCATCCGTATCCACAACATTGAACCAGCCATTGACTTACCCCTTGCTCACCCCCACTTAATTGATTGGTCTCAATGCTATCAAGAGCCTAAGCTCTTAACTCTCCAGAATGACTATGAGATAGCTTGTTACCTAAATGCTCTTGATCCTATAGTCTCTTCCACCAGTGAACCACCTATAAGCATGACAAAACTAGATATCAAGTACCTTAGTCACAAAATAAAGAGAAAAGAAAATAAAAAGAATAGGAGTTTTGATGGCGAAAACCACTGTGTGGCAGTGTCAGAACCAAAAAAAGTAAAAATAAATGACGTATCCAAAGGTGAAAATCTCTCTAAGGCACCTAAGGATGAGGTACTTGATCATATTCCTAGTTATTTTCAAGATAGATCATCAATGCTTGTTGAGCCTACACAACTAGTAAATTTGGGTATAGAAGAGGCACCACAAATAGTACATTTGGCTCAGTCTCTATCAACATGGGAAAAAGAAGCCTACACTGAGTTCCTACAAAGAAAGAAAGTCAACTTTGCTTGGACTTATTTAGACATGCCAGGGTTGGACACTAATCTAATCATGCATCATTTGTCCATAGCTCCAGGTGTTAAACCAGTTAAACAAAAATTGAGGAAAATGCATCCTCACATTGCTCTTTTAGTCAAAGCGAAATTGGAAAAACTCCTTAGTGCAAGATTTATAAGGGCTATTGACTATGCAGAATGGATATCCAATATTGTACCAGTTTCAAAACATGATAAATCCATTTGAATTTGCACAAATTTTAGAGATGTCAATAGAGCATGCCCAAAGGATGATTTTCCACTCCCTAACATAGACATGATAGTGGACATGATGGTGGGTTATGAGATCTATTCCTTGATGGACGGTTTTTTTGGATATAATCAAATTAAAATAGCTCCTAAGGACCAGGAAAAGACTGCATTTACTTGCACATGGGGTACTTATTGTTGGAACGTCTTGCCTTTTGGATTGAAAAATGTAGGAGCTACAATCAAAGAGCTATGACAACAATTTTCCATGACATGATGCATAAGAATATGGAAGATTATGTGGATGACACCTTGGCTAAGTCCAAAAAAAGAGACACACACTTAGGTGATTTAGAATTCATTCTAGATCGTATGGAGAAATTTTAGTTAAGATTAAATCCAAAAAAATGTGCATTTGGTGTCACCTCTGGAAAGCTTCTAGGATTTATCATTTCAGCTAAAGGAATAGAGGTAGACCCAGAGAAAGTTCAAGCAATATTGGATATGCCACCTCCCAAAAACATTAGCCAAATGAGGAGTCTGCAAGGACATCTTCAATCTATCAAGAGGTTCATTTCACAACTGGCAGATAGAGCTCAACCCTTCAATAAGAACTTGCATAAGGGGTTCAAATGTATCTGGAATGAGGATTGTCAAAGGAGCATAGATCAAATTAAGGAATACTTGGTAAATCCTCCAATTTTGATGCCTCCTATCCTAGGAAAACCTCTCATATTGTATGTTTCAGCAACAGAATCTTCCTTGGGGGCATTATTATCTCAACTTGATGACACTGGGAAAGAACAAGCCATATATTACATCAGTCATACCCTTGTTGCATATGAGGTCAATTACACTAGTATTGAGAAAGCTTGCCTTGCTGTGGTGTTTGCTTCCCAAAAATTGTGACATTACATGCTTGTGCATACAATACACCTCATAGCAAAAATTGATCCTCTCAAGTATTTGCTCGATAAGGCTGCCCTCACAGGTAGACTTGCTAAATGGATGATGATTCTTTTAGAATTTGACATAGAGTATGTTGAGCACAAAGCTATAAAAGGCCAAGCCATTGCAGATCAATTGGTTGATTTCCCAATTCAAGATAGCATGCCCATTCAAGTTGAATTTCCAGATGACCACCTAATGTACATGATTGAGAGAACATGGAAGATGTTCTTTGATGGCTCTTTTATGCAGAATGGTTCAAGAGCTGGAGTGTTGTTTGTTTCTCATCATGGGTACACAATTCCTAAGTCCTACAAACTATTTTTCCCATGCACAAACAACATTGTTGAATATGAAGCCTTGAAAAATGGACTCAAGATGGCTATTGAATGGAATATCATAGAACTACACATCTATGGGGATTCACAATTGATAGTCAACCAAGTTAATGAACAATATCAAACCAAAGATGAGAAACTGGTACCTTATAAGAAAATGGTTGATTCATTAAGACGGCATTTCACATTCGTCACATTTCAGCAAGTCCCCAGAGCAAAAAATAAAGCAGCTGATGCTATGGCCACACTTGTTTCGCTTCTTCAGTTAGAGCAGCATGAGTCTAGATTTGAATTCCTGGTGGAAGAGCTACACTATCCTATCTATGACTCACAAGAAGGCCATATTATCTATACCCTTGTTGGTCATGAGTCATCCTGATATGGTGCCATTTACTCATATCTCCATGATGGCATTATTCCTGAAACCTTCAATCTCTCTTAATGAAGAAACCTAACTTGAAATGCCTCTCACCATTCCCTCATCTTTGGTGATTTGTATAGGAGGGGTTTAGATGGGACACTTCTTAGGTGCTTAAGAAAGGAGGAATTTGATCAAGCGCTAGTTGATATTCATGAGGGAATATGTGGGGGACATTCTAATGGTCTTTCCATGGCTCGAAGGTTTCTTAAGGTGGGGTACTATTGGCCTACCATGCAGATGGATGTGGTAGCTTTTGCGAAATCATGCGAAAAATGTCAAAAACATGGTCAGTTGATACATGCTCCAGGCAGGGAGCTCATTCCTTCCATATCTCATTGGCCATTTCAGCACTGGGCCTTTGATCTTGTTGGGTAGATTCATCCCAACTCATCAGGTGGACATAAATTTGTCATCACTGCTACTGACTACTTTACCAAATGGGTAGAAGTTGTTCCACTTTTTGTTGCCTCGGGCAAGACAGTTTCTCTATTTATCTTGAACCATATCATTTGTCGATATGGAGTGCCATCTGAGATAATCACTGACAATGGAGGTCAGTTTAAAAATAAGGACCTTACACAACTCTGTAAGAAATTCAAGATAAAACAACATTGGCCCTCCATTTACTTCCCGGAAGGAAATGGACAAGCAGAGGCTTCAAATAAAACCATTCTCAAAATTCTCCATCGAACAATTCATAAGAATGGTAGAGATTGGCATTTACAGATAAATCCAGCCTTATGGGCTTATAGAATGAGTATTCATACTCCAACAGGGGCTACTCCTTTTGCCCTTACTTATGGTGCTAAAGTAGTGTTACCTTTAGAGGTTGAGATTCCTTCACCTAGAGTCTCTCTCAAAGGTCTAGTTACCGATGAAGACTACCACGCCATGAGACTACAAGAGTTAGAACTTCTAGATGAGAAGCATAAAGCATCATTTGACCATATGAGGGTCTATCAAAAGTGGATGTCCAAAGCCTTCAACAAAAAGGTTCTCCCTAGAGCATTCCAAGTAGGAGATCTTGTCTTCCGAGAAAATCCTAAGAACCAACATAGAGAACAAAAGGGCAAATTTGAACAGAATTGGCTTGGACCATACATCATTACTGCAGCTTTTGGGATAGGTGCTTATTTACTATCCACTGAAGAGGGGAGCAGCTCCCTGAGCCTATCAATGTCTTGCTCCTGAAGAAGTTCTATCCTTGATGCCTGTTCTGTCTGGGGGCATCCTTTGTATATATTTATTGATCCTGAAAAAATACCAAAAAAATTCATATATGATGCTAAAAAAATTCTAAAAATTAGAAAATATCCTGAAAAAATGATCATCTTAGTGAAAACCTAGCAATAGGCACTTTGATGTATCTCAAAAAAATTATATATTCTGAAAATACCAAAAAACTCAAAAAATTCAAAAATTTATAAAAAATAAAAAATAAAAAAAATAGAAAAAGTGCCTCGATGAAAACCTGGAAACGGGCGCCTTGGTAGGAAAAATACAAAAAAAAAAATTATAAAAAGTCCTAAAAAAAATCGCAATAAGATCCAAGTGGTGAAAACCTAGAAATGGGCGCTACTTGAGGCCTTTGCACCCCTGTTTCTTAGCATGTGTACTCGACACTTAGCCTTTCTCCATCATGTCTTGTCCTTGTTGCCTTGGTTTGGAATTGGTCTTTGTCTTTTTTTAGGGGTCATAACTATGTTAGCCTTGGTCTCTTGGATGCGTCAGTCTTTAGGACACCTCACAAACAGTGTTTTTCAACACCACCCCAACTGTGTTTTTCAACACAACCCCTGACATCGAGTATTTTTCAACACTTATCAGTTTGGTCTTACCCAATTTTGTCATGTGATTTTACCCACTTGCAAGCATTTGATCCTTATCCTCGGAACTCAGTATCAGTGAACACACTTAAATTTTTAAACACAACACTTAATGCTTGAGATATGTCATTGATCTTTTCTTTATGTGCTAACTATTATTGATTTTCGTTGAGTGCCCTTGTCTAATAAGTCTCTCCATGACACATAGCTAGAGGACTTGGGGCATGGGGCATGTTTTTGTTGCTTTCTGCTTGTGGGTGTGCTCTCAAAGCTCTTGAGTGTCTCTTGTTATTCCCTTGACACACTTAGGAGATTTGAGGCATCATCCTTGACTATTTTTGCACAACTGTTCTTATGGTCATCCTAGCATCTATGCCTTGATGCGAGAGTGGTTTTGCTACATTAAATTGGGTAAGATAACATCGAAGTCATCTTGACCTTTATGTCTTTGATGCTTATGTTAGAATCTTTCCACATTCCAATCCGATATAAATCACATTCATATCTTCATAGCTGCGCTTGTGACTAGTGATGATTGTGTGATTTTTTGATGTCCATTAATAATGGCCCAATGATGAAAATAAGTTCTTTACATTCTCTAATGAATGATGAACATAAAATCCTATATTATAGTTTCCCTATTGCAAGTACACCTTTGCATTTTCATGTAGCTTGCATTGTTAGACTTCATGATTAATTTGCATTTTTAGGCTACATTATTAGTTTGAGAGGGTTTTCCTTCATCTTTCTTGTGGACTTTTAATCAACTATGATCACGTTTTGATCTTCATTTCCTTATCTTCTTTCATGATCTCAATTGAAATTTTATATCTTAAACAGTTGATTGATTTTGGGGCATGCTCTTTCTTGAGGCAAATTCTCTTTCTTCTCTCCATTTCTTTTCATTTCTTCCAAACTTTTGTCTTCCATTTGCTTTCACCCCACTTCTTTTCTTCCAATTCAACCTTCGGGCATAATCTTTCTTGATGATCTACCTTGGTTCTATGATCCTTATATCTTTCATCTTACATCAAGAACCTTATCTTTAGTTCGATTTGATCAAAATTATCAATTCACTGTTTCTCCTCCATCTCATTTTGATTTCGATCACGAGGGGGTAGTACCTATCAAACTTCAATCCTTGATTCAGCTTTATCAAACCTATCAATCAAACCTTGCTTGAGACTTGACAATTACCTATTTACAGGGGTGTTGGCCTTGTCTTTTTCAATCAACTTATCTTTGTCTTGATGTGTTCCCATCCGTCGAACACACATCTGGGTTGTTTTGTGATCCCAAATCGATCTCACACTTCAATTCCATTCTTTGACTGCATGTGATCCCAAATCAACCTCACATTAGTCAAAGAGGGGCAAATGTATACACCCTAAAATGGTCGCCTAGACTTTGGGCCCCATTTATTAAATTATCAAATTTCCTGAATCAATGCTTTTCAAAATTCAAATCAATTTCTTTGATCAATCCTAATTAGTTCAATCATTTCAATATTTCCTAAGGTTTGATCAATTTATTTAATTAAAAGAAATATTCTCTCTTAAATAAATAAAATAGCCTTATTTAATTGAAAGAAATATCTTTTAACTGAAATAAATTTATTTAATTAAAATCTCTTTTAATTAAATGATTTTATCTTATTTAGAATAATATCTCTCTTTTAATTAAATAATGTTATCTTATTTAATTAATAGAGAATCATTCTTTTAAATAAATAAAAAATCCTCTTAAAGCTCTTTTGTGATGAAAAAGAGAAATAAAAATAAAGAAAATTCCTTTTCTCTCCACACTTTCTAAAAATGAGCTTTCTTTCATCTTTTTGCATTTTATCCCACATTGTTCTTGGAGATGCATTCTCTTCCACAGTTTCTTATATAAGGAACCCTCTCCTTCTCATTTAGGATCCAGAATTTTCATAGTATTGTTATGCTATAGGTTTTCTTGGCGACATTGGAGCTTTGAAGATCATTTCATTTTAGCTTTCACATTTACATATTAGCTTAATCTTCATAGCATCTTAGCTTAGTCTCTTTCATTGTTTTAGCTTAATCTTCATATAGTTTAATTAGCAAAGGAGAGTAAAACTTCCATTTCAATAGAATAGTTTGCTTCTTTGCATTGCTATCATCTAGATTAGTTTCATTTACATGCAATAACTTGAAGATCAATGGAGATTAGCATTCTTGCTTCTCATCCTTGAATCTCTTATTTCTTGGTGTACTTGCATGGGTTAATAAGGTCAATCTGAGGGCCTCATACACAACCTTTGCACTCCACGAATAGAGACCTATGAATCGATATTTGAGACCTCACTGTTGAGTGTTCTTGAATGTAATGATTCACAGAAGTGTGACTACTTTCTAGCACACAACCCTTACTTGGTTGATGAATCAAATCCTAAGGTTTATTCCTCACTTTTTCAAAATTCCTAGGGGCTCCAAAGCTAGCTTCTTGTCCTCTACCTATAATGCATACCAATTAAGGACATGGGTCACATCGGGAATATATTGTCTAAGTATAGAAACTTGAAATACATCATGAGTGTGCAATAGACTAGGTGGCAAGGAAAGACAATATGAAACATGTCATATCATCTCTAGAGTTTCAAAAGGGCTCATAAAACTAGACACCAACTTAGAACCCTTTCCATAGAGGATTATAATCTTACAACAATGCAGTCTCATAAAAACTCTATCAGCGATAGGTAACTATCCATCCAACCTATGAGCATCATCATATTTATTCTAATGATCTTGGGTTGCCACCAAGTGCTCTTGAATATGTTCCACCTACTACTCCATATCTCTAAGCATCCTTGGACCCAAGAGAACATGACTCTCCAATCAATCCCATCTTAGAGGATTACAAAAAGGATGGCCATATAATTCTTGAAAGTGAGACATCCTGATCAAACTATGATAGCCATTATTATATGAAAACTCTAATAGGTACAAGTAATCCTCCCATCGTAGCTACTGGTACATCACATACATATGCACATGTCCTCCAAGATCTGATTGACCCTCTTTGTATAACCATTAGTCTTAGGGTGATATGCCAAACTAAATTTCAATTGTGTCACCAAGGTGTTCTGAAGTAAATTCCATAAAGAAAAAGTGAACATTGAGTCCTAATTAAAGATGATCCTTTGTGGAATGTCATGCAGTCTCACAATATCCTCCATGAAGACATGAACTATTGTAGTTGTTGTGTAGGATGATTGAATAGGTGAAAAGTGTTCCACCTTGGTCAACCTATCAATGGTGACCGTAATAGCATCATGCCTTTGGGAAAAAATTGGCAATCCAACTATGAAGTCTATCAAAATAATATCTCATTGCCATTCTAAAATGAGATTAGGATGAAAAATTCCAGTGGGGTGCAAGTACTTTTCCTTTACCCTCTAGCACTTCAAAAATCTAGCAATAAAATGCACATGATTGTCTTCATCCCAGACCAATGATAAATATGTCAAGGATCTGCATGCCTCTTCTTAACTCTAGGATGCATAGAGTAGGGTGCACAATGATCATCTATCAAAATAAAGTTACATAGCCTATTTGATGTTGGAAGATAGATCTTATCCAAGTGTCATAGAATTTCATCAGGCTCCAAGGAATATCCTACAAATCTACCCTCCAAATATCTCCTTTTATCTATCTCTGATCTAAGCTCCTAATATAAAGCATTTGTAGGAAGTGCCTAAAGGATCTAACTCTATGATTCAACTTTAATAGCCACTATTGAGATCTTGTATCTTCACCTTCTCAATTCATCTGCCACAACATTCTTCTTTTTGTGGATATATTTTACCTCAAAATCGTACTCACAAATAAACATAATCTAGCACTGTTGCTTGGCATTTAGATTGGGTTAATTGAAGATGTATTGTAAATTGTGATGGTCAGTGTGCAAATTGAACCGATACCCCAAAACAAAATGCATCCATCTATAGAGAAATTTTACCACCATTGTCAATCCCAAATCATGGGTAGGATGATTTAGCTCATGATCCTTGAGTTTGTGAGACTCGTAAGCAATCGTGCATCCTTCATACATAAGGAATACTTCAATACCCTCTAAAGATGCATCTATGCAAACCATAAAGTCAGCGCATGGATTTGGCACTACTAGAATAGGTGCATTGGTCAGTCTCTCCTTAAGCATTGAAAACGTGGCTTCACATTAATCTGTCCACACAAAAGGCTTCCCTTGCCTTTGAAGAAAAGTGATGAGATGATAAAATCTCAAACATCCTTCATGAATCAATGGTAATAACTTTACAAACCCATGAATTTTAGAATCTATGTCACATTAGTCAGTTTTGGTCACTCCACGATTGCCTGTATCTTAGAGGGATCACCTTAAATACCCTCTCCAAAAATCACATGCCCTAAGCACTTAACCTTGGTCTAAAAAAAATGCATTTAGCCAAGTTTGCATATAGTGGATTGTCTTGAAGACATTATAACACCTACCTCAAATGCTCCTATGTGGTCTTTAAATAGACTAGAATATCAACAAGAAAGACAATGACAAAGTGATCCAAGTAAGTAATAAATACATCATGCATCAAACTCATAAAAAATGATGGAGCATTAGTCAATCCAAATGGAACCACTATAAAATCGTAGTGTATGTATCTAGTACGAAAGGTTGTCCAATGGATGTCCACCTTATGAATCACTAGTTAGTGATATCCTGACTTGAGATCAATTTTATAGAAAAATATGGCACCCTTCACTTGATCAAAAAGATCATCTATCCTTGGAAATGGATATCTATTATTTGATGGTGACTTTATTCAAATGTTTGTAGTTGATGCATAAGTGAATTGAACCATCCTTATTTTTCACAAAGATGAAAAGAGCTCCCCATGGAGACATACTTGGTCAAATAAAACCTGTATCTAACAGTTCCTCCAATTGAAGTTGAATCTCTCTCAACTCTTGAGTTGTCATTTGATAAGGTTCTTTAGATATGGACTCGGCTCTAGGAATCAAATCTATACATAGATCAATATCTTGTTTGGGTGGCATACTCGGGACCTCACTAGGAAATACATCAGCATATTCTCAAAGGATGGAATAATTGTCAAGAGAGGTATCTTTACTCTCACCCTCATCCAAATCATTAATTGGCACAGCAAAAAGATGAGACCCTCCCCACATGCACCTCTTCAACTACATTGTGGATATCATTCACAAGGAAATAGGTGTCTGAATGCTAACAATCTCCATGTCCACACCAAAACCATCTATGTGCTAGATTCTCTTATGTTAAGAGTCAATATTATCTTTATGATCCCCTAACCAATCCATACCTAACACTACATCATACAATCCCAAAGGAATGATACACAGGTCCACAATAGTCACAAAATTACTGAGACCCAACACACAGTTCTAGATAAAGGAGTCTACAACTATTTTGGCTCCTGAAGCTGCCTCTACCTGTCATCTATCATCTTACTTTTCCACTATCGGCCCATAATGCTCAAAAAGGGAAGGAGATATAAAGGAATATGTAGCACCTAAATCAAACAAAATATATATAGTAGTATCACCTAATAGACTTTATATCTTGATGACAATTATGTGATCAATAACTATAAACACCCTATGGGATCTTCCAACATTTCACATTGTAGGCTTGAAAATGGATTGTCTCTAGCTAGAAGCATGCACTAATCTCTAAGGAAAACAAGTAGCAATGTGACCTGGCTACCTGCGAGAAAAAAATTATCCTGCCAAAATATGTCCATGCTAGAGGTGCACTATACTACTAGAATCTTCTCCTACTAAAATTCTATGAAGTTGTCTTTGAAAGCTAACTATTTTGATGGTGCTTGTTGTGATGCCAGTTGTAATCCTTCCCAGAACCATTACCATGAGTGAACTGAGAATTTTTTCCCTTACCGAACTGAAATTTTTTTCTAAAAATTCAGACCACCCTTGGAGGATGAAAGGTGACTCCTATAATATCCTTCTCCCTGCGATTGATTACCTCTAGCACCTTGTCCTAAAAAGACAACACTCCTAACGTATACACTTGTGTAGCCACCAAGTCCTATAACTAGATTCTCCTCAATCAAGATAGCTTTTTCCATGGCCTCCTTCATAAACTTTAGTTCAAAGAGTTGAACATCACCATTAATTTGGGTGTTAAGCTCCCTAACAAAGTGGTGTACCAACATTGCATCATTATCCTTGATACCTACATATTATTTGAGATCAAAAAAGTGGTGCTCATACTGCTCAACTGTCATAGTTTTCTGATGAAAATTATAAAATTCATCATCTCTCATCTTCCTCCAATGATCAAAAATAAAATGTGTGCAAAATCTCTCCAAGAAATATCCAAGTGAATTTATTTCTTCCATCGCTACCAAGTAGAGGAAAATCCTCACAAATGTATGATGGCACATCTATCCTTGGTATTACTAACATACAGATGCATCGTGAAGGATCTATCCAAGTTGATGAGACAAGTCTCTAGCGTTGACCCACTATTAGATCCATCAAAAGTAGGGGGTGTGATCTAAGAAGTTCCTTCATGTGTCTGGATAGTATAGCGTTCTCCTCTGCTAAGAATTTCCTCCTCCTAGGATTGTGAGATCTCACCCTCTTCTCAACATGAGAGTGATGAGACTCCTCTATCCAACCTTTTACCTAACCAGGTCCTAATTGATTGAGAATCTCCTAAAGAAGATGGCACATCTAAGCACCTTCAAGTCCATCATGTTGGCTTCTACCATGCTTTGCTACCCCATCTTCACTGTGATGATCATGTTGATGTTCTTCATGTGAACTCTCATGGTGAGAACTTGGTGAAGAGATATGATGACTTTCTTATCTCTAACCATAGGCTTGACCTCTACCTCTACCTCATTCTCTACCATGGCCTCTACCTCTGGATGACGACATCCTTTACAAGAGTAAAACATAAGATGAAGATAAATAAACATAATGCATAAGATAAAAGAATACTCAATAAAAAAACCTAATGGGCACATCAAGCTCCTAGTGTAGAACCTAGCTCTGATATCAATAATATACTACATTAAATGCAAACATGAGTGCTAAACATTAACCATAAAAATAGGTCCTTTTAAATTCTCTGACATTGCTACTACCAACGTATAACAACATGACTAAATAAATTATACAACCATGAGTCTATGAAAAATATTATAATTTGAACTGATTCATTTAAACATTAAATCAAGATGACATATAGGCACATGATAATATTCAAAGTTGAAATCATCATTCATCCACTTTTATCACTGCATTACATATAATCATTGATACATGTTTACAAATTAACAATTTGCAATCATCTCCTAAGGAGAATAAAAATTTCCATCAATACATCAAATCAAAGATACATATCATAATACAAATGAACATTATTTGATCATTTGTCCACATGAAAGTAGAAATGGTAGAGAAGAAGCAAGTCCATCTAGAAGGCTCTTGAACAGTCTCTAAACAACTTAATGGAGAAGAAAGAACACAACCACCCAACCACATTGAACCCTGGAGCCCGCTCCCCATGCTAGGAGATAAACACAAGGTCCCACACCACACAAGAAAGAAAATTCAATTAAGGGTATTAAAAAATAAGTAATAACATCAAAGATACACTAAGGGTATCACAAGAACATCATAGGAGATACCAGAGGAGAACAAGAAGGTTACCTAAAATGAATCCTAAGACACATGTAGGAGAGCATCATTACATAGCTCCTAACTATCCCAGGTTATCCTGACAGTCTCTCTCTAGACCCTGACCCCCAAGTGAGAACTCGTGTAGAACTGAAACCTTTCATGAGGACAAGGAAGTCAATTTTCTAGTTCTACGTCACACAGGCATCTAAGCCTTGTCCAAGCCATCCTTAGTCTATATGAGCACTCAATGCGATGGGGGAACTAACAAAATTATATTGTTTAGTGTTTATCCCAACCCCATTCATTTAATTACATTATCACTAGATTATCTACTTGCAATACGTTACCCGGTATCGACTTAGGGCCCTGGATCCCATTGCGAGCCACTCCCCTAACCATGTTCCTAGAGAAACCTACACAAAACTAAAATAAAAATATGAAGAAATCCAAGATGAAATCAAGATTCACAAATATTTATCATATCTAAAGAGGGTCATCAATAAAACCAAAATATCATTATCACCACATCAAGGTAGATTTTCACAAGGACCCTTCTCGATTCAAAACATAGGCCAAATGTCCAAATATCAATACTTGCACATACGTCCATAATGAAATCATACCAAAAATTTCAAACCAACCACAAATAGGATTTTGAGTATCTGAACTCACAATAAAATTCCACATCACAAATTAATCAAGGTAAATATAAAACAATGTCCTAATTCAAGTAGATAATAAAAAACTAAAGTATTGAGTTAATCCATTTGAACAATTTCCCCACTAAGCCTTTGATATTCATCTAACAAGAAACAGACTTACTACCACATTTTCAAATTAACAATAAAATTTCTACATAAACTTAGCATAATCTAAATTTAGAAATCGAGGGAAATTTGTGACAAGTATAGAATCTATATCAAGGGAAGAATATATTCTTAAGATAAAAACTAACTTGGAACTTTTAAGACGAGTCAATGAAACTTGACTTCTAAACCAAAACGAAGACCTATGCTAGCAAAGGTTAATTAAATTAGATTCCATATAACTAAGCAGCAATTAAATATAATGCTCTTTTGTGTAAGACAAAGGGAGGTAATCCAAGTAAAAGTTTAGCAAAATGAATTATAGCCTAAACTACAAGTTTGAACCGTGTCTAAAACATACAAAGAGAAGAAAAGCATCCATTTACAGTCATGACCAATCAAAACTAATATCTATGATCATAAATGTTGGCTGGGAGAGGCTGATATTTTGACAGAATAGAGAAGGTACGATTCAAAACTAGAGAAGAAAACAACACCCAGAACAACAATTTAAAATGCCAAAAAAAATGAGGTAAATATCGTACATGGAGGATGATAACGTCAAACCAAGAGAAGTTAATGTCAATGCCATTGAGATGAAGAGAAAAATGCAGCCCAATAAGAATGATGCAGAGAAAGGATAAATAAATAAAAATGACAGTGAATATGATTAGTTGTGTTGACTATGAGAGTTGGCTATCTCTTACCGAGCAAGGGATAAATTACAAAATCAAGCCCGTGAACAGAAAGGTGGGGAAACATACACCAAAATAGCAAAAATATAAATGCCAATGCAGAAAATAAAGAAAATGTCAGACATCCAAGATGTCAGCACAATTAATGCCGATTTAGGTGGATGAAACACTGAGATTGGAGTGAAAAATGTAGAGTTTCATATTAGAGACACCATTCTTAAGGAAGATTATACTCAGAACAAAAAAATTGCAGAAGTATACAGAAATAACCAGACCCCTAAATTGACTAGCATAGCAAAGAATAATAAGGATTGTTCAACAGTTTTCAAAGAATTCTACTATTATGAAAAACTAAAGATATAAAGCAAGAAATAAATATAATGACCAATCTTGACAAAGATTATTCACCCACAGTAATGAGAAGAATGAAGGAAACATCAAACAGAGGAAACGATTGGACTCAAGTTCCATTTTAAAACCAGACCCAAGAAGAAGATGATATAATGACAGCTATGCCTATTAGATCCATCAATACATTTGAATCAAGAGAGAGAAATGTGTGCAAGATAATGATGCAAACACATATTGAAAACAAACACTCACAGGAAACAAAGACATACCTCTCAATTGTTAGCAGGCAATTCAGAAGGAAGATGAAATTCTAATTCCTGTTGAACAACAAATCTCTCTCAGCCAAAATGTACACACAACAAGAAGGGATTCCCCCAAAATGAAATCCCCACACATGCACTAGAAAGAAAACCTTCCAAAACATTTTTTTTGAATACCCCAAAATACATCTCTATATCAAAATTCAAATTTTTGTCCCCCCAACCCATGCACGAGAAGTAACTCCCAAGAAGGAAAATTCCATTAATTTCATTAATTCCTTTTCACATAGTATTTATGACCTCAATATAATCAATAATTATTTATCAATTAAATTATAAATTGATAATTGTAACACATTTATCTATTTTATATTTTATATTATACTTTATTTTAAACTAAAAGATACAATAGTTATTTATATTAATTGAACATTAATTACAAAATACAATATTTGTCCTGCTGGAAGAAAAATGATAACCATGTTGACTGTTGCCACTCCTCACAACTCTTCTCCCTTTGCACATCCAAACATGCCTAATCTAGGCTTTGTGAATCTGCATCTAGGGTTGCATCCGTGTTATCTTTGTTGAATGGATGGCTTACAACTGATGTGAGGGGTACTGTGGTTGGGTCCCCTTAGTCTGTGGTTGTTTTTTTGTCTACCACTAAGTCTGTCGTTGCTTCTGTGTCGTCTGCCACTAGGGTTTCTATTGGTGATGGCATGGGAGTTGATCTGTTGTAGCCTAGAAAGGGAGGCCTGAACAATGGCAGCCTCTCTGGTGATGTGTTAAGGGTTCCCATGAGCGTACATGTGAGGATTTGCAGGCTGGGAAACTACAAGGGTTGAAGAGATGACATGTTGATAGAGGGTTTATTCATGTCTCAAGTGTCATATCCATTACGCTGAATGTGGACATGGAGGAGGAAATATAACATAATATTCTTGTTTTCTCCACTCATGGTGTGATTTGTCGATTTAGGGTTTTTTGCCTAGCCTCCCTGAGCTAAATGCTTGGATCTCACATTGGGAGCCTCTCCTTTCTAATACAGTTCATATTTACCCTATGGCAAAGGGTTTTTTAATTGAAAATTTTGAGAATGCTCAGGACAGAAATAAAATTTTGTGTGATTATTTTTTTAGTTGGGAGGATAGATTTTTGTGAATGATTAAACCATGGCACTATGATTTCAATCATTCTCTCGAAATGTTTAATAAGATTAAAATTTGGGTTTAGCTTTCTTATCTCCCTCTTCATCTATGGGTTGATTCTCTTTTAGAGGAAGTGGGAGATGCTCTTGGGGATTTTCTAATGGTAGATGATGAATCATCTAATATTCTTCATTCCACCTTTTCTTATATTCTAGTTGAAATGGATATTTCTAAAGGGCTTCCTATTGATATTTTAATCAAATCTTCTAAGGGTAGTTGGGTTCAAACTTTGGACTTTGAAGGGATTCCCTTCAAGTATAGAAGATGTTTTAAAACTGGTCATGTGGTGGCTCGATGTGGATTTGAGAAACATAAAATGATGACTTTATGGTGGAAAGGTGTTTCAATTCAGCATTTCATTGTTGAGAATAAATATAAAACTCAATGGAATTTCTCCCAAGTTGTTGTGAAGGATTCTCTATCTCTTGTAGGTTCTTCTTTGGCTAATTTGGTTTTTGATGGTGGGGTTGCTGAGGCTAGAGTACAGATGCATGTTCCTCGTGTTGATTCTCCAAATGTAAGAGGGAATGTGCCTCAGGTTTCTATTTCCTATTATAGTGTTTTGGCTATCAATTCTGGTGGCATTTGTGATACTTCTTTTCCTATAGGGAGCATATCTATCGATGCCCCTAATTTGGTGGATGTTCTCTCTATAGGAAATCTCCCTCAAGACAAAGGTAGTCTAGTGATAGGTTCATTGGCTTGGCATGATGAGACAACAAAAGTGGAATAGGGCTAGATAATTGTTAAGGGTAAGAAGGCTAAGATGTCTAATCCCTCTTTTGACATGGCTCTTCGTTCCCACAAGGGTAGTGTTAGAGGCAAATCTTGATGGTTCTAGGTTGGGGCTGTTTAGGCTGGAGTTGTCTTTTCTCTGGATTTTGGCTACTTGTTGGTTGTTTTCTTGTAGATTTTATTTTAGGTTGTGGGAGCCTACTGGTAAAACCCATGTCTTTGGTTATGGGAGCCTTTAATTCACATGGTTGTTTGGTGATCTCAATTTCCTATCTCATGACAACGTTTTGGTTGTGGGTTCTAGATCCATTCTAAATCTTATTGTAAAGGGTTTCAAGTCCCTTCAAAACCTGATCTTATCTTAATCAAAAACAAAATATAATATTTAATATTTTTTTTAAATATATTTTTGACCAATTAAACTAAGGACATTTATAATAATGTTTGATAATATACTAACTTTATTAATAATACTTTATAATACTGACATCAGTAATAATAAATAAAAATAATAATAATACTAAATTCATTTTATTAATTCAATTAAAGTTAATTATGAAGCACTACATCCCCCAACATAAAAGAGATCTGACTCACATAGAAGCAACATGAAAGTATAAGATAAAAAAAAAACACAACCAAACACAACTAAATCTCATCAAGCAAAAGTCATGAGGAAATCTGGGGTCATCTACTCAACAACCCAGATGGGAAATCTCAAGTCACACTCATCTTTACGTAGAGTGATGGTTGGGGCTAGTTCAAAGTATCGGCCCTTAATGTCATCTCCCTTTTCATTTCCATCAAGAATGTGAGGGCACGCTCAGACCTACTGATTTAGGTGAAGTTGATGCCTAATACCTGCAAACTTGCATCACAAGACCAATCATGTGCACATACATTTATATATAGATCATGTCAAATGGTAATCAGGCAATGACAAGGAACAAAACATCATGTGGATCTCACAAGTGAGTAGCTACAACATTGACCCTCATCATATAGGCATGTCAAACAAGAACAATCATCAAGCAGTAACATAAGCATAGTCATGGGTTAGTACATCAATAAACTATAAACACTAAATGACCATCATCATATATATAATGAAAACATACATATTGATCCATAACCAAAATGTGTCCATCACATCATGAAACATCAAGCCTAAAACATAACATCATGATAAAACTAAAACTAAGATGTCACGAGTAACATAACACACACACACACACACACACAAAGAAGTCCAACCGAGGTCTTGAACATGAAATGAAGACAATATCAAATGGAAGGGTACTACACCCATGTACTATGTTTTTATAGTTTACAAAGAGACTACAACCTATTATTACTAAGCTAACTAACTGCACTACCAAACATCATGAAAACATATTCACGAGTGGATCTTCTACTATCAATATCACCTACTCAATTTTAATCCACGTCTACAAATGAAAACTGAATGTCAAGGTCTAACCACATCCTAATGCACCCTACCAAGATTAGCCATATGCTGACTAAGGATTCCCACTACTTGGACAATGTATGGCCTCATAAAAACCATAGAATACATCAAGCTACCAAAAGCACTAGCATAAGGTACTCGATACTATAATCACTCGAAAATGGACAAAGATCAAATCAAAACAAATCAAGTCAAATCAAAGAAAATTCAGGACAAAATTGAATCAATTGAATCACAATGCATAATTGGCCAATCAAAATTAAAATCAAGTCTTAATTCAAGATAAATCAAAATTGAGAGCATTTTAATCAAATGTAATCAAATCAAAGTGCAATTAAATCATTTAATTGTATAGTCTTGGATTAAATTAAATTCAACCCATTCAAGGGGTACATGGCTAATCAAATTCATTTAAAGTAATTAATAAATCTTAATTACTCTCAGCAACCACAAAAGGAGGAAATTCAATCAACCAATGAGATTTAAGGAAAGGCATTCACATGGATCAAGCCAAATTCAATTTCAATCACTTAAAGTGAAAGAGAATCTTGACCATTGATCTTGTCTACTTGTCCCAAGCTTTGAGGACACAAACTTTGCATTGTCTTCAAAGGGTGGAACCAAAGACTCAACCAAGGCTTAATCATGATCAAATACAACTACACCCCCTACCATTGGAAAATCTATAAAAGGAAGGCCTAAATCCTTCATTATTATCAACCACACATCTAAGAATTGCATTGAACCTCTTGCAATTTGAGTTTAGAAAGGCATTTGAGAGCTTAATTAGCATTTACTTTGATATAATTGTTAGCTTTAACTTGTTTATCTTATCATTCTCATTCTAGGACTGTCATTAATGGAAGCTTGTTGAGAGCTTTGCATTAACATTCTTAGTTAGAGAGCCATAGGATGCTCAATTGATCATTAATTTGCTAAATAGTTGATCTATTGTGGTTTATTTAGTTACTATTTCATTTATTGTTCAACCTTAATTCTATGAAGATACTTTCCCTAGTATACAAAATGGCGCCCACCGTGGGGCTCTAAGCCTCATTTCATCATTTTCATCATATTTTGTGTGCTTGTATTTTCACTTTTCCATGAATTTTCTGCAAAAAATAGGTGAAGTCACGTGTACAAAGGATTCAGTCACACCTACAGTCATTCTGATGACGCTTGAGATCACTGTTTTGATGCCTAAAAATTGCTAACTCACACCTGGTTGATCACTTCTCTTATGTCTTAAATTCTTTCTAGCCGCCTGCAAGATGAATGCTCACACCTGTGAGATAAATTTTTCTGCCTTTGCTCATGAAGTCACGTCTATGACTTAAGGAGTGTCGCAGATCTACTATTTGTCACCGCCTGTGATAGACTTTAACTACGCAATTTACAAAGACAGTCACGCCTAGTATCTGCTAATTCATGCCTAGTATTTGTTAAATTATCGCTTTAAATAAATCATTTTATGCAATTTGCAATACTCTTTACGCTTAGCAGATAAATTATTTATGCCTGATTAACTTTCAATGTCGCATGTGTCACTAGAAAGTGATGCTTTCTATTATTAAAGTTACGCCTGCCAACAGTTTGATCACACGTATTAGCTGGACAATGACGCTTACTATTTGTTGTTTTAATTTACTATCAGATTGATAAATTCAATTACCCACTAGTACATTTGACATCATTTTTCGACCGTTATTTTCGACCATTAATGAAAATGGTTTAGGTTGGTCGGGGTATAGAAGGAAAAATTTGTTTTTTCTAAAACCATGCCCGTGTTCGTCAAACTTTCAACCACTATAATGAAGTTTGAATTTTCGACGAATATGGGCATATTACTTAAAAAGAACATTTCAATTCTCATTTTCACTTTTAATGGTTGCAGCGAGCGTGCGAATGAGGATTGTCATTGCTAAGCTAAGGAGCGGAGTGGAGCTTATTCCTAAAGAGCGCACCTACACCCAAGGTTAATAGCTCATTTCATTACTATCTTCCATGGAGTTTGAGGTATGTTAATCTATGTTTGCTATATTTCATTACCGCGCACTGCATTGTCATTTTCTTGTACTCATCTCTGGTAATGTTGCTTGATATCTTTAATGGATTCTGATCTTGAAGTTAACAGGTTCCCAACTCATTCCATTATAGCATTTATCATTTTGTTAGTTACATATATGAAATGTACCCAATTTAGGGCTTCGGCCTTGAAGCATTAAATTGGTCTCCCCAAATTCTTAGCCTTCTGATTACTTGCATACATTACCTTAACTTGCTCCCCTTCCAATAGCATTGGATTCCCGTGGAGGAGATACAAGTTAAGGGTTGAGTCCCATAACAAAGCCAATAAGAATACCTTCGAACACGGTCTATCGGAGAATGGAACTCTGTGGAAAAAATGTAAATAATACTACACAATCAAACTTAAAAATGCATGAGTATGAATTTGGGGTGCGTTATCCAAAGTGTAAGTTTCTAACTAGTGGCAGACTGTGTCTTAACAAAACATTTAACCGCACAATGAACAACAGTCACAGAAAATACATAGTAGTCTAGCAGAACCCGCAAATGTAAATTATGGGTTTCTATAATAACAAGGACTGCATATAGTTCCAAAACACTAGTGCTCGTTTAAGCAAATTGTTCCATAGAAACAATAGATTCCAAGTGGAGATGCATTAGGAACCTTATTGTCATTCACTAAGATGTAATAGAAGTTCCTTTTCATTCATTATTTGTTTGAACAAGATTGATACACACTGTGCTGAAAGTTAGACGCCTGGTATTAGTTGACAGATTATAAGTTTTGAGTTTTCTTGCAACAATCTAGGTTCTTTTCATAATATGATCATCCCATGAAAATCCAAGGGCCCTGGCTTCATGGGATGTGTTATTCTAACCTGTATAATAGCCTACTAACTCCTAAAATGCAGAAACAATATAGCATTGATTGACTGTTACGAAATAGTGAGGGTTTTGTTACATCTCAGTTATGGAATGGTTATGTTAGGAAGGGAACGATGATAGTTGGTTATGAGGCTAATTCTTTTAACACTAAGGGAACGATGATAGTTGGTTGGAATGGTTATGTTAGGAAGTTATGGGATGGTTATGTTCCCTGTTAGTTGGAATGGTTATGTTATGAATGGTCATAGGGAGTATTTGTTACAAAATAGTGAGAACAGACTGGTGTATGTTTTTACTGGTGTCTGTTACAAAAAAAGTAGACTGCTTCAATATAAGGTTGGCTTCTGGTATTTTTTGCAGTACTAATTGCAATTGAATGATTTAGTAGTTTTAACATTCTTTTGTTGTGTAATGTTACTAAATTGTTTGCAGCAAACAAGTGCATTGAGTTGTCAAATTTATCTTTTTTGTTTTCGTAAGTTTTTTGCTTTTGCAAGTCATTAAGATCTCTCAATATTCTTGTGTTGGTTCCACATTATGTATGTTTTGTAACACTTGACAAAATTGTGATCTTGATAAATTTAGATGTTTTCATGGATTGTAATCTTGACGTTACATGCATTTACTTCTAGTCAGTTTTATTTAAGTTGTGTTACCATTTCACATCTTTTAATCGAAATCTAGGTTTTCTCAACAAATACTTTGCAATGGCATTTGAGTCAAAAATCAAAATAACGAGTAATAAGGCATTTTAGTTTTAAGAAAATTAACAATTTTATTTAGTTGCACAGTGCAAATACTACATAAATTTCTCACTTGAATAACATGTGAGTGATCCATGAACCATTTTCAGTCAATAACCTCAATGCTTTGAGGCTAATCCCTTTTTGGACTGTGGCTAAATCAGGTCTCATTCATAATTATGAATAAATAGAATTTATTAGCACCACGTAAAAACAATGTCACAAGGCTTACATTAATGAATTGGAAAGTCTTAAAAGTATGATAGCTATTGCTAATATATACCAATGAGAATAAATGTTCACTGAGTTTGGGATTTCCAATATGTCAAAACTAAATTCATGTGTCTATAGAGAAATTAAATCCTTCTGCAATCATGAACAAAAATTGATGCCAGCTCTTCTAGCTTTCTTCAAAAGGCAATTAGATTGATGCAACACTTTGTTCAAAAATAGTATAAAATGCATTTTTCCGTCATTCAAAAATAGTAATTAGAGCTTTTCAAAATTGAACACTTCAAAAGGATAAGTTTTACTTTGTCTTCATCTAGAGGATGGGAATAGTGAACTTACTAATCCCATTCACACTGAAGTGAATACTTTTGTAAATAAAGGCATGGATTGGGAGCCTCCAAATTTCATGTTACCCCAGCTTAACAAGCATTATTGGTTTGAATTATTAGCATTTTGTAAGTTAAGGAGTCCTAGT
Organism: Chamaecyparis obtusa; assembly: GCA_027943335.1. Classification (NCBI taxonomy): domain Eukaryota; kingdom Viridiplantae; phylum Streptophyta; class Pinopsida; order Cupressales; family Cupressaceae; genus Chamaecyparis; species Chamaecyparis obtusa. The sequence goes on along the minus strand of BSBK01000747.1, from coordinate 641,207 downwards.
TTTAGACTTTAAGCTCCACAAAACTAATCTGTAATCTTACTTCATCAAATCAAATAATAGAAACAATTCATGCACTAGAGAAAGTTTCTTGGCATTCAAATATTGCATACAGAAAATTTGTATTGATTCCATGAAATACGAACTTGGAATCTCTAAAGAAGCAGTTCTGTGTCAGGATTCTTAACACAATAGTACCAAGGTTTATACAATTCTTTTGGAAACTAAATGGAAACTGGGGAAGTATAGAAGAACTTGTTAAAACACATGATTGCGGTTCCTAATTATGCTCTTCAATAGAATATTAAAATGATAGATGATTTTATCCATAACAGTGTTCTTTTAATGTTACTGTTACACGTTCATTGGATTGCCTTCACTTGAATTAGATACAGACAAGTGAAAACAATTATTTACAGTTAAACTTTTACATGGATGTGCTTAGATACAATGCAACTGATTCAATCACTCATGTCTAAAACATTACCATCACCTATTTCCATTTCTTTGTAGATTTCTCTTGCCATAGTAGCTGCTCTTCAATCCTCTATTCCCTCGTAAGCCATTAGCACTATCAAAATTGTTGAATTCCATATGCAACCACTCAAGAATTTCTTCCTCCATATAATATTCCTCTATGTTTGTGGCTATGCTAGCATGGCCACTTCCTCTATGAGTACAAATGCTTCTATATACAACATTATTCCTCATACCATTCATGTGAAAACTTGGGTTGTGAGTGTTTGATAGGCAATTCAAACCCTGTGGAAAAGGAAAAAGATTCAGGGAGATTAACATATATGTTGCTAGATATCATCTCTTATCCTACGTTATACAAATAACAATGAGGTGTTAACAATTATACTTCTTTAAAATCCATGGAACTAAATGAAACATATTATGTTCCTTCACACAGGTTTTCTATCAAACAATTTGAGTCATGCTTACACTATAATATAAAAAATCAATGTTCATGCTTAGGGAGTTCAAATTCTAATGGCTTGCATTAAAGAATCAACAAGGGAACTAGCAAAAAAGAGAAAATCACTAGCCTGAATAGATCAATGTACTACAAAGTACAAATTTGTTTCTCATTCACAATGTTTACACACTTCAATAGATCCATCAACAAAGTAGAAAATAAGTTACAAAATAAAAAATTCAATCATTGTGAAAATGCATTCACCATCTTACAATAACAGATATACAACAGCATAAAAATGCTCAGAATGCTTAAAGTTTAAATGCAAAAGAATACTAGAGCTTCAGAAATGTAGGCATTACCAAAACAATAAGAGCATATACAAGAACATAATAATACTGGGAAGTTAAGCGAATCTTATTCTAAAAGCTACTCCTAGTCATGGTTAAGATTTTCAGTATAAAGTTATTTGTCCAAACAATTTTCTGATTTCTCACATAAGCACACAAGAACTGTCATTTGTACTTCATACTAGCTTTGATTTTTAAACCTAACAAGGCAGCGTGCCAAATTGAATTTTTTTTTTCTAAATAAAATGAAGAAAACAAAGCCTTGCCATATAATCATATAACTCAAATGAGTCTCATAAAACTTCTTTACCAATTTCAAAATCACAGGCCATACTAAACTTCAGTCCTCCCATTTAATATAATTGTCTCACACATATGCTCCATCTATTGTCCTTGCACAAGATGGATTCAATGATATGTCGATGGTTGAAAGTTCACAAGGAAAAAGGACCATCATTCTACATCAATAATGATCCTCTCACAATGCACTACATGATCTGAGATATGACTCATTCAAACTTATGTGAAATACCTATTGTTAGCTTTAGCATGCAAATTCACCTTTGTGCTTTTTGTCTAAATGTACATTGACTTCATATAGGCAGTTGCTCACAGCTTAAGTGATTTTATTGTCTCCACAAAGCCCAATTACCAGTTCTATAAAGAATTTGTGTTCGCAGATAATCAACCCAGCTGATCTTCTCTTGATTTACAGGAGGGCTGCAATGGTAAACATTGGCAATTACATACGCATCCAAGGTGAGCTATGGTAGCAGCAGGGATGTGGCATGGGACTAGAGAGGTGGCAATCTTTAATTGGTCATGTTAGAACAGGTAGATAGTTGCATGGCCTAAAATCTACCACAAGATGTTGCTCAGTGAAATGGAAAATATAGTATCGTTGCAAGTTGGGTTTGGCCATCTTTCCCCTGGCCATTGATCTTGTGTCGACCATCAGATCTAGCCATAGTTAAATAGTCAAACCAAAGATACAATGGTAAATAAAAGGTTTATTACATGACACTTGGTCTCAAAATCATTGGGTGGAGGATAGATACACGGTTGAGGAACATAACCATCCCATAACTTCCTAACATAACCATTCCAACCAACTATCATCGTTCCCTCATTGTTACATCTCAGTGAATGGCAATAAGGTTACTAATGCATCTCCACTTGGAATCTATTGTTCCTAATGTACCTTGAAACATATGAATCATTCTTGTTTGTTCATCCTCATTGTCTGTCTCATATTCATGTGTAGTTGATTTAAACAATAGAGAAAGTTACCACCACACATCAAACATAAGGTGCATTTGATTGAAAGATTGGTCATTGTCCCTATAATGACTGTCCCAAAGTGACATCATTTTGGTGAGTTAATTTGTTTGTGTAGAAGTATGAATGGATTGGCCAGATCAATGGATTGGAATAGTGTGATGACTATCCCATATCCATTCCACATGAATATGAGACAGACAATGAGTATGCCTTGATAAAATTATTTGTGAATTCCTTAAAAGAAATTGCCAAAGAATGGTACAAAAATATCCTAGACAGTAGTACTATTTCTTCATATTCATATTTCTTCATATTTCTTCTAAATAGTGTGATGACTATCCCAACTAGAGAATCACAACTTTATATTATAGGTTCTTCATGGCACCTTTCAACTTGTCCAATTATGCAAACTGCCTTGCCTGGGGCAGCTGTATCTAGTTGTGAGATTTTCATATTAGCAGTTCATATTGCACTATAAAGGTCTCGGTGCAATCCAAAACCAGTTCTCATACCTTCCACAGTACTAATACCAATCATGCAATAGAAGAATTTTCATCTACCTTCTTTGTACAGGTTTATACATTATTATGCTATTAAGTGATTGGATACCAAAGTTCTTGCTACCGTATTTTAGGAACATCATTGATGAGACATTCATTTCACAACCCACTCATAAATTTTAATTTTTAAAGGTAAGAATTGAGGAACGTAGAATTGTGTGAAATTTAATGTTGATTTGAGGCATATATTATTAATTTTTTTTGGTAAGTTAGTTCAAACATTAGGTTTTTGGTATTATACATGATGAGCAATGTGTGATTGTAAATGCACACACATAGGCATTGATTGACTGTTACGAAATAGTGAGGGTTTTGTTACATCTCAGTTATGGAATGGTTATGTTAGGAAGGGAATGATGATAGTTGGTTATGAGGCTAATTCTTTTAACACTGAGGGAACGATGATAGTTGGTTGGAATGGTTATGTTAGGAAGTTATGGGATGGTTATGTTCCCTATTTACTTTGAACTTGTTGTTTACTTTGAACTCGCATCTTCATGAACTCGGTCTTCATTTTGCCTTGAATTTGTACTTTGATAATCTTGATGTTGAATTTTCCTTCTCACTTGAAGTCCTCGAGCTTGAAATCTTGAGCTTAACTTCACCATCACTTCCTCGCCTTCCTAGCTTCTCCTAGCTTCTCCTCCAATTCACCTTGCAAAACAAAGGAGAAAAAAGCATTAAGTTTCATAAAATTGACAAGTATAACAAAATGAAGAAATCTAGAAGCTTTCATGACAATTGGATCAACATCAAAATGAAATGGATTTTCCCAAACATTTCTTCAAGTTTAAGACCCAATTCCTTCATTTTCTTGCAGATGTCAAATTCCAATTTCATCGATAAATTGATTTTGATCTTGCAACCTGACATGGATCTTGTTAAAAATTTTGGGAAATAAACTAGTTTTTTGATGCATGACATGTCCAGATTTCCTCCAATTTTCCCCAATTATATTGAACACCATATTGGAAGCTCATTTGTCTACTCTATTTGTACACCCACCTATTTTCTTATGCTATTCCATCTTTCACAGAATATGTAAAGGGCATCTTTACATTATTTGTACACTTTTTCTTAGTTGATTTGATGGTGTATTTGTTTTGCCTGAGAACTAAGAACCTGTTATTATCCTTCCACTTACCATTGCATTGTAATATGCACATGAAGGAGGTAGAAGCTTATTTATTTCTGATTCAATCCTTGATAGGATAGGTTCTAATAAATTTATGATCCTTATGAATTGAAAGGATTACAAATTTAATTGTTGTTATAACAGTCTACTTCTGAATGTGTATTTGATTGTTGTGTTAGTACATTTGACATCATTTTTCTATGAAAGTTATCAACCATTAATGAAAATGGTTTAGGTTGGTTGGGGTATAGAAGGAAAAAAAATTTATGCCATAAAATGGCCATATGCAAAAGGAATTAACTCCAAAGGCTTTGTAACCTAGAAAATCGCAAATTTGGTGCCCTCTAACCCTGGTTTTTAGGGCTTCTTCAAACTCCTGTCACAACTCACTTCTGCAACCAATTGGTGATTGAATCACCTTCCAATAAACATAATAAACTATTCCAAAACATAAAATAGATACCTTATGTGGATAGATCATCCATTGTTACACTCGAGCCACCATTTTCACTAGTTTATTTCACCGTTCTTGACTGTGATCACTTCTAACTCGCTTGGATCTGCATATGTACAGTTAGCTTTATATAATACAAGTTAATAATTATCATTCCATCAATTAGGCCTTATATTATTCATGGAATGACTTCCATTTATCTAAAACTCTACTGCAATAACAAAACAATTAAAACCACTATTCTACACCAGTGCAACAGCAAGTTCAAAGTAAACTGAAACTCATCAAATAGCAAGTCAATTTGGTTAAAAAGACTCTATCAACACATATATAATTCAACCAAGTTAATAGAGTTTCAAATAGTCATCGAATTGCATAGAACAATAAAGTTTTATTGTCTTTTCGTTCACCAAAACATACACCAGTCTGTTCTCACTATTTTGTAACAGAGACTCCCTATGACCATTCATAACATAACCATTCCAACTAACAGGGAACATAACCATCCCATAACTTCCTAACATAACCATTCCAACCAACTATCATCATTCCCTCAGTGTTACATCTCAGTGAACGACAATAAGGTTCCTAATGCATTTCCACTTGGAATCTATTGTTCCTAATGTACCTTGAAACATATGAATCATTCCTATTTGTGCATCCTCATTGTCTGTCTCATATTCATATGTAGTTGATTTAAACAATAGAAAAATTTACCACCACACATCAAACATAAGGTGCATTTGATTGAAAGATTGGTCATTGTCCCTATAATGACTGTCCCAGAATGACAGCATTTTGGTGAGTTAATTTTTTTGTGTAGAAGTATGAATGGATTGGCTGAATCAATGGATTGGAATGGATATGGGCAGAGTATAGAAGAGTTTAGAATGATTGTAGAGTTTCTTGTGGATGAGAAGGAAAATCCATAGTGCTTAGGGGAATAGTGTGATGACTGTCCCATATCCATTCCACATGAATATGAGATAGACAATGAGTATGCCTTGATAAAATTGTTTGTGAATTCCTTAAAAGAAATTGCCAAAGAATGGTACAAAAATATCCTAGACAGTAGTACTATTTCTTCATATTCATATTTCTTCATATTTCTTCTAAATAGTGTGATGACTGTCCCAACTAGAGAATCACAACTTTATATTATAGGTTCTTCATGGCACTATAAAGGTCTCGGTGCAATCCAAAACTAGTTCTTATTCATATTTTTTTGATAGAGAATCATAGGTGTGCATGTATAGTTTTTTTAGACAATAAAAATTGACATTCAAATAAAAAGATATATTGATTTGATGAGTATTTGGCAAGCTGATTTTTGACTTACACTTGGATTTGGATTTGGTTTTGGTTAAAAGAATTAGCCAGTAACTTGGCATTTTAAAAAAATACTGAATTAAAATTTTGATTTAAAGCTATTTTCTCTTTCTTTTCCATTGTATTCTTTATTTAAAGTGCTCAATATGTTTGACAATACTACACATGAATATGAGACAGACAATGAGTATGCCTTGATAAAATTGTTTGTGAATTCCTTAAAAGAAAGTGCCAAAGAATGGTACAAAAATATCCTAGACAGTAGTACTATTTCTTCATATTCATATTTCTTCATATTTCTTCTAAATAGTGTGATGACTGTCCCAACTAGAGAATCACAACTTTATATTATAGGTTCTTCATGGCACCTTTCAACTTGTCCAATTATGCAAATTGCCTTGCCTGGGGCAGCTGTATCTAGTTGTGAGATTTTCATATCATATTTCTCTCAGTAAGAATAGTTGTGGCATAGGATCCTTCAACTGTTTGTGGACCCTTTGTCTATCTAGGAGATTTTTGTACCTTGAAACATATGAATGATTCTTGTTTGTGCATCCTCATTGTCTATCTCATATTCATGTGTAGTTGATTTAAACAATAGATTCGTCACTACAATGAGAAATTTACCACCACACGTCAAACATAAGGTGCATTTGATTGAAAGATTGGTCATTGTTTACAAGACAAAGGGTCCACAAACATTTGAAGGATCCTATGCCACAACTATTCAGCTTCCTGAGAGAAATATGAGGGATTCTCTAGTTGGGACAATCATCACACTATTCCCCTAAGCACTATGGCTTTGCCGTCTCATCCACAAGAAACTCTAACATTATTCTAAACTATTCTATACTCTGCCCATATCCATTCCAATCCATTGATCCAATCCATTCATACTTTTCTCATTGACCTTTCCATCATCCATCATTACCAAACTTCTCATTTTCTAGTACTGTCCTTTGCATAATGTTGCCTTGGATGAATGTCCTTTAGTGGACTGTCACCTTATCCTCCATACTATTAGTGAGTCATGCTACTGAGCCTCTAAAATATTTTATGTACTTCTTGCAAAAACTTGACTTGCTGTCTACTCTCCTTTGATCTTCCATCAAGAACTACTGCATGCTCATTGTTGTTTGGCATGACTGTCATGGGATGATTGTCCTCATTATGATGTTTCTTGTGGCTATACTTGGATTGTTGGTTGTCTTCAACTGTCTTCAAAATTTTACCTTCACAGTTAACTAAAAATCCTTTGAGATCAATGTTCTTTTGACACCAACTTGTTTAACATTGACTATTATACCTATTAGTTCATCATTCCCTTGGCCTAGTTTGCTTTGTTCAACTCCAACAACATTTGTGATTGTCACATGACCATTTAGATTGTCTACCATTTTAGCCTTTTAAATTCTTCATAGGACTGACTGTTCTATGGTTTTCCTTTTCTATTTCTATATGGCAACCATTATCAACATGCCATCCAACATTTTCAAAGGTCGTTCTTGTCTTTCTTGTAAGCTTTTATAGACTGTTTCTACACAACCTTAATGTTTGGACTTACAATTGTCCAATATTTTCTAAGGCAAGACTGTCACTTCAACATGAAGGCTGTCATAATTTTGTTTTAGCACTGTCCACTGATATTTATGGGACTTGAATTTCCATCTATTGGACTGTCATTTTTGTTCACCATCCTTTTATAGACTGAATTTCTCAAAAATAATGACAAATGCCAAGGCAAAAAGGCAGTAAATAATATAAGCTCCTTAAGCATGAGTTGGATGATGTGGATACATTAGTTCTTATATCTACATAATCCACATCATCCAACTCATGCTTGTGGACCAAGATTGGATGTAGATTATATTTACTGTCTCATAATGACTTACTAGGATAGGTACCAATCTTACTATTATGAGACAGTAAATAATATAAGCTCCTCAAGCATGAGTTGGATGATGTGGATACATTAGTTCTTATATCTACATAATCCACATCATCCAACTCATGCTTGAGGAGCTTATATAATAATCAACTGATTAATGTTTTTGGTTTTGATGTAGTCCTCTCCAACTCATGCTTGAGGAGCTTCTATAATAATCAACTGATTAATGATTTGAGGGATATTTTAATTGCCTGTTGTAATCACTAATTTGAGGAACATTGATAGTGACTGTGAATGAAGACTGTATTCTTATTGTTTTGAAATTTTATGAGGGGTTTTATGTAATCTTAGGTTGGAATCAAATCCATTGTTTAATTATGGGAAGAAGCACTGTTGTAAGCCAATAGAGAACTGCCAGGGACAGTGAACTCCACACTTGGAGACTTGAAATATTTGCTAATCAGTGAATGTTGACATTACATATAATGTGGAAAATAATGCAGTCAACCTTATTGAGAAACCTAAACCTATTCCAAAACCTAGGCTTGCAAGGTTAAAATGACCTTTTTTTCATCCCTCCTTGAATAGGCCCTTACCGTCTTGCACTTGTGCAATGATAGGACACCAATGTTGCTAATTAAGGTTGGCAGGATGATTACGCCTATCCTAAAAAAAGACTGTCAAATCATTATGCTTTCAAATCAATTACCTATCGACGTATCCCTTGCGAGGGAGAGAAGCCAAACACATAAAGAACATGCACATAAACATGGAAACTGAAAAACTTAAATGGAATACACCAAGAAGTACCAAATGATGAATGCTTAATTGTTATAATGGAAAAGCAATATCAGAACCGTCCATTTATAGTCCTAATGATTTTGGAAATTTTTGACAAAGAGTGTTTCTTTTTTTTATTATAGTATAAATAATTTTTCTATAGTCGTAATGATTTTTCTTATTTCTTGTCTTTTGTCCCTTTTTGATTTCCTATGTCTGTGCTTCGTGATAGGATTTTGTCACCTTCTTTTGATGGTATATTTCATTCACTCTATGTGGAATACTATTTGTTCACTATTTTATTTCAGCTTCATATTTCTTTCATTTTTCATATACACACAGACTACACGTGCTGATAAAAAAATGAGCTATTTGATTTAGGTTTACTTTTCATTATAGTAAATGGTTAATATTTCTGATGGTACTCCTTGGTGTATTTGGACTGTAAAAATAATCATATAAAAATAATAAATGTAGTAACAATGGTGCGATGCATTATTGATATAGGTTCGATGACTCTTGTCAATGTACCAAACTATCAATGTGGTGGTGGGAAGTGTGTGTTGAAGACTTCACAGACATTGAACAACCCTAGACGATAATTTTGGTGCTGCCCTAATCGAAAAAAGGTTGCTAATGTGTATATATTTAAAGTTTCTAATGTAAATACTATTCATTATAATATAAGAACTAATGTAGACTGGGTATCATAGGGAAATAATGGCTGTGGATACTTTAGTTGGGTCGATGACAACTCATTTGCATCTATCCGCCCATCTCCACTTATTCGCGATGAAGGATTTGAGTGCAAAACGTGTCAGGCTAGGGCAAATTCCAAAATTATATTTTTAAGATGCCTTCTCTATATTGTAATCACATATTTAATTTGTTGCGACCATATGTAGAGATGAACTCAGGAATTAGTTAGTTTAGTATTTTCATATTGTAACTAATATTTTTATAATTCTTCATGTTTATGGCTCATGGGAGCCCCAATCTGCTATCAATCACATGATTTAACATATAGTGTTTTCTTGGTTGTTCCATTTGTTCCTTGACCTTGACTATGGATTGACTATCTCTTTTGCATGTTTTCAAGAGTTTTCCCACCAATACAAGTGTAAATAACACATTGAACATAATCTACAGACGCTGCGTGGTATGAAGTCTCACTGAAGTTTGAGCACAGCGTGGTATCAAGTCTCGCTGAAGAAGAGTACTGCAGAGAGCAGGCCTACCGTACCAAGGAAGTTTGACAAGAACAAGGAATATGGCTTAAACAGAATGGGAAAACATCTTTCTAGCCTGGGCTTGGATCCTTTGACAATTAGCTTGATAATAAATGAAGCAAGTGAGAGCTGAGCAATTAGCTTCCGAAGAAAAATCTTGTAAATGAACTGTGTACCCCAATTCCTGTGCCTTCTCCGCATACCTAAATGATATATTTGAAACAATAAGGGTAAATTTAGCCTTACCCTTGTTGTTTCAAATATATCATTTGGGTATGTATAGAGGGCACATTAATTGGGGTACATATAGTTCATTTATGGGCTTTTTCTTAGATAGCTAATTGCTCATTTGTCATCTACAATTATTATTAAGCTAATTGTTGAAGGATCTAGGCTCAGGCTAGAAAGATGTCTTTCCAAACACATAAAAAACATACACATAAACATGACAACTGAGAAACATAAATGTAGATTTCACAATAGCTGAGAAACATAATTGTAGGCATCATGGTCACAATTTTTTGGAGACAATATAATTGAGTTGTATACCCAGACGATGGAGAGAAACCTCTACTCCTCTGATTCCAAGTTGACACTATGGGATCCAAAGACCATAGATAATGAATAAATTGAGAGAGCGGAGGAGTGCCATAACGACCAAAATAATACAGGACAAACCTCAAGTTAAATGAGGCAACTGTAAACATTTTAATAAAATTCTATTAAAATGTTTGTAGTTGCCTCATTTAACTTGAGGTTTGTCCTCTATTATTTTTGTCATTATGGCCCTCCTCCGCTCTCTCAATTTATTCCTTATCTATGGTCTTGGGATCCCGCTTTGTCAACTTGGAACCAGAGGAGCAGAAGTTGATCTTCATCATCTAGGTATACCACTCAATTACGTTGTCTCCAAAAAAATGTGATCATGATGCCTACAATTATGTTTCTCATCTGTTGTGTCCCAGGACCCCTTATGACCCTTTATGACCATTTACAACCTCTAAGAATACATCTTAGAGGTCTTAAAATGTCGTAAAGGGTCATAAGAGGCTCCTAGGAGGGGCCAGATGAGCTTCCACCTTCACGTGGTTGGCCCTGTTAAGTAGAGAATGTTAATTAAACTATTCTTGAAACATAATTGTAGGCATCATGGTCACATCAGGGATGAAACTATTCCAAGTTGACATTATGGGATGGAGAACAACTTGGAACCGGAGGTGCAGAAGTTGCTCTCCATCGTCTAGGTATACCACTCAATTACGTCATCTCCAAAAAAATGTGACCATGATGCCTACAATTATGTTTCTCAGAGAATGTTAAACTATTCTCGAAACAAAGAGAAGCTGGCAACAACTGACAGAATGAGTGTGGACACCTGAAGATAAATATCAAATAGGGGAAAAGAACCTACAACAATAGAGGCAATAGCTGTAGATACAGATGAGGATATCATAGAAATCCCTAATTTAGTGTTTCAGAGAACAAACAATGGACTATGAATTAGGCATTTTTGTGATATCGTCATCTAAATCTATTATTTACATTGGAATGCAGCCTATGGATATTGATATTGCACTGGTCGAGCACAATGGAGGCATCGATTCTAATGTGAATTTTAGTACTCAAGATATACATTTTCAATTTGAATTTTGATTAATGAATATTTAATACAAGAAAACATATTCAATTGTTTAAGGTGGATTAGTTGTGATGATGAGACGTGCCATTTAGATGTTAACTGTGATAGTCTCTTGGTTTCAGGCAATGCAGAAGGAGAAGCCTAGTTCAATATGCAATCTCGCAAAATATGCATGGATATCAGGTGGAGTTGAAAAACACAACAGGGTTACATTTTTTATAGAGGTCTTTAATTGCATATTTTAAGTTATAGACCATCATGAAAATGTAAACGTGTTGTGTTTTTTCAACTCCACTTGTTGTTCATGCATATTCTGCTTATGTTGCACACCCATTCTCGATTCAGAGTGGGAAAAATCTTATTTTTGATGCAAGGGAGAGAAGCCAAACACAAAGAACATGCAAATAAACATGACAGCTACAAAACATAAATGTAGATATCACAATAGCTGAGAAACATAAATGTAGGCATCATGGTCCCAATTGTTTGGAGACACAACATAAGTGAATGTTATACCTAGAAAATGCAACACAACCACTACTCCTGTAGTTTTAAGTTGACACTATGGATCCAAAAACCATATATAGATTCCTTATCTTTAGTTTTTGGATCCCACAGTGTCAACTTAGAACTACAGGAGTAGTGGTTGTGTTGCATCATCTGGGTATACCACTCAATTATGTTGTGTTTCCAAAACATTGTGACCATGATGCCTACATTTATGTTTCTCATCTGTTGTGTCCTAAGACCCCTTATGATCCTTTACGACTATTTACGACCTTTAAGAATACATCTTAGAGGTCTTAAAATGTCGTAAAGGGTCATAAGAGGCCCCTAGGAGGGGCCAGATGAGCTTCCACATTCACGTGGTTGGCCCTGTTAAGTAGAGAATGTTAATTAAACTATTCTCAAAACATAATTGTAGGCATCATGGTCACATTTTTTTGGAGACAACATAATTGAGTTGTATACCTACATGGAGAGCAATTTCTGCACCTCCGATTCCAAGTTGACACTACGAGATGGATAACAACTTGGATTCGGAGGTGCAGAAGTTGCTCTCCATCATCTAGGTATACCACTCAATTACATTGTCTCCAAAAAAATGTGACCATGATGCCTACAATTATGTTTCTTAGAGAATGTTAAACTATTCTCGAAACAAAGAGAAGCTGGCAACAACCAACAGAATGAGTGTTTACGACCATTTACGACCTCTAAGAATACATCTTAGAGGTCTTAAAATGTCGTAAAGGGTCATAAGAGGATCCTAGGAGGGGCCAGATGAGCTTCCACCTTCACGTGGTTGGCCTTGTTAAGTAGAGAATGTTAAACTGTTATCGAAACAAAGAGAAGCTCAATAATTTATATCTGCATATCAAACTCAGACAAGCACACAAATCTGTAGGTAAACAAAGCTTTCTAATTGTGCTAAATAGAAGACATCTATAATATTCTTTTGAGGAAACACATCTATGCTATTCTTTTGAATGATGTCACTATTGACACTTTTGAGGAAACAAAAGGTTGAGGTGGTATTAGGCATCCTATTCAGCTTAAGCTGTGTAATTAATAAACATTTTTATAAAAGAAAAAATAGTATTGGTTGAACTTTCGACCATTTCACAGCACTAAATTTGACCAGAATGCTATGCATTCGATGATAATTTCTACAAACATTGGTGGATAATTCGACCTGTCATATGGTCAAAATTGTGACTACGTCATCAATTAAATCGACGGCAATGCTTCCAGTTCCAAGGGATTTTTGCAGTTGATAATTTGACCAGTAGTACGGTCAAAATTTTGACTATTAATCAACATGTAGAAAATGCGATGAAAAAAGATCGACGATAGTTTTAGTCTTTTATTCGACCAATTGTTGTAGAAAATTTGACTAATTCTCGTCAAAATCTAAGGTAAAATTTACTAGTGACCTAACTCTCTATCTGTATGTTTTTACTGTAAATGAGCCAGCACAGAAAGGTCCAAAAACTAGAGAGAAAATTTAATCAAGAAGGCAAAGCTTTGGCTAAGAAGATTAAGAAAGAGAACCTTGCTCATATCAAATCGGTTCTTGAGGAATCACAAGAGGATGAAAACTAGGTATATCAAAACAATCTTGCAATTATAGAAGCTTACAAAACAAAAATTTTATCTCTCAAAATGATTTTTACTCCTTAGTTCAAGTTTTTCCTTTAAAATTTGCAAATAAGGTGCTTAAGGATCACTACATAATTATTTGCTTCTTCAATTTGGATTTGGTTTCCCTCATTGTGATTGTTGGTGTTGACTAACTTGCTGGTGGAAAAGCACATTTAGAAGGAGATATTGCCAAGGTAATGATAAAAATGATGAAATCACTCAAAAATGCCCCTAACTTTAGTTAGCTACAAGGAAAAGGTAAGCCTTAAACTAGTCAATATTTTCCCTTAAATTGTGGCATTAGTGCATTTCAAAATCTAGTAATTACAAAACCTCTCTTTGTTTGGAAAATTTATCATTTAGGCCTATGCTCTTCACTTCTTCTAGTGAATCAAAAGCTAAAGGTGTTGAACTTTTTGATTAATAAGAAAGGTTAAGGAATCAAGCACATAAAATCAAAGCCCCTTGTTTGTGGAAGAGAGTAGAAATACTCAAACCCCTATAGTTAGTGGGTGAAATCAATTGAACATTTCTAATTGTGTTTGGGAACTAAAGGAAAAGTTAGGGATATGCTCTTCACCTTTCAGTGAACCAAATTCCCAAAAGCTTGACCTTAACTCCATTTTCCTTGCTTTAACATGAACATGCTAGAACATTAGTGGGCTCACCTCCCGAGTTTTGCCTTAACGTGGCCGGTGAGAGGGACAGCCCAAAGTGGGATACACTCACTTTTTTTGTGGGAATCCAACCCACTCTAAAACAAAATGCATGCATCCTAAATGGGGTGTGTGAAAAATGGATTTTAAATTTTTTGAACTTCCTCTAGTAGTCCTCACGGATTGCACCAAATCATACTTTTGTGCATGTGGGAAGCCCCTTAACATACTTGGGGAATGAAAGTTTAAAATTCTATTTGAACGGAATCAATATTAAATCCTTGATCAAATAGAAAGACCACCTTTTAGAGCTATGTTTACGAACCAAATCTTGTGCTAGGTAGGTGCTTGAAGTGTCTTTTTGTGCAAAACCCATGATAACATTCTTCAAATCAAAGATTTTGTGTTAAGTGGGTAAAAAGAGACAAGTGAATGCATGATTGTTGTGTTTGAAATACATAAACAAGTGAGAGATATATCCATTGAAAACTCATCTTATATTTTTAAATCTCTTCAATATAAAATCAACAATTCTCAAATCAAAGACCATTCCCAATCAAACCCTTTTTGGATGTCGGTTTCCACGCAGTCCCACACATATAGGGTATCATTACAAGGAGATAGCACTCCTGTTGCAAACCAAGGGTAAGAAGTTGAATACCAAAGTCTTTTCAAGGGTCCTAATCAAGAAGAAATTTTTCCAAACCTATTTGAACAAAGACTTGGAGGGATGGATAGAAATTCGGCATATCATAATCACAATACCAACAATGCCAATCATAATTCCAAAGAAATGCTTGAGGAAAGGGTTGAGAGAGCTTCCCAAGACCTATAATTCCTAGAGGTTATGGAGAAATTGATAGCTAAGGATAAGGATAATTTTTTCCTAAACCTAGCCCAAAAGGGATTAAAGTTGCCTTATGATTTTGATATTGACCAACTCAAGAAAGACCAACATCAAGATGACCCTATGAATGTTATGACTAGGCAGATAAGGTCCTTCCAAGAACAAATTGATACCATGAAGAAGGCAGCTAAACCTAAAGCCTTTTCCATAGAAGCTTTATGTCCTTCCCTTTCGACAAAAGCCTAGTTATGGTATCTTTTCCCTTCAATACCATTTTTCCTAAATACAATAAGTATATGGGTAAAACAGACCCACAAGATCATCTAAGAGATTTTTGCACCCTAACCATAGAGTTCATGCACAATGATACATATCTAATAAGACTCTTTCCTAGAAGCTTAGGAGGTCCCGCAATGGAGTGGTTTTCAAAACTACCCCAAGGAATAAAGACCTTTGAGGAGCTAGCCTCCAAGTTCGTAACCCATTACTCTTATAAAATTGAGCATGAAATCACAATGCTCAAGTTGTGTGATACCAAATAGAAAAATGGAGAGTCCTTCTTAGGATTCCTACAAAGGTGGAGGACCATTTTCACAAGGTATCCATGAAGTATCCCTGAGAAAGAGAAGATGGAAATCTTCACCAACAATTTGACCACAGAAATGAATTATAGATTACAACTTCAATGTCCCCCAACATTTGAAAAACTCATCGAAAATGGGATCAAGATTGAAGATGTTTTGGTCAAGAGAGGTGAAATCAAATTATTTAAAGATAACAAATCCAACAACAACAACAAAAATAACAGCAATAACAATAATTATGTGCCTAAGTATTTAATTAATCAAGGGTCCAACAATAACAATGATAAATCTAAATCATGGATAAAGAATAACAACAAAAACTTTGTGAATGATGGAGTTGTGGAGGACCACAACTTGAAGTCAACCCCTTTTATCCTACCATATGGAGCTAATTCTTCAAATAATGTTAATCAATCAAACAAAGCTCCATATAATTCCAATAATTCCAATAACAATTCCAACAATTCCAACAATTCCAACAATAATGCTAATGGGAATAAGTCAAAATCCTCCTACTCCAATTATAATGAAAAGAAATTCACCTACTTAGGTGAACCTTTGGAGAATGTATTAAGGACCTTGGTTGCCAATAATGTCATCACATTACCCGATATGAAAGATTATGAACCTCAAGTTAAACCTTATTGGTGGAATGATGCCCATCAATGCGAATATCATCGAAATAGAGGTCACCCAACAAATGAATGCATGAGGTTAAAACACTTGGTGCAAGATTTAATTGACAAGGGAACCATTCAAATTGAAGGACCTCAAAATAATCAGGATCATACGGCCTTCAAAAATCCATTTTTGAATCATGAAAAGGGTGAGTCATCTAATACTAATCAAAATCAAAAAAAGGGCAATGAGAAAGTAAATTTTTCTCATACTTATGATAACATGATAAATACTCTAAGAGAAGAGGATCAAACCATAAATGTTATCATAGTGAAAGATAAATCAAGACAAGTATCATCAAATGTTGTCACTAGGGGGCAAGCATAAAAAATTACCCTACCTACCAATGCTCCAAAGATTGTGTTATCAAACCAAGCTTCAACATCATCATCAAAACAATACAACTTGGTTGATCAATTACAAAGAACTCCCGCACAAATCTCTATTCTTGAGTTGCTCAAACTATCACCAACTCATAAGGATATCTTGGAGAAAGCCTTGTTGGAAACTAATGTGCCTCTAAATTTGGAGGTAGATAAATTCCAAAATATGGTAGGGCACTTAATTACACCCCATTGCCTATCATTTTCTGAACAAGATGACATGTCCCTTAATCATCCTCAAAATCTGCCCTTACATATAGAAGTATTGATCCATAAGCATAGGGTGAAAAGAGTCCTTATAAATGGAGGAGTTGGCCTAAACATTTGTACCCTTAACTTGGTGAAAGCCCTAGGATTTTTTGAGGAGGCTATTGACCCTAAGAAAAAGATAACCATAAAAGCCTACGATGATGAAGAAATTAGAGCCTCAAAAGGAGTCATAGTACTACCCATTAGAGTTGGTCCCATGCAAAAAGAGACCATATGTCAAGTGTTGGACTTAAATTTGACTTACAATATCTTGTTAGGAAGGCCATGGATCCATGAAATGAAAGTCGTTCCTTCAACTTATCATCAATGCCTAAAATTTCCATATCTAGGGCAAGAGATAATGGTAAGTGGGGATTTGAACCCATTTCAATATTGTAATAATGTCAAGCCTATCAATGACTCCTTGGTTCCACAAAATGTTGAAGGGTCTATACCCAATCAAACGGAGCAAGGTCAAAGTTTTAAGGACATTCCTTTGTTGAAAGGAAAAGAAAAGATGGAAGAAGAAGTTGTTATTGAAGATACACCAAAACTCATTAACCTAACTACATTGACTAAAGGAAAAGAGAAGGTTAATGAGGATAACATTATTGAAGAACCAAAAGAAGATCATACTAAAGGTATCCAAGTGTACACTAAAGAGGCCCATTATCCAAAGATGGACCAAATGATGAAGAATTTTGATAAGCAATGTAAGATCAAGCAAAAAGGAGTAGGAGAATACTCCTTATCTATGATGGACCTACCTTTATCACCCAAGTCCTTTGGAAAACCTTTGAATCTCCCTCATAAATATAATGATCACTTTGTAAGGGAAAGTACATCATCCACCATGGATGAAGAAGATAATGAAATCCTAAACTGGTTATATAAAGATGATAAATCAAGTGCCCAAGTTAAACATATAAAAAATGTAACCATTCCCACACATCAATATGGGAAAGGGTTCTCAATCATGCAAAATATGGGGTACAAAGGTCAAGGAAATTTGGGCATGAATAATGAAGGGCTCATTGAACCCATAGAATCAACATGGTGAGATTCCAAAGAAAAAGAAGGATTAGGGTATCTTGAAGAAGGATACACTCAAAAACATTACCCCAAGCTATATGATCAAATATTACAATTATAATCTTATAGTGATGAGGATTATAATGAATGGGAATGGGATACCCTATCAGATGAGTCATGTTAAGATAAGGGTATTGATGTTATCCATACTTATGCTTCTACCAAAGATAAAGGACCAATAACATAATCAAGTTCAAATCAAGCATCTAGTTCTAGTCAAGTGATCCTAAATGATGTGCCAAGCATAGCAATAGAGATCAATCAATGGGTAGGTGAACCATACTTTCCTTCATGGAGACCTACTATGGAAGAATCAAATGTTAGGTTTAATCCATATGATTTTTAACCAACAGAAACCCTAGAGGAGTCTAGTGAGGAGGACTTTGATCCTTCTTCTTTAGAACATTTAGAGGGAGCCCATGTAAGAGATTTTCAAGATACAATGTATGAACCCTCCAATAATGAGATGTACACCTTAAATCCAATTGAAACAAACCCAAGTATTGACCCATTGACTCTCATCCGTCTAGACTTAATTGAATGGAATGCCATTGAACCAACTACCTTGCCAATTTTCTTAAATGACAACATGGTGTCCCAATACCTCAACATGATTGAACCCTCTTCTATCAGTGAATATCAAGAAGAAATGATCAAAAGGAGCATCCAAACTTTCAATCTGAGAAAAAATGAAAAAAATGAAAAAAAATAGAAAAGGAAAAGAATCAAGTGTTGAAAACCACATTGTGGAAACATTAGATCAAGAAAAAAATAAAGAAATAAAGGATGTTTCTAAAGGTGAAAACCCAATTGAGGCACCTAAGGAAGGGAGTTTGGATGCTCTACTAGAACATTATGAGGAAAGATCTCCAATCTTAATTGAGCCAATAAAAAAGATAAATATTGGATCAGAAATAGAGTCGAAGATCATCCACCTAGCGACATCACTATCTTGCGAAGAAAGAACATAATTCATCAAGTTCTTCAAGGAAAAGAAAGTTAACTTCGCATGGTCTTATGATGATATGCCAGGTCTAGACCCAAATCTGATAATGTATCATCTAAATATCAAAGAAGGAGCCAAACCTATTAAGCAAAAGCTAAGGAAGATGCATCCTCATATAGCACTACTTGTCAAAGTGGAGTTAGAAAAAATATTGAAGGTGGGATTTATAAGGGCCATTGATTATGCACAATGGATCTCAAATATAGTGCTAGTATCAAAAGTAGACAAATCCATTAGAATCTGCACAGATTTTAGAGACTTAAACTTGGCATGTCCTAAGGACAATTTCCCACTTCCAAGTATTGATGCCATTGTGGACTTAACAGTAGGACACTCTATGTTTTCACTCATGGATGGATTTAAAAGATATAACCAGATAAAGATAGCACTAGAAGACCAAGATAAGACCACTTTTAAATGTGCATGGGGTACTTTTTTCTAGAATGTGATGCCATTTGGGTTAAAGAATGCAGGAGTGACCTATCAAAGAGCAATGACCACGATATTTCATGATATGATGCATAAGTTCATGGAGGACTTTGTGGATGACATATTAGCTAAATCTCACTCAAGAAAAGAGCACCTTCTAATTTTGGTGAAAATTTTTGAAAGGCTAGAAGAATTCAAAGTAAGACTTAACTCGAAGAAATGTGCATTTGGAGTTCAATCCGGCAAGCTACTAGGCTATATTGTATCTACAAAGGGAATAGAGGTGGATCCTGCTAAAGTGAAGGCTATTATGGAAATGGAAGCACCTAAAAATATTAGTCAGATGAGATCTTTACAAGGAAGGATACAATCCATCAGGAGATTTATTTCCCAATTAGCGAAAAAATGTCATAATTTTAGCCAACTTTTGTATAAAGACACAATTTTCAAATGGGATGAAAAATGTGAGGAATCCTTTAATCTATTGAAGAAATATCTCATGAATCCACCAATCTTGATGCTACCTATCAGAGGCAAGCCCTTGATCCTATACATTTCAGCAACAGAGAATTCATTGGGGGCACTTTTAGCACAAGAGGATGAAACAGGAAAAGAAAAGGCCATTTACTACATAAGTAGAACCTTAGTCAAATACAAGCTAAACTATAAATTTATGGAAATGGCATGCTTGGCTATGGTTTTTGCTTCCCAAAAATTATGCCATTATATGCTAGCCCACAAGATAAGGCTCATTTCTAAAATTGACCCATTGAAGTATCTACTTAGTAAAACAACATTGAATGGAAGGCTAGCAAAGTGGGTGATGGTGCTAAGAGAGTTTGACATAGAATATGTTGATAGGAAATCAATCAAAGGGAAAGTCATTGCTGACCATTTAGTAGAAGCACTACTTCAAGAGGATCATCCTATACAAGTGGAATTCCCAGATTCAGAGATTGTGAATGTTGAGGCAAAAACATGGAAACTTTATTTTGATGGTTCCTATACTCATCATGGATTAGGAGTAGGCATACTTCTAATCACTCCTCAAGGCTCTACTATCCATAAGTCTTACAAATTTATATTCCCATGCACCAATAATATAGCAGAATATGAAGCCTTGGTTATTGGAATCAAGCTGGCATTAGAGTGGAAAGTGACAAAATTAAAGGTTTATGGAGATTCACAATTAGTCATAAATCAAGTCAATGAAGAATATCAAACAAAAGATGACAAATTGGTACCCTACAAAAACATGGTGGAAAATCTTAAGAATTATTTCATACTTATTACATTTGAACAAGTGCCAAGAGAAAAGAACAAAGTAGTGGATGCAATGGCAACTTTGGCTTCACTTTTACAAATGCCTGATCAGAGTGCTAGATATGAGTTCTTGGTAGAAGAAGTGGATCAACCCACGTTTGATCCTACCCACCCTTACACCATTTGATTGTTAACTACAAATGAATCACCTTAGTATGGACCTATTTAGACTTACTTAAAAGATCAAATCCTTCCTATAGACCAAACCAGGAATCAAAAGAAAAGCTTCATTCGCCAAGCCGCCCGATATACTATAGTTTTTGAAACATTGTATCGAAAAAGTCTAGATGGAATGCTCCTTAGATGTTTAGAAGAAGAGGATCAAATGTAGCCTTGTGAGAAATCCACGAAGGAATTTGTGGGTCACACTCAAATGAATTAAACCTAGCTAAGAAACTTCTTAGGATAGGATATTTTTGGCCTACGATGGAGAAAGATGCTTGTAACTTTGCCAAAACTTGTAGAAAGTGTCAATTCCATGGAAACTTGATACATGTGCCCGCACAAGAGCTTCATCCGATGACAACACCTTGGTCATTCTATCAATGGGGTCTAGACCTAATAGGCATGATTTATCCACCATCTTCAAATGGTCATAAATTCATCATCATGGCAACTAAGTACTTTACCAAGTGGGTGGAAGTTGCACCCCAATCAACTGCAACAAGAAAGAAGATTTCTTTGTTTATCCTCAATCATATTATTTGTAGATATGGCATACTTCATGCCATCATAACGGATAATGCAAAGCATTTCAAAAACAAAGACTTAAAGGAATTATGCACTAAGTTCCACATGATTCATCATTCTTCTTCAATCTATTACCCCCAAGGTAATGGACAATTCGAAGCAACAAATAAAAACATCTTGAAAATTTTGAAGAGAACGGTGGACAACTCAAGTAGAGATTGGCACATTAAAATAAACCCGACTTTGTGGGCTTATAGAACAAGCATAAGAATGCCAATAGGAGCTACACCTTTTTCCTTAGTCTTTGGAACAGAAGCAGTTTTGCCTTTGGAGGTAGAACTTCCATCTTTGAGGATATCTATGCATGGTTTGATAAATGAGGAAGACTATAGGGTTGCGAGGTTGCAAGAACTAGAACTCCTAGATGAGAAACAAAAGAAAGCATTTGATCATTTGAAGGTGTACCAAAATAGGATGTCAAGGGCTTACAATAAGCACATCAAGCCAAGAACATTCCAAATAGGTGACCTAGTTTTGTGAGAAAATCCCAAGAATCAAGCAAAACGAGAAAAGAAAGGAAAATGGGAAGCAAACTGGTTAGGACCATTTATCATTGTTGAAAACTTTGGGACCGGCACCTACAAACTAGCAGATTGTGATGGAGAAGAACTACAAGAATCTATCAATAGTGTACATCTAAAGAGGTTCTATACATGAGGTAGATGAAAGAGTATAAAGAGTATCAGATGAAGAGCATCATATTTATTGTACATAGTTAAAAGAGATCCTGAAAATACCAAAAACATTTGAAAATCATAAAAGATCAAAAACAGTGGAAAATTCAGCATGAAGAAAGCAAAAACATTCATATATGATCCTCAAAAAGATGTTGTCTTGGTGAAAACCTAGCAAATAGGCACCTCAATGATGTGAAGAAAAAAACTGGAAAAAAACTGGAAAAAAAAATCAAAAAAAGAAGAAACGTGCCTTGGTGAAAACCTAGCAAATAGGCGCCTTGGTAGCAAAAAAAAGAGAAAAAGCTTTAAAAATAGAAAAAAGAGCTAGATTCATTCAATCGGTGAAAACCTGGTAAACAGGCATCATTGAAAGTCCAAGTCAGTTGCATACCTAGAAAGGTCACCTTGTAAATATTGCATTCACTAGCATTTGTATATATTGCATAATAAAACCCCACAGTTGCATTTTCAAGTACCTCAAGATTTTGGTCACCTAATCTGCAAATTGTCCTAAGTGCCACAAATAAAATTATATCAAACTAGGGGAAATCTACTCAAGAGGATAAAGGATTCATCAAAGCAATCTTTATTCAATTAAAGAATCAATTCATCAAATTTAAAAGAGGAACACTTAATCAAATCTACATCCTAATCCAATTTGAGCCTAAAACGCAAAATTTGATCCAAGAACTGAAATGACCTTACCTTTATCAGGATTAAAAGTATGAAATGGATGGAACTACACTTGAAATATGGATTTGAAAAACATTGCAAAAAAACTTTCTAAGTGTTGACTCAATTGATGAAATCATTTTCTAGCGAATCGATGAAAGTTTTAGACTAGACAAGCTATGATGAAAGGATGATATTTTCTTGATTTCTAAATGAATGTCTTAAAATCAAAGTTTTAAATCATGTATTATTTTTCTAAGGACATGATCATCAAAGAATCATCGAGGACTTGTACATAGGATAAAAATGAGATTTCTGCTTGTTTACACAAACGGATACCTTGGCTATTTTGATCTTCAATATCATAATACCAAAATCCACTTGCAACATAGAATTTGACAAAATCAGTATTCACACTCTCATGATTGGCTTCGATCAATGATAGTCATACCAAAGAGAGATGGGAAAGCAAATAAAGAGGTGCAAAAAGTATTCATATCATCATAGTTGAGCTAGTGATGGTTGTACTAAAAGGGGATTCCAAAAATGCTCAATGATGATTATAAGCTCCAAATTTTGAATAATGATAGTTAGTTGCATACATCTTAGATTAAGTGCATTGTATATATTGTTTTTCCTTTCGTAGCTTAATTTGCAAGGGGCTACATTAATAATCTTGGTGAGTCAAAACATTAAAGAAATGGGGGGTTCAATTCAAATGTCTTATCCTTAATTTCAATCAAAAACATGTGAGATTATCTTTTGCATTCATGCATAGCATTAATCATTATTCATTATCCATATATCAAAAAAAAAAAAGAGAAAAAGAATCATTACTCATACATCATTTGCATACATATAATTAAAGATAGAACTGCATACATCTGAAAACCCAAAAACATAGGGGCATTCATATTTCCATAAAGCACTTTGCATCCATACATTGAAAATAGATAAAAGCATGTCATAAATCCATACATCAATGCATTCATCTATATATATCATAAAATAAGATACATTGCATCCATAGCATAATCACAAGTAAATGCATCATAAACACCATATAGCTACATATAAAGATAATCTCATAAAAAATACATCAAGAGAATCAAGGAAGTATATCATCATATAAGTGTTCATCAAATGATCTAGTACATTAGTATATCAAGATACAAATGTCATGAAAGTGATACATCAAGTGTTCTGATCAATAAAACAACATGAAACATGATACAAGTGACATCAACAATGAGAAACTCTGTCATCCAATCATCAAGATCCCATAGCAGCACCCGATCCATCCCCAGCACCCGATCCATCTGGACCTCTTCCATCCTATCTATCCTGTGAAGGAGGAGCCTGAGAAGTGCTCGCTACACTAGGTCTTTGAGTCACATGAGTCATAAATTATTCCATCAAAAGAGCTACCTGATCCAGTCTACCCACAACAGTAGATATATCTGTCCTCAATGACTGAACATCCTGTGCTACACTATCAATGCTAAGAGTAGCCTGTGAACTCTGCCCCATATCCTGTGACTGTTGCACCTATGGAGGCACCTGTTGAACCTATGGAGGCACCTATTGTGTTGGAACCTGATCCTGCTATGCTAAAGCAACTCTCTGTAACTAAACTAAGGGATCTTGTCCACCAGGAATCTATCGAGCAGCATCTATATGTACCTGTCTTTATTGTCTCTATTTTCTATGAGCTCTATGTTGTCTATCCACTGCTTCTCTAGGGTGTACATCATCCTATCCTCTAGCTCTATCCCTATCTCAGACATGTCCACCTCTTACTTATGGTCCATCTCCTGCTCTACCAATACCCTAAGGTGCTCTCTGTCCTCATTGTCTCTAATGTCTCCTACCACCACCATCACCACCACCACCATCATCTCTCTCATCCCAACATGGGATAGGCTTTTCTAGATTAGTAAATTGAGGAAACCTATTACAAGCCCACCAGTCTCGATACTCATGTGATATCCCACCATTTGCAACACCTGTAAGCATCTCCCATCTGTAGTATGCCAAACCAGCAATCTGATCACATGCAAACTGATAATCAATCAAAGGACCCCACATCGATCACTCTACCTATACACAAGCATATAATGTTGCACCCTGTGGCATATCCTATACTCTACCATACTGGTGAGACACTCGGCCAAAGCAGAAACTCTCAATCGTAGTAGTAGCCCTACCAATCATCCATCAAGGAGAAAACATATAGCGAAGCTCATCATCATCCTCCCTTTGGTGCTCACATCCTATGTATGGTCACCACTGAACCTTATCAAGATCATCAATCTGCCAGCACCAATACTCAACCTTTCCTAGATGATACTGGACAACCATGCCGCTATATAGAAAAGCATACGAGAATCCCCGGTGACGAATCCTATCTGAAATAGGCCTAGTAATGGGAAGATGCTCCCATACCCACAACTATAGAATCACTGCACCTGTAGACAAAGAAGCACTCTCTCTATAGACAACCTCATGCAAATCATGATACAGTTGTGCCAACACACAGGAACCCCAATCAAATTGTCGAGGCTGAGCAAGTAAGTCCTTGAGGATCCTACCCCATCCAACTGAGAAACCATGACCTTGCTAGTCGAGAAGCAAGAATCCACTGATAAGAGCACCAAGAACCATTGATAATGTCAGGAAAGAAGCAAACTATGGCCAAGTAATAGTATCATCATCTATAGTGTTGTCTTCAAACACTCGTTTGTAGATTGTGCTATCATAAATAGAATCATAATATACTAACTCTCCTCGGCAAGGAATGTGTAATATTCTATACACATCCTCCGGAGTGATAGTCATCTCTCCAAAAGGAAGGTGGAAAGTATTGTGGTCAGAGTGCCAGCTCTCTGCCATAGCAATCAAAAGACCATGTTCAGCTGGAACCACGGCATGTCAAGAAGAAAACTGAGGCTGCACCAACAATACGATACTCTACCGGAGTCAGAGCCTAACCAAGATCAATAACCCATGATGCAACAGACCGTATGTAAAGAACATGGAAGTGTGCCTATTTGGAAAAACAAAGGAATCATATCAGCATACCATATCAAGGAATCATCTAAAGTCAATCAATTTTATCAAAAGTATCAAGCAATCACACCCGGTACCATTTGTTCATGTCTCTATATCCTAAGAATGAAGTATTAGTATCCATCATATCAATTTTCACATTGATTGATTTATCCTATCAAATTGACAAATCACATTCATTGGTACCATTATCCTGATATCCTAATCAATTGTTTTGTTTAAATGCAACAGACCTAATCTTATCATTGGAATTGATCATCTGGAGTTATCAAATTTTTCATCAAGAAAAATCAAATACAAGTGAAAATTTTTCAAAAATCTTTCAGGCGTGATTTTACACATACCACGCAACATTTCATCTCATGCAATGCAAAAAAGATGTCAGGTGACACTTTATCTATCCTAGGTGGTAATTTAGGTTTCACATGACACTTTATAATGCTAGGAAACATTGAATAAAGCCTAGGTGACAACAAAAATCTAGAGTTTAACATGCGGAAAAACATATGCAAATTGGCATTAAAACCCTAAGGCTACGCGGAATCATATTCTTCTCAGGCGAGAATGAAAAATTGTTAGGCGATAGTTTACTATGCGAAGGCATGAGTAAAAAGAGCGGATGCAACACTTTAAAGGCTAATGTGACATTTAAACTATCCTAAGCGTGAATTTGTGAAATTAAAACAATGACGACATGGAAAAGATGCAATAAATGTTATAAATGAGCAATAAATGCAACAAGGAAGTTAAAAATGAATCACTGGAGGTTCGTAATCAGGTGGTCTCCGATACCATCGACATCTCTTGAACTGATGCTCTCTGATAGGAACAACCATCTCAAAAATCAAAGGAAGCTCAGAGCAAAATCTCACAAGTCAAAAGTGAAAATGAATAGTAAATCAAGGTTTTTCAACCTATTTAAGCTAATTTGACCTAATTTAGACGTGAAATTTTGACTTTGACCTATACTAACCTATCAGTTCAATTGGGGCAAATTGTGAATCATGGCATATCATCAGTGTTTTTTAGAAATGAAAACATATTGGATCAATCAATCAATCAAATTTTTCAAATCAAGCATCAATATGTTTTATTTCTGAGGGGGCATACCATTGGATAACCAGATCAACAACAACAACAACATTATCATCATTAAATCAGGAGAACGATCATCAAATCAAAGTGAAAGCTTTTATTAGGAAATTTTTTTGTAATCAAACAAATGGGGCATCACATCGAAATCAATCATCAAAATAGGTATCATATCAGGATCAATCATTGAATCAAGCATCATATCAAGAACCATCATCAGAAGGACCATCATATCAAAATGATCATCAAAACCACATCAATTGAGAGTTTCATATCGATCATAGCTGCATCAATCTCATATCAGAAATCAAGGATCGACCATCGAAAGACATCAAATGAACATCGAAGATTGACCATCAATGAATTAGAACCTATCATCAAACCATATCAGAGTATTCTTTGAATTGATATGCTTCGCACGTCAACTCAAAGAGGGGCATTTGCAATCACCTAAAAATGGACAAAGATCAAATCAAAGCAAATCAAGTCAAATCAAAGAAAATTTAGGACAAAATTGAATCAATTGAATCACAATGCATAATTGGCCAATCAAAATTAAAATCAATTCTTAATTCAAGATAAATCAAAATTGAGAGCATTTTAATCAATTGTAATCAAATCGAAGTGCAATTAAATCATTTAATTGTATAGTCTTGGATTAAATTAAATTCAACCCATTCAAGGGGTACATGGCTAAACAAATTCATTTAAATCAATTAATAAATCTTAATTACTCTCAACAACCACAAAGCGAGGAAATTCAATCAACCAATGAGATTTAAGGAAAGGCATTCACATGGATCAAGCCAAATTCAATCTCAATCACTCAAAGTGAAAGAGAATCTTGACCATTGATCTTGTCTACTTGTCCCAAGCTTTGAGGACACAAACTTTGCATTATCTTCAAAGGGTGGAACCAAAGACTCAACCAAGGCTTAATCATGATCAAATACAACTACACCCCCTACCATTGGAAAATCTATAAAAGGAAGGCCTAAATCCTTCATTATTATCAACCACACATCTGAGAATTGCATTGAACCTCTTGAAATTTGAGTTTAGAAAGGCATTTGAGAGCTTAATTAGCATTTACTTTGATATAATTATTAGCTTTAACTTTTTTATCTTATCATTCTCATTCTAGGATTGTCATTAATGGAAGCTTGCTGAGAGCTTTGCATTAACATTCTTAGTTAGAGAGCCATAGGATGCTCAATTGATCATTAATTTTCTAAATAGTTACTCTATTGTGGTTTATTTAGTTACTATTTCATTTATTGTTCAACCTTAATTCTATGAAGATACTTTCCCTAGTATACAGATACATTTCCTCCATATCAGTAGAGGATTTGGGACAATCCTCCACAAAAAGCTTCATCCCCTATAACATTGGAGCAATTAACTGTCAACAATTTTTCATGTTGAATGTCTCCAACAGAGAGTTAACATACTTGTTTTTTCTCATCCAAAGATTTATGCTAGTTCTATCTCTAGTGATCTCAGTACTAAGAATATTTCTTATTGCACCTAGATCTTTTATTTCAAACTATGTTGCTAACTAAAACTTCAAATATAAAATCATTCTTTTTACCATTCCCAAAAACTAACATATCATCCACATAAATGGATATGATAAGAATATGACCATTTTCAAATTTTTAATACACACAATGGTTGGATTTAGATCTTAGAAATCTCAAAGATAACACATAGGTGTAAAACTTTTGATACCATATTCTAGGAGACTATTTCAAACCATGCAGAGATTTATTCAACTTACAAACAAGGTTCTCTTTCCCATTTCAATGAAATTCTCTAGTTGTGACATGCAAATTTCCTCCTTTAAATCACCATGAAGGAATGTTTTCTTTACATCCATTTTCTTGACTTTAAAGTCATAAGCTACTCCAAGTGATAGAAGGAATGAAATGGATGTTGACTTAGCTACATGAGAGAATATTTCACCATAATCTATTCCCTCCACCTATGAATACCCCTTCCTTTTGATACCATATTCTAGGAGACTATTTCAAACCACACAGAGATTTATTCAACTTACAAACAAGGTTCTCTTTCCCATTTCACTGAAATACTCTAGTTGTGACATGAAAATTTCCTACTTTAAATCGCCATGAAGGAATGTTGTCTTTACATCCATTTTCTTGACTTCAAAGTCATAAGCTACTCCAAGTGATAAAATGAATGGAATGGATGTTGACTTAGCTACAGGAGAGAATATTTCACCATAATATATTCTCTCCACCTATGAATACCCCTTCCTGAACAATTGTACCTTATACTTCTAAACACAACCATCTAGACCCAATTTCTTCTTGAACACACATTTACATCCAACATATTTGTGTCCTTCAAGAAAAGGTCCAAGATCCCATGTAGCATTCTTCTTCAATGTATTCATCTCTTCATTCATGATTTTCATCCAAGAATTTGCATCATTAATACTCTTAGCCTCTCTAACAGTCCTAGGTTCATCAATATTAGTAATCAAAGCAAACATGAAATTGGAATCCATCAAAAAATATCTTAACCTTTCTTTTGAATAACCATATCTACCAGGTCATTGTCTATCATGAGTAGAGTTCCTTAATGGTTGAGATTTAGGTTCTTTCTCTTCTTCAAAACTTTCAGAGTTGTTTGATCTCTCCTCATAATTTGGTCCAATAGGAGTGTGTAATTCATTTCTTATTGGAGAGGATGGTATTTGAACTACCTCATTTTTTTGTTTCGCTTCTTTCTCTAGTTGAAAATTAACTGCGGAAGGTTTCAACTCACAAAATATCATTCTTCTACTATAGAGAACCTTCTCTATAATTGGATCCCAAAGTTTTTAATATTTCATACTAACACCATAGCCAATGAAGATCACTTAATCACCTTGTACTACAACTTTTTTCTTTTCTCACTTGGCTTATGTGCATATGTCTCACAACCAAAGACTCTAAGATGTTTCAACAAGGGATTCTTACTAGACCACACCTCCATGGGTGTCTTCTTAACAAGTGTTGAAGTAGGAGAAATGTTACATGTGGTGGCTACAACTTTAGTCCAAAACTTCTATTCAATCCCAACACCACTTAGCATACTCCTAGCCCTAGCCATCAGCATTTTGTTCATCCTTTCCATGGCTCTATTTTGTTGTGGAGTGTATGGAGTTGTATTATGTCTCTCAATCCCATGGTCCTTACAGAACCTATCAAATTCGATTGAAAAAAACTCACCACCATTGTCGATCCTCAAACACTTAATTTTTCTACTAGTCTATTTTTCAAACAAGGATTTGAATTCCTTAAACTGACTAAAAACTTTAGATTTACTTCTAAGGAAATAGAAAAATGGCCTACTATAGTCATCATGAATGAAACAAAATACAAATATAGATATTGAAGGAACATTAACTAGAACAAACCATCTGAATGAAATTAATCTAAAACCCCAAAATACTTGTGAGAACTAGAATAAAAAAAACATGATGTTTTCCATAAACACAATTTTTATAGAAGTTGGACTCAATATTACAATCATCAAGGCCTTCAGCAAGGCTCCTATTTTTTAGGGATCTAAAACCCTTTTCACCAATGTGGCCAAGCCTCTGGTTCCATAGCATTGTCTTCTTACCTGAGAGATTCATCTCCAAAGAATTTTCACCCTTAGGTACACAAAAAGTGTGACTAACAAATGTAAAAATAATAGTCTTCTTCTCAGTTTGATCTAATGGTGAGGATGAAGAATCTAAAGCCCTTTTCTTGGACTTCAAAGAAATCTTATTGCATTGAACTGTACATGCATCTAGCCTATACAAGGTTCCAATCTAAACTCCCTTAGAAACCACCATAGAGCCTATTTTCATCTTGTATCCCCACTCGAGGAAACAAACTAAACGTGACTCGGATTTCTCACTTAAAGTAGGTTTCATGCCAAACCAAGGATATGTAAGACACCATCAATCCCCTTCACTCTACCATCAAGGAATTGGATCTTGACTCGTCCATGCCCAATAACATTCAAGTGAGATTTATCACCCAAATACACCTTCCCACCATCAAAGTCTTCATTCTTTCAAAACCAACATGTGTGAGAGGTCATGTGGAAAGAGGCACATGAATCTATCAACCACACATCTTCTGATACACATGTTGCCAAGGCTACAAAAAAAGCATCTAGTTCATCTTGAGATTATTTTTTGGTGTTAAAATCAGAGAAATCATTTTTACCTTTATTTTTCTTCTCCTCCTTGCACTCTTTTCAAAGATGATCAGGTTTGCAATAGTTTCAACTTTTACTATAAAATTTAGATCTACTTGGAGGTTTAGATTTACCCTTTTTGTCTTTCTTTTTTCCTTTCTCCATCATTCTACCATGAGCAACCAAGGCATCCTTAGCCATCTCAGAAGAATTTATTCACATCTCTTCAATTAATAGTGAACCAACCATAAA
This sequence comes from Chamaecyparis obtusa, assembly GCA_027943335.1. NCBI lineage: Eukaryota > Viridiplantae > Streptophyta > Pinopsida > Cupressales > Cupressaceae > Chamaecyparis > Chamaecyparis obtusa. The sequence continues at coordinate 609,536 of BSBK01000747.1, read as the reverse complement.
CTCCAATTTGAAAGTGGGTGTTTTGCTTCCAATGGTCATCACAAGTTGATCTCTTGAGTTTGGAAAAAAACATAATAGAAGCATGCATTTATCTTGATCATCAATCTTTTCATCGATAGAATTTGTATCATCTTAAATTAGAAGCACTTCCATGATAAGAGCATTTAGCCTTCCGAGTAAGTGGTCTGGGGTCATGTTAAGTGCCTTAATCAGGTCTTTGCATGTATCTGGCTTTTCCCCCTGTTATGCTTCCCTCTGCACCCATTTTTCACTTCATAGCTACATTTCCTAGCATTCTGGGTCAGGATCCTGAGGTTTTTGACCATAAGGTCAAAGTCAACCTCAACCCTGACTGGTCAGGATCAACCTTGACCCTGACCTGGTTAGATCCAAGTGCATCCTTGACCCCCTATCCAAATATCAAATTTCCTTGATTTTTGGGTGTCGGGTTTCGAGGATATTTGTTTTCCCACCTACAGGTCGGCCATTGCAGGTTTTAGAATGGTAAATCCTTTAATTGCATTTAATCTAGGTATATTTTCTAAAATTTAGGACCTAATTGGGATTTAATTCTCCAAGGTGGCCCCTCTAGAGGATTGTGCCCTAGTTCACTATAAAAGGAGGTCTTCCTCTCTCATTTTCACATCCATCATTCACATCTTCTTTTGCCATCAAGCTCTCAAGTGGAACCAAGTGAATTCAAGAATTTAAGCAAGCCTTCAAGCATTCAAGTGTTCAAGCATTCATCCATCAAGGAGATCCATTGTTAGCCATTGAAGGATTCAATCTCTTTAGAGCCCCCTTGAAGATCCATCCTTCTACCTTCATCCAAGCCTCCTCATATGCAAAGATCAATTCAAGATTGGTGTTGAAGATCAAATGCCATTGATTTGAGACATCCTACGTCCATTGAAGCATTCCTACTTGTGGATTTGAGGATTTGAATCCTCTACAAGGACTTCAACATAAGCGAGGTAAATTGTTACAATTACTTTGTTTATGCATGCTACATTTCAATTCAATTTCAAGGTTAATTCCTACATTGGGTTTTGACCAAGGTAAACCACCCATACAAACAAAAACCCCCTTTTTCTTGCAGGTACAAGTGTGAAATTTTAGATTTGAGATCAGATATTGATACCCTTTTCGGTGAACTTCTGAGATCTGCAAACAAAGTTAGAATCGACCTTCAAATAAAGAATGTAGCCTTTGACCTTTTATGAGGGTCAAAGACTACCTGCCGTAAGAAAGAAAAAATATTTATGGGTTTTCTTCGTCTCGACATTTCCAGTCTGAAACAGGTTGCAAAATTGCTCGAAAGTACACACAAACATCAAAAATTGGCATTTTCTAGATTTTCCCTAATTTGAGGTTAGTACTTGTATTTCAATTATTTCAAATTTCAAGCATAATTCTCCATAGGGAAATATAGGGTTTTTCTCTCTCTTTCATATTCTCCATAGATTGATTTGATTGTGTATTGACCTTTTGGTTGATCAAATTGGATCTCTCCTTTGGGAATTTGGATTTAAGAGTGGATCTCATATTTCCCCCATACACTTACATTACACATCTCAATAGAGGTGATTCAATTTTACCTCTATTCATTTTGGTGAACCCGATGAGCTTACTCTCTTTCTTTTTGGTGTTAGATTTCCCTTTGTCTTATTGTGTGTGTTCACCTTCACTATTCATTTTGGTGAACCCAACATACTTACTCTCCTTTCTTTTGTGGAATTGGATGCCCTATTGTGTTTTGTGGTGTTAGATTTCCTTTTATCTTGTTAGTATTAGATTTCTCTTTGTGTTAAATCTTGCATGCTAATTAGATTTCAAAAATACAAAAATATTCATGTTTTATGTGTTCTTAGTTTAGTTCATTTGTGTTGCATTAGTTTATGAGCTTTACTACTACTAGTCCTACTTATAACATTCTAGTTAGAAGAAGTTGTAGACTCATGGGTGCCTTTGATCTTGAATCTTCCTCTCCTTTCCTTCAGATCCCGGATGATAATTTGATTCTTCATGATTCCAATCCTACTATGGAGCAAAACTCTTCTCACTCATCTCATGATGAGGATGATGCTTTAAGAGTTCCTCCTAAACAAGTCCAAAAACTTTCAACTGAACTTGATAAAATGGGTAATTGGCTTATTCAAGAGAACCATAATCAAGATTCTATTCAAGCTATAGGGGCTCTTAAGAAAGTTCTTTGTGATAGTGATCAAGGTGTTAACCTCTTGCATGGTATTACTCACCTCATGCATTCAAATGTTAAACCTTTAACTCAAGAAGCTCAAGATTTAGGGTTGATTCCTCCTATCACTAGCGTAGAACCTCCTTCTAATCCTTTACCTAGTATTCCTACCTATACTCCTTCTTTGGTGACTCTGATGGTTCCCTATGCTCCTATGAGTGTTCCTCCTATGTCCCTTCTTGCAACACAACCTTCATATCATAATGTTCCTTTTACTTATTTCAATCCGCTTCCAACTATGATCCCTAGTGTTCCTCCAGTTGTGTCTTCTATTCTTGTAGCTTCTTACACTTTACCTAGTGTGTCTAATGTTGCTACTCCTACTATTTCCTCTAATGATTCAACAATCATCAGTTTGGCTCAAACTGTGTCATCCTTACAATAGAAACTTGCTTCTTTAACTCAAAACAAGTTTAGTATCCCTACATGTGACATGGGAAGTCCTTTGTTCTTAGATATTATTCATACTCCTATTCCTTAGCAAGTCGATATGCCTCCTCTTCAGAATTATAACAGAAAAGGAGATCATGTTCATCATGTTAAAACATTCCAAATCCTTTGTAGTGATTATGCTCATGACCATAGGATTTTAGCCAAACTGTTTGCTAGAACTTTCTGTGACAAGGCCTTACAATGGTATTGTTCCTTGCCTCCTTATTCTATTGATTCCTTTCCAAAACTTGCTAATGCCTTTATTCAACAATTTCAAAACAACATTAGCCTACAAGTGTCTTTGACTGATTTGATGCATTGTAAACAAAGTGCTAAAGAAAAATTAACTGAATTTATTGGTAGATTTAAGCATTTGTATGCTTAGATTTCCTATCCTATTCTTGATATTGATATTCAATGTATGTTTATTTCAAATTTTCAAAATGATATTAGAGATAAGATTCTGCTTACTGAATTTACCTCTTTTCAACAACTTTGTACAGTGCTTCATCATTATCAATTACAAGTGAGTCAATTTGAGAGAAACACTCCAATGGCTCTTGTTCCAGTTGATAAGAGTGATGCTTCTCCTAATCCAAAAAAATTTCAAAAATTCAACAACTATGTCAAGATAAACAAACAAGCGAATCCAGTTGTTGATCAAGTTGTTGTTGCATCTCACAATGCCACTTCTACATCCACTGCTTTTTGATTAAATTGTAAGTTTACTCCTCTTTTTGAACCTTTACATGCTATTATGAATAGGTTGTTAGCTGCTAATATGATTACTTTACCTCCTATTCGACCTCTTTTACCTATTACGATTGCCTCTAAATATTTTGATCAAAATGCTTTTTGTCAATATCATTGTCAAAATGGTCAAGATACTAAGAAGTGTTATCCTCTAAAACATAAGGTCCAAGAATATATTGACTCTAATGTCTTATTTGTCAATAATCTTGATGGTAGTGGAAAAAAAATTGTCTCTCCTCCTAATCAAAACCTTCAAATCTATACGAATCCTTTACCTACGCATGATACTAATACAATTGCTCAACCATCTGCTATGGAAATTGTGTATGATTCAAAGATGGATGATCTCAATCATGTTGTTAATAAAGTGGAGCATGTTGGTCAATCTATATCTTCACCTCAACCTCAACCTTAGATTCAATCTCAAGTTCAATCTCAACCTCGACTAAAACCTAAACCTAAATTGAAAATTCAACCTAAACCTCGACAACAACCTAAGAATAAAAGACCTCAGGAACTTTTGATTACCTTTGATGACTCTGAGACTATTAAAGCTCTTGATGGTCCCCTTTACATTTATGCTAGGATTTCTTAGAAACCTACTCATGGTTGTCTTGTTGATCCTACATCCTTAGTCAATGTTATTACTAAAGAAAATCTTTTTATGAAAAGCTTACAATGCAATTCTTATGATACATCAGATGTGTGGATTCAAATGTGTAATGGTTTTCTTTATCCATCATTTGGTTCTATTACTTTACCGGTTGAACTTTGTGGAAAAATTGTGAACAATACCTTTGTTGTGGTTCCTACTTCTGATCAATTTCAAGTTAAGCTAGGTATGTCTTGGTTAAATTCCATGCATGTTGTTGCTTCACCTATCCATAAGTGTCTTAAGTTCATTCATGATGAAGAAGTGAAGATGGTTAATCATATTTTATATCAACCTTCCAGGCCTAGAGATTGTGCTGCTCTAGATTTCTTTTGGCCTTCATTACCTAATTCATGTCCTCCTCGACCTGATAATCTTTTTCATTCATATCAATCTTATAAAAATCATAAGATTCTTGAATTAAGCATACCTCCTATGGATCTTAATCATGGTCTTTTACCTACACCTTCTATACCTCCTTTAACTATGGCTTCTAGTTCTGTTAATCAAGTTCCTTCTATCGCTCTTCCTAAAGAACCTATCAAAGATCCTGTGATTGTTCCTCCTATTGTTGATAATCCTATTGATCTTCCTAAAGAACCTGTGAAGGATCCTATGATTGTTCCTCATAGTTCTCAACCTATTTCAAGTAAATCAAAATTTAATCAATCTACTAATGAACGTCGTAAAAAGCATCGTGCTCATGCTAAAGCTCATAATTCCATTATTCAAAGATCTTTACCTTCATCGGATAAATCTATGCATGATGTGTTAGAAGAAGTTGTTACTAATAATGATGTCCATATGCATGATTATGATGATTCTATTTGTATCTTATATCCTATTTTGATTAATTTGGATGAAGAAGATACTCTTGATGATACTGATGATGTTAATGATGAATATGAGACTATTGACATTGACATTGATTTACCTAATATGCTTTCATCACAATTAACTCTTACACCTAGTGTCAAACATTGTGATTCTCAAGATGATCCTTGTTTGGAACTGGCTATCATTCCTATTGTGTTGGATATAGTCCCTCTTGCAAGTTACCCACCTTCCCTAAATGATATACAATGAGATGGGGAGAGTAGGTGACATGCTTGATCGGCTTGTCCTTTGTGGTAGCTTTGTTATGTGTTTGCCTATTGTACTGTGCTTCTCCCATAATGTGTTTGCTAAATTTTGTTAGATTCTTTTATATGATCCTTGTTACTTAGTTGGTACAATGTGATAAAGGAATTGAAACTATTGTTCAAAATCCTCTATATGTATCTTTATTCTTCTATGCGTTGTTCAATGTTATGGTGTAATTCTGCTATTGTTCATGAATGTTTCCTTGTGTAATCTACTTGGATTTAGGATATGGTAGCACTAAATTCTTTTTGGTCTCCATGTCATGGTCCGAAAAGATTCTCCTTCGTATATCTTATGTGATCTTTCCTCCTTTGTGATCATAGTTCTACTTTACTTGGGGAATGATGTCATTTGCAATAATATCATATATATATTATCTTATGATCATACTGACCCCATGGTAGGTAGATCTCTTCTATGTTCTTTGTATGTTTCTATGATATTTCCCTTGATTTGTCTTCATCTGGGGGCATCTCAACGTGGAAACGTAATCAGTGGAGTTGTTTATGTTTTTGTTAAAGCCATTGCTCCTATTAAAGTGTCAGCAATGACTTTAACGTGGGGGCATACACTCTGCTCACCTGTTGCACACATGCACTCTTTGATACGCACATATTTTTCAAGATACCTTTTCTCCCTTTTTGGATTAGTAACTAATCCTTAAAGCATGGATTTATATTTTAGGATCTCTTGATCCCTCCAGTTTCAAATATACATATATTTTAATCCCTTAAGGTTAGAGGTGTCCTTAAGACTAGATCTCTTTAGTTTTTGGTTTTATTCTTATGGAATAGAATATTCCTAAGGGTGAATCCTTGATGGGTTGACTAGTGAGAAGCCACATTCACTAGGCAGTTCAATTCCATCTTTCCAGTTGTGTTGTTTCCTTGTGTGGTTCACAATGGGACATAAGTTCTCATTGGGTGAGGTAATCACACCCTTTCTTTCTCTCTTTAGAGATGTCTCTCTTATTGTGATCTAGGAGTCAATGAAGACTTGAGTCCTTGGGGGCTTAAGGTTTCTCTTTGTCCCTTGGGTTATGACAAGATTATCTTTTCATTCTGATCTCCTTTACCAAGAGTTTGCATCGAGTCCATACTCTTGCTAAAGTGGGGGCTTAATGTATCATCTTAAAATGGAAACACTTCCATGATAAGAGTGTTTAGCCCTTTGAGTAAGTGGTCTGGGGTCATGTTAAGCACCTTGATCAGGTCTTTGCATGTATCTAGCTTTTCCCCCTATTCTGCTTCCCTCTGCACCCATTTTTCACTTCATAGCTGCATTTCCTAGCATTCTGGGTCAGGATCCTGAGGTTTTTGACCATAAGGTCAAAGTTGACCTTATGGGGTCAAATTCAACCTCAACCTTGACCTGGTCAAGATTGACCTTTGACCCTGACCTAGTCAAATCCAAGCTCATCCTTGACCCCCTGTCCAAATTTCAAATTTCCTTGATTTTTGGGTGTCAGGTTTCGGGGATATTTGTTTTCCCGCCTTCGGGTCGGCCATTTCAGGTTTTGGAATGGTAAATCCTTTAATTACATTTAATCTAGGTATATTTTCTAAAAGTTAGGACCTAATTGGAATTTTATTCTCCAAGGTGGTCCTTCTAGAGGATTGTGCCCTAGTTCACTATAAAAGGAGGCCTTCCTCTCTCATTTTCACATCCATCATTCACATCTTCTTTTTCCATCAAGCTCTCAAGTGCAAGCAAGTGAATTCAAGCATTTAAGAAATCCTTCAAGCATTCAAGTGTTCAAGCATTCATCCATCAAGGAGATCCATTATTAGATATTGAAGGATTCAATCTCTTTAGAGCCCCCTTGAAGATTCATCCTTCTACATTCATCCAAGCCTCCTCATATGAAAAGATCAATTCAAGATTGGTGTTGAAGATCAAATTCCATTGATTTGAGACATCCTACATCCATTGAAGCATTCCTACTTGTGGATTTGAGGATTCAAATCCTCCACAAGGACTTCAACATAAGAGAGGTGAATTGTTACAATTACTTTGTTTATGCATGCTACATTTCAATTCAATTTCAAGGTTAATTCCTAAATTGGGGTTTGACCAAGGCAAACCCCCTATACAAACAAAAACTCCCTTTTTCTTGCAGGTACAGGTGCAGAATTTAGGATCTGAGATTGGATTTGGATACCCTTTTTGGCGAACTTTTGAGATCTACGAACAAAGTCAAAATTGACCTTCAAATAAATAATGTAGCCTTTGACCTTTTATGAGGCTCAAAGACTACCTACCGTTGGAAAGATAAAATATTTATGGGTTTTCTTCGTCTCGACATTTCCAGTCCAAAATAGGTTGCAGGATTGCCCGAAAGTACACATAGACATTAGAAATTGGCATTTTCTAGATTTTCCCTAATTTGAGGTTAGTACTTGTATTTCAATTATTTCAGATTTCAAGCATAATTCTCCATAGGAAAATATAAGTTTTTTATCTCTCTTTCATATTCTCCATAGATTGATTTGATTGTGTATTGACCTTTTGGTTGATCAAATTGGATCTCTCCTTTGGGAATTTGGATTTAGGAGTGGATCTCATATTTCCCCCATACACTTACATTACACATCTCAATAGAGGTTATTCAATTTTACCTCTATATAGAATTCAATTGAGAAAATAGCATATTAAATGCATTCAAGTGATTTTCAATGAACCCTCCTTTCTCCATCCTTAGTGAGTACAACTTCTTTCTTAGGAATAAATTATTTACCAAGGATTTTTCCTAATAAATATCACCAATCTTTTTCCAAAGTTCAATTGCAATCTCCTCTTCATGGACATTCAAGAGCACTGAATCAGCTAAACAAAATCTTATTTAACCCTTGACTTTCTAATCCATCTTATCCCAATCATCATGTGATTTAGTTTGGGGTTTCATTAAAGAAACTACAATCCATAGATCTCTATCTACAGCATGTGTTAATTCTAAGATCTAATTACTAAGAGGGGAGGGGTGAATCACTAATATATCAATTTTCAAATCTTTATCAATTGCTTCTAACTTTATAACAACATTCACAAGATTCATTTTAATAGAAGCAAATGAAAATCATAACCATAAGTACATCCACAAAATAATTAAAACATATGACAAATTTTTATCTCGTGGAAACCCAAATTAGGAAAAAACCACGGTGGGGATTAGTACCCACTAAATGTTGTACTTTTTTGAAGTACACCATGTGAGGAGCTTAACCCTATTAGGATTTTAAAAAAGAATTGTTAGGTGCTACCTAGTTAAGGTATTTACCTTTAGGCCTGCTAGAACCTTTACCCTGTTAAGAGTAGCCTTTTTAGAGGACTTCAAACACAAAATAATGCACCACCTTGTTAGAGAATTTACTATAGGGACCTGCTAGGATCCACCTGATTAAGGGATTTTGAATATTGTGACTGTCAGAAAATAATAGGAACAATCATATGTAGAATAGCACTACCTTTACTTGATCAGATCCAATAAACCACACAAACACTTCTAAACACACTTATCTCTACTTTGGCTTAATCGCAATCATTACTTCACACCGCACTTGCCCAACACATGATCAACATTAAAAACTCTCAAATTCATTCAATATATATTATTCATTAATCATTTAAGTTTTTCATCACCTTAAGATTTCCCTAAATGGATTATAGTTGAACTTTTAATCTTTGTGCTCGAATCTAACTCATCAAACAACAAAATTTAATGTGCACCATGAATTTCCAACATTGTGTTGGCCATTACAATGATTTACATAGAGTTTTATGTCCAGGATTCAAACACATTTTACCACACATGACCTTCATCTAGAATCTTCTCCATGTGATAGCATTGAACAATGTGACACCAGATCATCACCTCCAATATTTAAGACACATCACCAAATCATGACTGGCTTAACCAAAATTACCGCAACACCTTCGACGATCATTGATCAAAGATTTAACAACTGTCACTTAAGAACATAAAAACTTCAACCTTTTAACAGTTATGACTTTACTCACCAATCATCTAACCTTTACTCAAAAAATCCCATTTTTTTGTGATTACAACCATAACATCAAATCACTATTAGAAACCATATCATGTAACCGCATTACAAGACACAACAAAGATTTGACAGACCAATCAAACCACCTATCGCTTGTCACTAACTATTCTTAGTAGTTGCAATGTTATATGTATCTAATCATAACTTTATTACCAGTCAATCTCAATTGTAGAGGTCATGCATTTAACATTTTTATACATCCTTCAATCTACCATACGAATCGCTACAACTGAAACTTACTGCAACACTTTGATCATCAATCTTATACTCAGCAACACTAGGTTAATACTTGACATCAATGACAACTCAATAACTGATCATCATGCAATCAAAGCTATACCATGACAAATTCATAAATCACTTACCATCACAACATAATTTAGCATTAGTTATGCCAAAAATCTTCCCCTTTGGCATTGATGGCAACACTCTCTACACTACATGGAAACCATCAGTTATGTCAATCAATCCTAGAAAAAGAAAAATGTTCCCACTTATGTCTTTCACTTGAACTAGTAATTACTTCCTCACTTACTCTCCCCCTTTGACAAAAATGACAAAGGTGTCAAACACACCTTATGTATTATTTTTTGTGTCTATCTCAACTCAACACATCACTTCAAGGACTTCTCCCCCTAAGGATTAGCCTCCCAACATCAATCCAAGCATAAAATTATTTACTGGAATACACTTGGATTGATGCAACTAGATCTTCTTTTAATTCAAGTTGGATAGGATAATAACCCCTAACTTGCCTCTTATATACTCAAAATCATTCTTAGGTAATGGTTTTGTGAAAATATCAGTAAATTGCTCCTTAGTTGGCACATATTCCAATTTTACTTCATTCTCTTGTACATGTCCTCTAAGAAAATGATATTTGATAGCTATGTGCTTAGTCTTAGAGTGCATCACCAAGTTTTTTGATATTTTAATTACACTTGTATTGTCACAATAGATAAATATTGGTTCAGTTATCTTTTCTTGAATTTCTTCCAAAATCTGCTTAATCCACACAACTTGTGTACAATTAATTGCAGCAACAACATATTCTACTTTAGTTATTGACTATGATATATAATTTTGCTTCTTTCTTTTCCAAGATACAAACCTATTTCGGAAAAAAAATTCACCTCCACTTGTATTTTTCTGATCATCAATATTTCCTTCCCAATCAACATTAGTAAATACACTTACTAAAAACTCACCTTTATGTCCATACCAAAGACCATAATCTGCAATTCCCTTAAGATATCTAAAGATTATCTTCACCGTAATCAAATGTGATTCCTTGGGGTTAGAAAAAAAATATGGCTACTAATCCAACTACCTATGTAATGTCTGGTCTACTATGCACCACATATTATAGCTTATCGATCATGGACTTGTAAAGAGTCTCATCCACCTCTTTAGAATCATCCTCTTTTGATAATTTATAACCTGTTACCATAGGGGTACCAATTGATTTTGAGTCTTCTAACCCAAATGTTTTTAATATCTCTTTCACATATTTATACTACTGATGTAGATACCTTATTTTAGTTGTTGATGTTGTAAAATCATATCATCCTATAGAGAATATATGTGAGTGTTGTAGTGAAATATATTACCATTGCTATTGATCTTTTCACCAGCCATCAATGTGCATATATATCTAATGAATGGTCATGTATATGAAGAGCCATGACCATACATTGATATTGCCATGGAGGGTCATGACCCTTTATAAGGTAACCAATTCATTATACCAATTGGTTAAGCATCGTAACAATAATTATCGTGATTGTTTAAAACAATGCACTTGAGTCAATAGTCAGTCACGATACTTATGTATTGTAACTACTATTAGCAGATGCACAATACATACGTATTGTGACTGCAATATATACAACCTTAATTCAATGATCAGTCAGGATACTTATGTATCGTGACTACTATTTAATAGATGCACAATACATAAGTATCATGACTATAATATATAGCACTCGGTTCAGTATTACCAACACAGTATTAATATTATACAAAATCGATCGCAATAGAATTTGATTTATCATTACGATATGCATTATATATATATATATATATATATATATATATATATATATATATATATATATATATATATATATATATATATATATATATATATAACTTGGGCATATCCAAACATAGCTATATCTCAAAACTCCCTCTTAGAAAGAGAGGATTTAATCAATAATTTTGAATTCATCATCATGTCCTCTGACACATTTCGGAATAACAACTTAATGTATGATGATAAATCAAGTATCTCAATATCATGATATCTGGCACAGTCCAAGATAACAACTTAATGGATTCAATCATGATATGATTGTTATTACTAGGATCAAGATATCTGGCACACTCCAGGATAGCAACTTAATGTAGTCAATCTTGATATGACTAAGTAATAACATCACAATGATCAAGATATCTGGCACATTTTGAGACAGAAACTTAATGTAGTCTAATCTTGATTCACATGTTGTTATGATCCCTGACCAATTCAAAACAACATAAAGAAGTCATTAGTCATGATAAATACTTATTATCTCAATATCATGATATCTGGCACAATCCAGGACAACCTTGTTAGGGTGTCAATCATGATATAGTAGTTATTACACAATCCAGTAATAACATAAGCATCAAGATATCTAGCACAGTCCAGGACAACCTTGTTCAGGTGTCAATCTTGAAGCTTGGTTAACTATTGTGAATATCATCACCTTGAAATAGTAACCCCAATTAGAAGATCATCAGCTTCTTTTGAACACAAAATGAATGGACCCATAAAGTCACCTTGACTCTTCTCAAAGGGTGCATCCACCATGGCTCATCCCAGAGAGTGGAAACCAAGACTTCCACCTTAGACTTCTCTATCAAAGAAAAGAATCATTTAAGATACAAAATTATGGATCACTGAAGCTTGAACCTTCTTAGCTAATACTTCACTCCTCAACATACCAAGGTTATCTAAAAGTACACAATCTTCTTTCTAGAAAGTGGTTTGGTAAGAATATCGGTCATTAGTTCTCCATTGAATTGCATTTGTTTATAGTGTCTCATAGTCTTGGTGAATTCAGAGCTTACAAAGTACACACCATCTTGACATGGTACACTCCCTCTGAATTTGTATGACCTAGATCTTGGGATGCCAACTTAATTTGATCTTCTAGCTTCTCCTTCTGACATATAGCCTTCTCACATGGTAATAATCATAATTCTCTACTACAATTTCTTGATTACTAGAGAACCAACAAAACATGGTCTACTCCCTCTGAATCAAGATCCATGAATGTCCATTGATGTAGATCCTTTATCTTATCCTTCTATCATGAAGGCATACCTTGATTATATACTCAACTCAGTGTCACTATAGGATGTCACTTCATACCTTCCTTCCTCAGAGAACCAATATGAATAATCTAAATAGTCATAAGATTACATCGGCTAGTATAAGATGCATTTTGATCTTTTCTAAGGCCACAACATTAACACTCCCTCTTGGACTTGAGGGGAGATAATAAATACGTCTAGTATAATGTTTATCTCAATGAGTTTTAGTCTCATGATATATGGAATGCCTTAATCATGGATTTCATCCACATGCATCTCATCGACGATTCTATCCATGAGTTCCCACTACTATAATCTCATAATTGTTTTACCTTTAATAATGAACTCCCTCTCAATCAATATGATCGAGTTTGTCCAAGTTGACTAAATCATCTATTTCCTTAGAAGCTAAATTTTTCCAACTTCTTGACCATTCTGAAGATGTCAGAGATAGATTACGAATAGTTCATAAAGTTGAACTATATGGAACATAAAAATGATAGAAGCATACAAAATTTATTATTTAATGAATTACAAACTCCAAATTCATATGGATTAATAAAACATGAGATAATTATCTTTTCAAATATTTTCAAGTATTTCCTTTCATAGGGTGAGCCCATTAATATGATACTTGTACCCATCGTCCTTCTTCATAACATATCAGTTTCATTCTGATCCTTATGTTAATTTTCTTCTTAACAAATCACATCTCATTATAATAACTATCGATTAGATGTTGAATTTATATATTATCGGTATGTTATTATATTAATCATTGGTTACTATCCCACTTGTACTATCCCCTTCTTTTGATTAGCTTAGATAGTTGAGACAATTGCCTTAACTTATCCTTCTCACTTCATCAAATCTTTGTTCACAATCTTTGACTCTTCACAGTATTTACAAGAAATGAAATAAATCCACAAGTTCTTGTTTTGATGCACCCATATCCCCTACAGGCCGCTATTAGTGGAGTAGATAGGATGTGGTAATTCCCCTGTGGTTCAAAGTAACTACATCTGTGTCATATTGAGACTGACAGCAACCACCTCAGAAGATGATGACATCAAAGCTCTTGTTCTCATGTTATTATAAAGACTAACAACATTCATATTGAAATGAAACAACGTTCATACTTGTCCAACTCTAATACGAACTCTGGGAATAGTAATACTCTGATTGGGAGAAACAAAAAAATAGGAATATGCAGTGATCTGACCTAAAGGACACGTCACTCTGTTGGAAGACAAATGATGTTCTTTCATTTGTGACCCTAATGTGTGAATAATGTTCTAACCATTTTACATGAGCATATGTCCTAGAACTCCTCAATACCCATCTTGTGTCTGAAATGAATGAAAGGATGACTTGGCTCCCCTTATGATGATCAATCTTAGATAACCTTCAATAGAGAAACCTTCTATTTTGTTTCATTGATAAGTGAAGGCATGTTGATGAAGAGACATGTCTCCACACGTGGAGACATGTATGTTCATCAACATGTCTTTCCACAACATTAATCGGTGTCGATTCATAACTAACTAATATTAATCTGTGATGACAATACTCAATGTTCACATCCCAACTGATATCCATCGATATCACTATTAAACTGATACTAATCAATATCTCTGCCAAGTCACCTAATACCGTAATGAACTGCTCAATAATATTTGTCACTTAAACACGTCAATCACAGTGTGTCACCTGATTACTAGTCGTAGCTTTTGAAGACCGATCAGTGAGTAAACATAGTCATAAATTTTATATTAACTAGTACACATCAGTGGTATGTATGACCAATACAAATTGTTATTAATCTACATTGATATGAATAGCCGATACAAATCAGTATTTATATGATTATAATACCAAATATATTTTAATGTTGATTGATATTTATATTTATATTTATCTCTGAATATAGATTGCTAACAATAGTGGTCTTTGAACTGATATTGTTTAGCCACTTAAAATCATAATGAATTGGAAACATTGTGTTCATGCTTTAATCCATAACTCCAAGCTGATGCCAGGCATATATGTTTTCCTGAATATATCAGTCAAAGGCCATTTCATCTTCTTCCTTATTCGATGCTTCTACATATATGCATGAAATACAGATAACTCAATCCTAATGGCATGCTGACCAAGCTTTATATTGATGTCTAAAAGGAGATGTTGATTTGATGCCCAAATCTGAAAAAAGGTTTTGATGAAGTAATGACTGAAATACTACAGCACTAAATTTTCATGGAGAAACTAATATAATTGCACTGAACAAAAGATTTAATGTTTGACCAAAACCCAATGAAAGAGTAATTGCAAAATAATATTTGGATCTTTGTTCCTTAGTATGATTATGTTCTTCTATTAATTCCACAATCGTTCACAATGACTATAGTATATATAGAGATAATCCCATTCACAATGAATGAATGCACACCAATCCTTTAGGCCTCAATGATGTAGGAAAATTTTTTTTTATCAATATAAAGAACTTACCATCGAGATATAGCCCAACACCCCCTTTTTTTTCTAAGTACCTGTAATCATCTGGAATCTAAATAATTTTATTGAATAATCTTTGAATTCCCCAAGGACTGAAACCCACCAGTATAGGAAATTCTTCCCCTGCGTTTCATCCTCACACAATTAATATTGTCATGCAGAGATTAAAAATCTCGACAATATATCTTAAACTAAAGTGTAGGCTCCTCCAAGTATGAAGGCCCGATAACTATAGTCTCTTTCCAAATATTCAATTCAAGACTTTGCACCTCCGTTTTTAATAATCTTCAGACTTGCCTTATGCACACACCCCAATTATTAATTTCCAAAATAAAGTTGAGAGAAAATATAGTATAATGTCCTTGTTACAATTCAAGATATCTTATGAGGTATATTTAATTACCACTGCTACACTCTGAAATGATCCTTTGAACCATTTTAATGTTGTCTCCCTCTGTAATACTTTGCTCGGATATTACTTCGATGTCATTGTTTAGGCTGAGAACATATAGGAAATTTTGTCACCAATATCATTGCCAATTTATCATCGATTGCTTGTGAATATATTTTATTATCTTATAGGTTAGGCTCTAATACCACATTGTAAAATTAGATCGTCCTATAGAGAATATATGTGAGTGTTGTAGTGAAATAGATGTTAGAATAACTGAGAGGAGGGTGAATCAGTTAGATCAGTTATCCTATAGTCCCAAACTCCCAGATGTACCTTACAAAACAATTTCAATAATTTATACAGCTTGATAACATAAAATATCAATCTATCTATTCACTTTACCGAATACCAGTAATTATCCAAACTGTGATTACCGATTAAATCAACTATGTAGTATGTAAAGTATGTAAAGTATGATAGCAAAACAATCATAACAAATAACACATAACACAATGATTTAACGTGGAAACCCTACTAAGGGAAAAACCACCTGGGACCGGTAACCCAAAATAATTCACTCTTCTGAAGTGAGCTCGGTAAAGAGCCAACCCTGTTAAAGGTTACAATGCACACTGTTAGGTGTGACCTGGTTAGATGATTTATCACTAATAATTAACTTTTGACCAGCATTCACTATGGGGTTAACAAGATAACACTTTACATTCAATGAATGTCATTGGATAGTACAATAAGACTATTAAGTCCTCTCGGTTAAAAGATTTTCTGAATCAATGGTTAAACTGATATAGTATTGATCTTATTCAAATACAACTCAATTGAAAATATTCAGATCTATGTTATGCTCATAAAATCCTCTAATCATTAATCAATTCACTTCCTCAATATTCTTCAACTTAATTTCACACGGTAAATAGTTCTCTGACGCTCGGTAATGTCTGCAACTTAATTCTTTCTATAACCAGTTTGATTAGGAATGCATGAATAAAATTTGTTAGAGTAATAAAGTGTTTGCTTATTAATTGAATCATATTGATTTAATTATTAAGTCACTTATTACCTCTTTCAACTTAAGCTAAACTTTAAGCATATAATAATTAATTATTTTATTAATTATTATTATGCAACCTATGGTTTTACCTTTTTAGGTTTTCTGATCTCCGTTTATAAGGATTGATCTCATAACACTTTGTAACCTTTTCTGACATTTTCATTATTGATTGCAACTTTTGTTTTTGCATATCAAGGATTTCTCCTCTCTCGTGGATCCATACGCTCAGGTCTCCATAGTTGTTTGCTTCTCTCTCTTTCTGTGACAGGTGTTTGCATGCAAGTGTTCTTGGGAGTTGTGGGTTTTTTTTCATCAACTCCAACATGGTATCAGAGCTTCAGATCTACTTGCCCCTATCCTCTTCCTGAGAGATTCGACCGTGTTCGTCAGATCTGAATTTTTTAGAAGGTTTCCTATTAGATTTGGGGGGGACCTATTTTTTTGGTCATATTGGCTTCAAAAGGACCTCACAGTTGCATTTAGAGCATCCAAGAACCCCAAGATCCATATAAAATTTGTCCAATTTGGACAAAGTTGGAATCTGTGGCAAAAAAAAATTTGCAATCGGCCCTGGCATGGATCCTGAGGAAATCACTATTTTTTGGAGCACTTCTGGCCCAAACGGACCTCACAGTTGCATCTGAAAGGCCTAAGATAGTCAAAATTCATATTAAACTTGTCAATTTTGGAAAAGTTGGCTTTTGAGGCAAAAAAAATTTTGGTACTAGGTCGTACAGCCTGACACACAAATCAAGCTAGAATCTATACAGCATTGGCACACAAATCGAGGTGAAATTGTACCAATCTTGCATGCAAATTGAGGCAACTATTTGACATGCAAATTGAAACAAAAAAAATTGGCATGCAAATCGAGGCAAAATTCTGAACTGTCTTGCACAGATCTCGAGGCGCGTGTGATTTTTTTATTTTTTATTTTTTTTAAATTGGGTGGCGACGGCCATTTGACCATCAAATTTAAGCCCACTGATCACATGCATTCTCAGCCCCTGGTCATATGGCGACCAGGGGCCCATATTTTTAGCCCCAAGGGCTTTGTATGCTGCGACGGTCATTTGGCCATCAATTTCAAGCTCGCCTATTGCTGATGTTAGCAGTGATTTACACCTTTTGGGCCCTTTTGGAACTACCTGTGGATTTTTGCGAATATCTCGAGCATCTGGGATTGAAATCGAGCGTGCAATATATCGTCAGAAAGTTGGTTCTGAGCCTAATCTAAATTTGCTAGTATGGTTTTATGATTTTTCCATTTTGATGTTTTTTTTTGCCATCAAAGTCAGATGTTCTCTATGATCTTGGCATTTCAGACCTCCTGCATTTCGGGATCCGTTTCTCTTGCATCCGGGCTCTATTTTTGGCAAACAAGATATTGTCGAAAAGCTCTTTCTAAGCTTTTATCAGATCTAATGGTTTCATGTGTATTTTTGTCCTTTTTCTGACGTCACCCATCCTCAGATCCTTCTAGACACCTTCTTTGGGCCCTCCAGCATAGCTGTTGGGTTTTTGCTCATATCTTGAGCATATGGTGTCAAAATTTGGCAAACATGATATCGTTGGAAAGCTGATTCTAAGATCTTTCTAGATCTGGAGGTTATATTTTCTTGTTTTATTTTTCTGATGGTTTTTTGCTTTTTCAAAGCCATATCTTCAATTCTACACTCGGGGAGCTCTATCTTGCACATCCGGACTCCATTTTCAGAAAATGATATATCATTGGAAAGCTTGTTTAGAGAGATTTTTAGTGTTGTGAGTCATTTTTCTAGATTCTTCTCTAGGTTCATTTTATTTAGATTCTTTCTTTTTTGCAATCTAGTGGATATCTTGGTTGTTACAGGTCCTGGGATCTCATCCCTTTGAGGGATGGCTCATCTTAGGCTGTTCTTTTGTTTCAGAAGCCTTTTCTCTTCTTTGAGTAGTGTATACTTCATTTTTGTAGCATTATTTTATGCACATGCATTGAGATAAAGTGTCATTCTATTACATGTATGGGATCTTGCACATGTTCATGCTCTTTGTACTCGCACTCCATTATAAAGTGCCAGGGGGGTATGATGTTTTCCTTTGTTTTCCATCTTCTTTTGTCATGTGAGTGTTCCTCCAATGACATTAGCCTCGGGTATCTCTATATGTGTTTGTACTCTCTCTGCACATTTGATGTTTCAGATTCATCTTCATCATGCAGTTCATATTGGATGATCTTTTCAGTGTACCTATCATTAATCCCTTGTCAGCAGTATGGGGGGATTTCTACTATTGGTTCTACTACTTCCTTGGTTCGATAGTGTGAGCTATGTATTTAGTGTTTGATTCTATGTACTAGGTGGTTACAGTGGCTGGGTACCTATGCATTCCAGTGAGATGGATCATTTACCATATGGACACTCTTTTCTTTCCTATTTTTGGATGCACTCTTCCAGCTTTGATTGATCAGCTCTTCAGACTTTTGGTGTTTATGTCATTTGTATCTTTGATTTTAGGTGTTTGTCTTTGTTTGCCTCCTGATTCGAGTAGTGTTATTTGATAGCACTCATACAGATTACAATCTTCTCTACCTGGTCATATTTTCTGTGGAGGATCTTCAGGTCATCAATTTCTTCTTGACAGAGTTTGCAGTTTCATGCTTCAATGATGTTGTACATGTTCATCTTTGTTCCTATTTTATGGGACATTCCTAGTTTTGGAGGCTTCTTCAGTCCTTCAGACTAGTCTTGGTCTCTTTTTGGAGTAGAGTTTTTCCCATGTGGTTTTCTCTATTTCTCCACTTTATAGAGACTCTCTCTTGTACTTGAGTACCTGATCAGGCCTTTTGTTGATGGGACCCATTTTCTTTCAGTTGTTCTTTCTAGGTTTTTAGCTTCTCCCAAAGTTTATCTTAAGGGGGGGTGTTAGAGTAATAAAGTGTTTGCTTATTAATTGAATCATATTGATTTAATTATTAAGTCACTTATTACCTCTTTCAACTTAAGCTAAACTTTAGGCATATAATAATTAATTACTTTATTAATTATTATTATGTAACCTAGGGTTTTACCTTTTTAGGTTTTCTAATCTCCTTTTATAAGGATTCATTACATAACACTTTGTAACCTTTTCTGACATTTTCATTATTAATTGCAACTTTTGTTTTTGCATATCAAGGATTTCTCCTCTCTCATGGATCCATACGTTTAGGTCTCCATAGTTGTTTGCTTCTCTCTCTTTCTATGATAGGTGTTTGCGTACAGGTGTTCTTGGAAGCTATGGGTTATTTTTCATCAACTCCAACAAAATCTTCACATGAAATCTCTGCAGTCTCCTTTTGTCGGGCATGTTTCAACAATGAAACTCATATCTCTTAAATAGACAAGTAAATTGTTTTCATATCAACCATCAGATTTTGCCTCATAATCTCCTTCGTCCATTTTGCTGCTTAAACCTTCCTTGGCAAATGTGTCTTTAACACATTTCAATCTCATCTTTTAGATCATCTCTGAATTATGTAAGTCGTTGATCTCATAACTAACTTCATCCTTAACCTCAAAATCATAACAACATCCAGCTCATCAATTTCATTCGGTTGTTCTTAGAATTTAATGTTTTCTTCCATACTCGGTTAATACTGAAATGCATCGGTGATAACTAACTCGGTTAATATTGTCACTCGGTATACACTACACTGGCTCGGTGTATAAAGAAGTCTTCAATTACCGACCATATTGAACTTATTCAATTCAAATCTCTTCTTCATAATAGATTAATGTAACATGATCAATTCAATAATATAAAGCCATAGACTCATCAATCAGTTACCCAATGTTTACATTATCCTTATCTATCATATCCATCTTTTCCTTATGTAGATATCTCAGTTCTTCATCTTTTCTTCCTTCTACAGATGTTCAGATGTTTGTAACTATCATGATAAGTACTATAAAAACTAGTTGACATCAATGACAACATATTGATTGATTTAATCATCTTACATATCACTTCAATAGATCGGTGATCTCTAATCAATATTCCTTCAGTTCATCTAGATATTCAATCAATTGTAGATCATCAATATATTACCATTGTTATTGATTTTTTCATTAGCCATCAATGTGCATATATATCTAATGAATGGTCACGTATATGAAGAGCCATGACCATATGTGGCTATTGCCACAGAGGGTCATGAACCTTTATAAGGTAACTGATTCATTATACCAATTTGTTAAGCATTGTAACAATGATTATCGTTGATGAGGCATATTAATGCCATATTTTAAGATACCCTAGGATGATATCTGCTAGATCTTTTTCCTTATTTTGATACATTTACCTCAAGACTTCTATATTTTTTTGCTATTATATGCCATGCTTCCATTAGACATATAACTTGGTTCAAACGTACTTAAATATGCTATGCTTTGATGAATTACTATATTTCTTACTCTAAAAGATATGATTGTGTTTTAAATGAGTAGAGTAGTTGTTTGAATATGAATATTCATGCGTGTTCTGATAATTACTGTCATAAATGTATTATCCTAACCCTTGAAGGTGTAGCGCATTAGAATAGTGAATGTTGTTTTGACCAGGTATGGTGCATTCATTCATGGAGTGTTCAAACCGGTCTTCCTGCAATTTCCAGCGGAGAAGCATTTAGTGCAGTGCCAGTTGAAGGTTTCCAAAGAACAAGGTGGCAGTTCCAGCAAAGAGCAAGGCGGCGTGTTAAATTCCTTGAGAAGATCTAGGCATGAGTGGAAAGTTAGATTTTTTTGTCACAGCAAGTCTTCCCTCCATTCTCGATTTAATCTATTTTAGTCTTAAAAGATTTCCTTCTTTCTAGTTGGTAGTGTTGTAATAAAGATCCGCCTATTTCTATGACGTGGTTAGGAAAGTAGTTAGGATTTCTCCTTTAAATAAAGCCCTGCTCCTGCATGAGACAAGAGAGGGCATTGTCAAGTTTATAATAAATACAATTTACAGATGCTTTTCCTGTTTTATGGAATTTATGTACTCCATCATTCAATCAATAAATAAATCAAATGTTGAGATTCAGTTGAGCATATTTATGATTTTGGATACTCATCCAAGGGGGCCCACTTGGTGAGAAATCCATAGTTAGATAGATTCATATTAGTTAGAATCATTTCCTACATTTTCGCTATTTCAGTACCAAGTGTTGAACTATTCCTACAGCCAAAGCTACAGATCAGTTGATGCCTCTTGTAGCCAAAGCAATGGAATAGTAGAAGTACTATGGAACAGTTAGTAAGAGTCTTCATGTTTTGTTAGCAATTATACTTATGTACTTTCCATTCCAGCACTTACTTTTCTGCAACTTCAGTTTAAGCATTACTCTAGCAATCATTCCCTATAATCATAGAATAGTTTCCCTTCAGCATTTCTTTTCTACAGCAATGATAAAATGTATGGCTAAGTGATACTTGGTGCATATACTTTTATGGCCCATTTCAAGTAATACCTCCCTAGTCTAATATACTAAATGAGTTTTTATGAAGAGGATAAACTACTTGGTCGGATGTCCAATCCCTGAGTCTAGAATTACACCTAGTTTCTGAGCCTTTATAAGAAGCGATCATTTTTGGTCTCATTGTCGGGGATGGTGCCAAACCAAGTCCTCACTAAGCCATTCTTAGAATTTTTTTAAGTTCCAGCTTTCATTAGAATACATTACTTTTAGAGGAGCTCTACAAATCGCATCTCTCCCTACTACCTGTATGCATAATCAAAGAAGAGACGCCAGTGGAAGGTACTTTCCAAATCAATCCAATCACCCCTTTGAAGAAGAAATTTCATTTGTTGATGCTACCATTGACCTCCCTGAAACTACATCATCCTACTCATCTTCTGAAGAAGAACAGTTTGGTTCTTTTGAAGAACAACCTGAAATTAACGCATTTGTAGAAGTCTTCTCTCATCTGAGAACCCATTTTCCTGAGAATCCTGTCAGACAGGAAAATTCCTTATAGCTGGTCATCTACCAACCTCCGCATCATCCACCACCTCCTTGGCCTATAAATCCTGTCAGATGGTGAATCCCACCACATTTCTATTTCCTATTACTGACCAACGAGATAAAAAAAACATTAAAAATATACCTTCTTCCGCCCTGCCAAAATTCACGGTGTGGTAACAGAAGATCCGAATACCTTTTGTCTTTGAGTTTGATATCATGTGTAGAAGTTATGACTACACCACTGATGCTCACAAGCTTAAACTCTTTCCTACAACCCTTAAAGAGTCTTCTTTGCATTAGTTTATGGGCCTAGGAAGGGATGTTGTCCATGACTGGACAGAAATGCAGTCTGCATTCTTGCTCAAGTATAAGGAGTATTGTCAGGGAACTGATATGCGAGGTGAAGATATCTTTAAAATGACCCAAAAAGAAGATGAGACACTTGAAGACTATGTCTCACGGTTCATGTATAGCCTACAAAGGAATACAGAGCATGCGCTTAATGAAGAATCTCAGAAGCTAGTTTTCCTAAGAGATATACAAGATGGATGCAGTGAAGCATTAGACTTGATGGAAGGAGGAGATATAGCCGAATATACCTGGGATGACATAAAGAAGATATGCCTCAAGTAATCAAGAGTTATTGGTAAGAGAGGAAGGGGATACAAAGCCATAGTAGGAAAGACAAATGGCATAGACACTTCCAGATCAAAGATAACCCATCTCTTATCTGACTTTAAATAGGAGATCATCAATAATATGGCCACGCAACTAGATACCTTGCAAGCAAAGAAGAAACACGAGGAAGCATAAGCTATTTTGGCTAAATTTTGTCCATACTATCGACAAAAGAAGAGAGATTGCCAGTGTAAGATGGTTGCAAATATGGAAACTATGCAGATGCCAACTGAGTATAACCCAGTGGAACCAGTGGACAAGCAGATGTTCTTCATTGCTCAGTGACGACCATGGGTAAAAAGACAAGGTATACCTCAAGACCCACTTACATTCAGCAATCCATTTTATAACAATCAATGGCAACCTTCTATGAATTACCAAAATCCCCCCTAGAATAACTATCAGAACCAGTGGAAAAATTACCATACTCCACAATGGTAGAACCCTCAAGGGAATTGGAAACAACCTCAGGGGGCATGGTAGCCACCATAGGGTAATTGGAAATAGAACCCTCAGTGGCAAGGAGGCCAGCAATGGCTAAATCACCCTCAAGGATATCTGAATCCACCACTTCAGCCACCACAGTAGCAAGCACTTTTACCACCAACAGCAGCTAATAATCAACCTCCAAAGCCTACCCAATTGCCTACACAACCACAGCCAAACCCAAACAATAGGCCTCCCACACCTCAACAAAATGTGTATACTACTGACCAAATGTAGTATCCCATGTAGTATCCTACATATGCAATCATGCTTGATGATATACACCTTCGGTCTGGGAATACTATTCCTACTCCTGAGCCTCCAATCATAATTGAAGTACCCAAGGAGGAGCCTATACAAATAGAAAACACTATTCCTCTACCAGTAACATAACCTATAGCTCATAAAAGCCACCCTACTGGACCACCTTTTCCACAAAGGTTGCAACACAACAATCCTAAGCCTACTGAGGAAACTAAATTTAACATCCTTGATCAGTTAAAAAATGTCAATGTCCAAATACCTTTATTTCAAGTAATTAAGGATGTTGCTACATATGGCAAAGCCATAAAAGAAGCATGCTTTAAGAAACCTGGTCGCAAGAAAAAGGATCGTCAGATAGTGCATGTGTTAGGTAAGCTAGCTGACATTATGTTAGGAAAGCTTACCATCCCAAAATATTCTGACCTAGGCAGCCCTGTTGTTGAAGTCATTATTAATGGTACAACCATTAAAAATACATTGGTAGATCTTGGAGCCACTATAAATGTAATGACTAGGGATATAATGCAACAATTTGGGATAAAAATCCTCTGAACCACTCCCACTGTCCTGCAACTCACAGAAAGTTCCACTGTAAAACCTAATGGAATGGTTGAAGATATAGTTGTTGACCTAGAGTCTTGGTCATACCCAGCTAATTTCATGATCCTATCACCAAAGGCTACCTTAGGAGGATACCTAATTATACTTGGAAGACATTGGCTAGCAACTGTTGATGCTCATAGTAGATGTCACTTAGGGGACATGACCATCTCTGATGGTCAGCATACAAAGACTTTAGTCCTATACCCCCCTGCCCAGTCCCAAATGGAATTAGCCTCACTAATATGGACTGACATAGGAGAAGAAGCTGAGGTTATCAATTCAATGTCTAAGTTAATGATGATAAAAAGAGACCCCTTCCTGCAGCTTCAGGACAAAGACAAGGTGATCACCAACATCCTACAAAACCAGTATGGATCAAACCCAGATTCTTCGGGTTGTTCTTCCAACAACTGATCTCTGCAAGTTTTAAGCCCTGACTGCCAATGGCCTACTCCTGCAGCCAAAGAACTCTACCACCAATTGCTTCCCCCTAAGATACAAGTACCCTCATTTATGTATGCATCCATGATAGAGTTGACTAAGAAAATAGAGATGTCTCCTGGCTGTTGCCTGAACATTAATAGAAAACTAAGCACTCTGTAGCAAAAATATCTGACTAAAATGTTGAAGGCATGTACTAAAGCATTTGCTTGGGACTATTCTGACATGAAAGGCTTGGACCTAAAATTATGCACTCATAGGATATCTCTAAAAGAAGACAAACCTCCAGTAAGGAAATTTCAAAGGCGAGTTAACCCAGCATTATGAGAAATCGTTAAAACAAAAGTACAAAAACTCCTCAATGTTGGATTTATTTATCCCATATCTAATATACAATGGGTTTCCCCATTAGTAATTGTGCCAAAAAAAGGAGGTAAATGGCCTATGTGTGTGGACTATAGAGAACTCAATAATGCAACTAAGAAGGATCACTTCCCTCTTCCATTCATTGACCAAGTATTGGACTCCGTAGTAGGCAAAAAGTATTTTTCCTTCTTAGATGGCTATAGTGGGTACAATCAGATCCAAATCTTTCTAGAGGATCAAGAAAAGACAACATTCACTTGCCCTTGGGGGACTTTTTCTTACTCAGTTCTTCCATTTGGTCTCTATAATGCTGCAGCAACCTTTCAAAGAGCAGTCATCAGCATCTTTGTTGATATCTCTCATGACTGTATGGAGATATATATTGATAGTTTCACAACATATGGTGAAAATTATGAGGAAGCCTTGAACAACTTAGACAACATCCTAAAATGGTGTGAAGAACATAACCTACCTCTTAACAGGGAAAAGTGTTTCATGATGATGCAAGAAGGGATAGTGCTCGACCACTATATATCTGCAGCAGGAATCCAAGTAGATCCAACCAAAATTGAAGTCATTCAAAACCTTCCAACACCAACCAAGTAAAAAGATGTCCAAAGTTTTGTTGGACATGTAGGTTATTACAGAAGGTTCATAAAAGATTTCAATAAAATGTCCAGTCCCCTTCATTCTTTTCTTACCAAAGATTCAGAGTTTACTTGGACTCCAAGTTGTGAAGAAGCCCTTCTGCAGCTAAAATTAGTTCTTACAACAGCTCTAGTCTTGCGAGGACCAAATTGGCAACTTCCATTCCACATACATACTAATGCTTCAAATCACACCATAGGAGTCATGCTCGGCCAAAAAGATGACATAGTAGAGCATGCAATATACTTCATCAACAAAAATCTCCAAGGAGCTGAATTGAATTATACGGTCACAAAAAATGAGCTTTTAGCAATCATTTATGCCCTCAATAAATTTTGCCACTACATAATAGGATACCAGATATTTGTGCATACTAACCATGCAACAATTAAGTACCTTGCAAATAATCCTGCAATCACGGAAAGACTAGCTAGATGGCTTCTATTGTTACAAGAATTTGATATCACCATAGTGGATAAGCTAGGCAAATCAAATGTGGTTGCAAATTTTCTCTCATGATTGTAGAACAAGGATGAATCACAGCTTATTGATGACAGTTTTCCAAATGATCACCCATTCTCCATTTCAGCTAAAAATCCTTGGTATTTAGATATTGCCATTTACTTGGTCTCTCAAAAGGTACCTCCCTATTTCTCACCAAAAGAAAAGAGACTCCTCATAGAAAAAACTTTCAACTTCTCATGGATTGCTAATTTTCTATTCTATAATGGGCCTGACCAAATATTGAGAAGGTGTGTATGGAAGTATGAAACCTATGACATCCTCCATGCATGTCATAATGAGCCTTGTGGAGGGCATTTTGCAGCCAAGAGAATAGCAATAAAGATCCTAAACATAGGATATTATTGGCCAACCCTCCATAAAGATTTCATCAACTATACAAGGAAATTTGACCGATGCCAAAGGATGGGATGACCAACAAAGTCTGATGAAATGCCTCTCTTTCCACGGGTGGTAGTCACTCCATTTGATAAATGGAGGTTAGATTTTGTTGGACCCACTACTCCTTCCTCAAATGACAATTCCTATATTCTTGTATTTACTGACTATGTAACTAAGTGGGTGGAGGTACGAGCCATGAAACATGCTAGAAATAACAATGTTGCTGAATTTTTGTATGAAGAAATCTTCACAAGGTATGGTGTCCCAAGAGAACTAGTTACTGATTAGGGTGCTCATTCACATCATTGCTGATTACTACACTTATGAATGAATATAGCATTCGCCAAAGGACATCAAGTCCATATCATCCATGGGTGAATGGGCAAGTTGAGGTTACAAATAGGCAAATAGAGACCATCCTAACCAAAACAGTGTAGTTACATAAAAAAGATTGGAGGACACTGTTACAAGAAGCAGTTTGGGCATATAGGACAACCTGGAAAACCACAACCAGTTTCACACCCTTTGAAATGGTCTATGGAAAAAATATTGTAATGCCGATAGAATTTGAATATAAAACATTGAGAATAGCATTACAATTAAATATTGATCTTCCAGTAGCACAATGTGAGAGGGTCCTACAGCTCAACCAAATGGGTGAAATGAGAAAGGTAGCCTTATAGCACACAGAGATGATCCAGATACAATGCAAAAGGTGGCATGACTCACACATCCTCAACAAAAGATTTTCTCCCGGTGACTAGGCCCTCATGTATGACTCTCGCTATCAAGAAACCCAAGGTAAGCTTACTACCCGATTGCTAGGTCCCTATGAAATCGAAAATATCTATGCTAATGGTGTAGTTCATTTATCAACCATCGACCCAGTACATTTCAACTTATTGGTAAATGGGCACAGTCTTCATTTGTACCACAAACCACAAACAAAGGTCGAGTTCCTGTGGCAATTTGAGATTTCTCCTTCCGTAGCTACACCTCCTATAGCTAATCAAGATCCTGGAGCTGAAGAATCCTCTACACATTTTGAACCTCCTCCAGCTGATGGCTTTACACTAGCAGATGGACCTCCTCCTGTGGGTGATTCTCCTCAAGAAAGTTAGATTTTTTGTCACGGCAAGTCTTTCCTCCATTCTGGATTTAATCTATTTTAGTCTTAAAAGATTTCCTTCTTTCTAGTCGGTAGTGTTGTAATAAAGATCTGCCTATTTCTATGGCACAGTTAGGAAAGTAGTTAGGATTTTTCCTTTAAATAAAGCCCCGCTCCTGCATGAGACAAGAGAGGGCATTGTCAAGTTTATTATCAATACAATTTACAGATGCTTTTCCTATTTTATGGAATTTATGTACTCCATCATTCAATCAATAAATAAATAAAGTGTTAAGATTCAGTTGAGCATATTTGTGATTTTGGATACTCATCCAAGGGGGCCCACTTGGTGAGAAATCCACAATTAGATAGATTCATATTAGTTAGAATCATTTCTTGCATTTTTCTCTATTTCAGTACCAAGTGTTGAACTATTCCTACAGCCAAACCTACAGATCAGTCGACGCCTCCTGTAGCCAAAGTAGTGGAATAGTAGAAGTACTATGGAATAGTTAGTAAGATTCTTCATGTTTTGTTAGCAATTATACTTATGTAGTTTCCATTCTAGCACTTACTTTTCTGCAACTTCAGTTTAAGCATTACTCTAGCATTCATTCCCTATAATCATAGAATAGTTTCCCTTCAGCATTTCTTTCCTGCAACAATGATAAAATGTATGGCTGAGTGATACCTGGTGCATATACTTTTCTTGCCCATTTCAAGTAATGCATCCCTAGTTTGACATACTAAATGAGTTTTTATGAAGAGGATAAACTACTCAGTCAGATTTACAATCCCTGAGTCTAGAATTACACCTAGTTTTTGAGCCTTTATAAGAAGTGATCATTTTTGGCACTGTTGTTGGGGATGGTGTCGAACCAAGTCCTCACTAATCCATTCTTAGAATTTGTTTCAGTTCTAGCTTTCATTAGAATACATTACTTTTAGAGGAGCTCTACAAATCACATCACTCCCTACTACCTGTATGCATAATCGAAGAAGAGACACTAGAGGAAGGTACTTGCCAAATCAATCCAATCACCACTTTGAAGAAGAAAGTTCATTTGTTGATGCTACCATTGACCTCCCTAAAACCATGTCATCCTCCTCATCTTTTGAAGAAGAACAGTTTGGTTCTTTTGAAGAACAACCTGAAATTAATGCATTTGTAGAGGTCTTCTCTCATTTGAGAACCCATTTTCTTGAGAATCCTATCAAATAGGAAAATTCCTTATAGATGGTCATCTACAAACCTCTGCATCATCCACCACCTCCTCGGCCTATAAATCCTATCGGGATGGTGAATCCCGCCACATTTCTATTTCCTATTACTGACCAGCGAGATAACAAAAACCTTAAAAATAGACCTTCTTCTGCCCTGCCAAAATTCACGGTGAGGTAACAGAAGATCCGGATACCTTTCTCTTTGAGTTTGATATCATGTGTAGAAGTTATGACTACACCACTGATGCTCACAAGCTTAAACTCTTTCTTGCAACCCTTAAAGAGTCTTCTTTGCGTTGGTTTATGGGCCTAGGAAGGGACGCTATCCATGATTGGACAGAAATGCAGTCTGCATTATTGCTAGAGTATAAGGAGTATTGTTGGGGAACTAATATGTGAGGTGAAGATATCTTTAAAATGACCCAAAAAGAAGATGAGACACTTGAAGACTATGTCTCACGGTTCATGTATAGCCTACAAAGTAATACAGAGCATGTGCTTAATGAAGAATCTCAGAAGCTAGTTTTCCTAAGAGATATACAAGATGGATGCAGTGAAGCATTAGACTTGATGGCAGGAGGAGATATAGCCCAATCTACCTAGGATGACATAAAGAAGATATGCCTCAAGTAATCAAGAGTTATTGGTAAGAGAGGAAGGGGATACAAAGCCATAGTAGGAAAGACAAATGGCACAGACGCTTCCAGATCAGAGATAACCCATCTCTTATCTGACTTTAAATAAGATATCATCAATAATATGGCCATGCAACTGGATATCTTGCAGGAAAAGAAGAAACACGAGGAAGCATAAGCTATTTTGGCTAAATTTTTTCCACACTGTCGACAAAAGAAGAGAGATTGTCGGTGTAAGATGGTTGCAAATATGGAAACTACCCAGATGCTAATTGACTATAAGCCAGTGGAACCAGCAGATGAGTAGATGTTCTTCATTGCTCAGCGATGACCATGGTTACAAAGACAAGGTATGCCTCAAGACCCACTTACATTCAGCAATCCATTTTATAACAATCAATGGCAACCTTCTATGAATTACCAAAATTCCCCCTAGAATAACTATCAGAACCAGTGGAAAAATTACCCTACTCCAGAGTGGCTGAACCCTCAGGGGAATTGGCAACAACCTCAGGGGCCATGGTAGCCACCACAAGGTAATTGGAAATAGAACGCTCAGTGGCAAGGAGGCCATTAATGGCCAAATCACCCTCAAGGATATCTGAATCCACCACTTCAGCCACCATAGTAGCAAGCACTTTTACCACCACCAACAGCTAATAATCAACCTCCAAAGCCTACCCAATTGCCTACACAACCACAGCCAAACCCAAACAACAGGCCTCCCACACCTCAACAAAATGTGTATACTACTGACCAAATGCAGTATCCC
The DNA here is from genome assembly GCA_027943335.1 of Chamaecyparis obtusa. NCBI lineage: Eukaryota > Viridiplantae > Streptophyta > Pinopsida > Cupressales > Cupressaceae > Chamaecyparis > Chamaecyparis obtusa. The sequence goes on along the minus strand of BSBK01000747.1, from coordinate 578,805 downwards.
ATGTAGTATCCTACATATGCAATCATGCTTGATGATATACACCTTCGGTCTGGGAATACTATTCCTGCTCCTAGGTATCCAATCATAACTGAAGTACCCCAGGAGGAGCCTATACAAATAGAAAATACTATTCCTCTACCAGTAACATAGCCTATAGCTGATAAAAGCCACCCTACTGGACCACCGTTTCCACAAAGGTTGCAGCACAACAATCACAAGCCTACTGAGGAAACTGAATTTAACATCCTTGATCAGTTAAAAAATATCAATGTCTGAATACCTCTATTTCAAGTAATTAAGGATGTTGCTACATATGGAAAAGCCATAAAAGAAGCATGCTTTAAGAAACCAGGTTGCAAGAAAAAGTATCCTCACATAGTGCATGTATTAGGTAAGCTAGCTGACATTATGTTAGGAAAGCTTACCATCCCAAAATATTCTGACCTAGGCAGCCCTGTTGTTGAAGTCATTATTAATGGTATAGCCATTAAAAATGCATTGGTAGATCTCGGAGCCGCTATTTCATGATCCTATCACCAAAGGCTACCTTAGAAGGATACTTGATTATACTTGGAAGGCCTTGGCTAGAACCTATTGATACTCATAGTAGATGTCGCTTAGGGAACATGACCATCTCTGATAGTTAGCATACAAAGACTTTAGTCCTATACCCCCCTTCCCAGTCCCAAATGGAATTAGCCTCACTAATATGGACTGGCATAGGAGCAGAAGCCGAGGTTATCAATTCAATGTCTAAGTTAATGATGATAAAAAGAGACCCCTTCCTGGAGCTTCAGGACGAAGACAAGGTGACCACCAACATCCTACAAAACCAGTATGGATCAAACTCAGATTCTTCGGGTTGTTCTTCCAACAACTGATCTCTGCAAGTTTTAAGCCCTGATTGCCAATGGCCTACTCCTGCAGCCAAAGAACTCTACCACCAATTTCTTCCCCATGAGATACAGGTACCCTCATTTATGGATGCATCCATGATAGAGTTGACTAAGCAAATAGAGGTGTCTCCTAGCTGTTGCCTAAACATTAATAGAAAACTAACCACTCTGTAGCAAAAATATCTGACTAAAATGTTGAAGGCACATACTAAAGCATTTTCTTGGGACTATTCTGACATGAAAGGCTTGGACCTGAAATTAGGCACTCATAGGATATCTCTAAAAGAAGACAAACCTCCAGTAAGGCAATTTCAAAGGCGAGTGAACCCAGCATTATGAGAAATCGTTAAAACAAAATTACAAAAACTCCTCAATGTTAGATTTATTTATCCCATATCCGATAGCCAATGGGTTTCCCCATTATTAATTGTGCCAAAAAAAGGAGGTAAATGGCGTGTGTGTGTGGACTATAGAGAACTCAATAATGCAACTAAGAAGGATCACTTCCCTCTTCCATTCATTGACCAAGTATTGGACTCCTTAGCAGGCAGAAAGTATTTTTCCTTCCTAGATGGGTATAGTGGGTACAATCAGATCCAAATCTTTCCAGAGGATCAGGAAAAGACAACATTCACTTGCCCTTGGGGGACTTTTTCTTACTTAGTTCTTCCATTTGGTCTCTGTAATGCTGCAGCAACCTTTCAGAGAGACTTGCCCTTGGGGGACTTTTTCTTACTCAGTTCTTCCATTTCGTCTCTGTAATGCTGCAGCAACCTTTGAGAGAGTAGTCATCAGCATCTTTGTTGATATCTCTCATGATTGTAGGGAGATATATATTGATAATTTCACAACATATGGTGAAACTTATGAGGAAGCCTTGAACAACTTAGACAAGGTCCTAAAACAGTGTGAAGAACATAACCTATCTCTTAACAGTGAAAAGTGTTTCATGATGATGCAAGAAGGGATAGTGCTTGGCCACTATATATCTGCAGAAGGAATCCAAGTATATCTAGCCAAAATTGAAGTCATTCAAAACCTTCCAAAACTAACCAAGTAGAAAGATGTCCGAAGTTTTCTTGGACATGTAGGCTATTATAGAAGGTTCATAAAAGATTTCAATAAAATGGCCAGTCCCCTTCATTCTTTTCTTACCAAAGATTCAGAGTTTACTTGGACTCCAAGTTGTCAAGAAGCCTTCTAGCAGCTAAAATCAGTTCTTACAACAGCTCCATTCTTGCAAGGACCAAATTGGGAACTTCCATTCCACATACATACTAATGCTTCAAATCATACCATAGGAGTCGTGCTCGGCCAAAAAGATGACATAGTAGAGCATGCAATATACTTCATCAACAAAAATCTCCAAGGAGCTAAATTGAATTATACGGTCACAGAAAATGAGCTTTTAGCAGTCATTTATGCCCTCAATAAATTTTGCCACTACATAATAGGATACCAGATATTTGTGCATACTAACCATGCAACAATTAAGTACCTTGCAAATAATCCTACAATCACGGAAAGACTAGCTAGATGGCTTCTATTGTTACAAGAATTTGATATCACCATAGTGGATAAGCTAGGCAAATCAAATGTGGTTGCAAATTTTCTCTCACGATTATAGAACAAGGATGAATCACAGCTTATTGATGACAGTTCTCCAGATGATCACCCATTCTCCATTTCAGCTAGAAATCCTTGGTATTCAGATATTTCCAATTACTTGGTCTCTCAAAAGGTGCCTCCCTATTTCTCACCAAAAGAAAAGAGACTCCTCATAGAAAAAACTTTCAATTTCTCATGGATTGCTAATTGTCTATTTTATAATGGGCCTAACCAAATATTGAGAAGGTGTGTCAGGGAGGATGAAACCTATGACATCCTCCATGCATGTCATAATGAGCCTTGTGGAGGGCATTTTTTAGCCAAGAGAACAACAATAAAGATACTAAACATAGGATATTATTGGCCAACCCTCCATAAAGATGTCGTCAACTATACAAGGAAATGTGACCGGTGCCAAAGGATGGGATGACCAACAAAGTTTGATGAAATGCCTCTCTTTCCGCGGGTGGTAGTCACTCCATTTGATAAATGGAGGCTAGATTTTGTTGGACCCACTACTCCATCCTCAAATGACAATTCCTACATTCTTTTATGTACTGACTATGTAACTAAGTGGGTGGAGGTACGTGCCATGAAACATGCTAGAAATAACAAGGTTGCTGAATTTTTGTATAAAGAAATCTTCACAAGGTATGGTGTCCCAAGAGAACTAGTTACTGATTAGGGTGCTCATTCACATCAATGTTGATTACTACACTTATGAATGAATATAGCATTCACCACAGGACATCAAGTCCATATCATCCATGGGTGAATGGGCAAGTTAAGGTTACAAATAGGGAAATAGAGGCCATGCTAACCAAAACAGTGCAGTTACATAAAAAAGATTGGAGTACACTGTTACAAGAAGCAGTTTGGGCATATAGGACAACCTGGAAAACCACAACTAGTTTCACACCCTTTGAAATGGTCTACGGAAAAATTGTTTTAATGCTGATAGAATTTGAACATAAAACATTGAGAATAGCATTACAGTTAAATATTGATCTTCCAGCAGCACAACGCGAGAGGGTCCTACAGCTCAACCAACTGGGTGAAATGAGAAAGGCAGCCTTACAACACATAGAGATGATCCAGATACAATGCAAAAGGTGGCATGACTCACACATCCTCAACAAAATATTTTCTTATGGTGACTAGGCTCTCATGTATGACTCTCGCTATCAAGAAACCCAAGGTAAGCTTACTACCTGATGGCTAGGTCCCTCTGAAATCGAAAATGTCTAGGCTAATGGTGTAGTTCATTTATCAACCATCAACCCAGTACATTTCAACTTATTGGTAAATGGGCACAGACTTCATTTGTACCACAAACCACAAACAAAGGTCGAGTTCCTGCAGTAATTTGAGATTTCTCCTTCCGTAGTTGCACCTCCTGCAGCTAATCAAGATCTTGCAGCCGAAGAATCCTCTACACATTTTGAACCTCCTCTAGCTGACGGCTTTCCACTAGCAGATGGACCTCCTCCTATGGGTGATTCTCATGCAGCAGGCTACAACTTTCCACCATCACTTTAATTCTGCACGACTGCAGCCATAATAAAGTTTTTGTTTCCCACGAAAACATTTTCTGCCATAATAAATAACCCATCCCATCACCTTTTTCTTTTCCATTCATTTATCAGTCACATTTTTCCACACCATACTTCTATTTGCATGATACATGTCATTATATCTTTTTAGATATCGGCATTTATGGTACTTTCACATTAGATACGCAATCATCTATTCTCTCGCATACTTTTTACTTATTTAAACATCATTATCTTTTAAGCTTCATTAAATTTAGCAATTCTTTCCAAGCAATGTTGTACTTACAAACCAAGCATGTGAGGACACCTGCGTCCTTTTCATAGGGGGAAATACATTAATATGAATTGAAAAATTTGCCCAAGATTTTGATTTAATTGCCATTATTAGCACACAAGCTTCAACAGTCTGATCATTAATCCGCTAGCCTTAGCTTATGGCCTTAAAGTCCTTTTAAAAACCCAAAATCCAAAGCTAGCTTCAATTTTCACATATTCTCTGATATTTTCACTTCCATAGTTACTAAACAAATTGTAAGAAACCCTGAATTAGTGCAGAGTGGGAATTTTAGAAATTAGGAGAAATTGTGAAAGAAATTGAAGTCAAGAATTAAGGTTGCAGGGACTTCTGAGTGAACAAGCATGGGTGGGAAGCCTATTCGGTCAGAACCAGCTAATCACATGTCATTGTTGTAAGATCAAGCTAGTGTTCGGCAATTTAATCGTGTGGGTTGGCTCAGTTATTTTATTAGATTAAATGGTCATGAAAAAGTCATTGCAATGGAATTTTTGTGTACATTCAGTAATGGGGTGGCATATGTGAAAGGTTTACGAGTTGAAGCTTCAGAAGTACAAATAGAAGAAGTTTATGGACTTCCTGCTACAGGCAAACCTTTTTCGCATGGTCATGATGCTCGCACAGCCAAAGCTAAATTCTCCCTACCCACAGACACTGCATTGGAAAGTAGCAAGAAAGGTACTAAAAGACTCTCTTTCAGGAGATTACCCTCAGTTAGTTGTTCATATTGTAACATATATTACTTGCGAGGGAAGATTTTATTTTCTACATGTTATGCATTTTAAACCTCTGAGCCATTTGTGGCATGGATGACTGATTAATGTTCCAAATGTCCTATACTCCCTATTGAATTTGAGCTCTGAAGAAGTGAGAAAGGGTAGATAAAATGTTTTTACCCATCATGGGTTAGTAAAATTACTAGTGGAAAAATTCATGCACGATAATTCTCCCATGACTTGGGATGAATTTCTTGCTACCCCTCATGTTTAATTAAATAGGGATATACCTGTGCCTGTAGGGCAACACCCTGAGCATCATGAAGCGTAAGAGAATCCTCTTGCTGAAGCCATTCCTGAAAAATGAGAACCTACCATTCCCCAAAGAACTCAGGAGAACCCGCCTCTTCATCAAGAAGACATAACAGTAGAAGTTCCAAACCCTAAGTTGGAGGGTGAAGAAATTGATGTTCCTATAGAAACTCATAGTCCCCAAGAAGCCATGAAAAATAAGAAAGGGAAAGAATAAATGTCTAGTTATGAAGCAGGTGATGCCCATGTTTCTCCTGCAGCCACGTCTGCCTCAACAAGAACCATTCCATACAAATGCACTGCGGTGTCAAAAGAGACACTAGTACGGCGCAGTGTCTGACTGAACACAAGGAAAAAGACAAAGGATTCACCCATAATGGCTAGCTCAAGTCATGAAGTTCCTCTTGAGGAACCTATGGACATGGACCCACAAGAGAAAAATCTAACCATGGGTGGTGATAATGTGATGGAAAAGGACCCTGTAGCCTCAAGGCCAAAAGAAATAGAGAACATGGATGTTTCTAATGTATCTTCTTCCCATCCAAGGAATGTGCAAGCAGATGATGTTTCAGTGGCATCCACACCGGTTCAACAAGAAGGTCATGAGGTAGGACCAGAACACCCAGTTCCACAGCAAAATTGAGACCAGGAAACAGTACATTCTTTATCCTTGGATTATTTTCAAAAGATTCAGCATGAAAAGGTAATGTGGGAAATAGAAAGGGACAGGTTAAAAAGGGAAATAGGGCAACAAAAATAAGAAATCAATCTCTTACAGGAAAAGATGGATTCGGATATCAAATTAGTTCCCAAGATTATAGAATGTTGACCACCACCTAGGGTGTATGCTCTGTGCCTGAGGGAAGAATTCTTACTGTTTAAATTCATTAGAATTATCAAAGATTTAAGTGCTGACATAGATACCCCTCAAGCCTTTATGGCCACATATGAGATATCACCTGACTTCATTAGGAACCTTCTTTGTGAACTTTACCTACACCACTATGTTGTCCCATCAAACACTAAATGGAATCCCTTGTTATTTGTGGGAGACGTACATTTGTCCTCACTACTTTCTTGGGTCAATAATGAAATCTATTATGGGGAACAATTGAATAGGTATAGGGCATTTGAACGCAATATTGCACTTCTATTGCATCCTGAGAGCAAAACACCTAAACAGCTCTACTGTGACTGGTTGGAAATTATCTATAGTTTTAATGACTCCACACATAGGAGAAGGATACTGGGAAATAGAGCGCAGGTACATATAGAGTTTGAAAGATTGTCCTTGGCTAATGGGAATAGATCTGCAGATGGATTACAGCAGAGATGGGCCAAACTAACCATGTCTTTGAAAAAGGCAAAGCCACACAATGTCATCAACTTCAAAGCTTGCATGCAAAGGGTCCACTGGTATATAGAATTGGGTGGACAGCCGAGACCAAAACAATGGATGCCTCTTACTTTCTAGCCCCCTGTACTCCTATGGCCACTATATAGTTGTGTGGATGATGAGCTAGATGAAGATTTAGAGCTAAGTCGGTGTGTAAGAGTTGACAGAATGAACGGATTCTACTAGAGGGTGCGTAGTTCAATGATCGGGCAAACACAGGAAGGAGACTTTAGGGTGCTAGCAAAGATTAAAAATACTTCAGTGCCTGAGGACAGGCACTAGTCTTTGTAGGGGGGAAAATGATGAGGCATATTAATGCCATATTTTAAGATACCCTAGGATAATATCTGCTAGATCTTTTTCCTTATTTTGATACATTTACCTCAAGACTTCTATGTTTTTCTACTATTATATGGCATGTTTCCATTAGACATATAACTTGGTTCAAACGTACTTAAATATACTATGCTTGGATGAATTACTATATTTCTTATTCTAAAAGATATGGTTGTGTTTTAAATGATTAGAGTAGCTATTTGAATATGAATGATCATGTGTGTTCTGATAATTACTGTCATAAATGTCTTATCCTAACCCTTGAAGGCGTAGCACATTGGAATAGAGAATTTTGTTTTGACCAGGTATGGCACATTCATTCATGGAGTGTTCAACTTGATCTTCCTCCAACTTCCAGTAGAGAAGCATTCAGTACAGCTCCAGTTGAAGGTTTCCAAAGAACAAGGTGGCAGTTCCAACGAAGAGCAAGATGGCGTGTTAAATTCCCTAAGAAGATCTAGGCATGAGTGGGAAGTTAGATTTTTTGTCATGCTGACTCTTTCCTCCGTTCTGGATTTAATCTGTTTTAGTCTTAAAAGCTTTCCTTCTCTCTAGTCGGTAGTATTATAATAAAGATCCACCTATTTCTATGGTGCAGTTAGGAAAGTAGTTAGGATTTTTCCTTTAAATAAAGCCCTACTCCTACGTGAGACAAGAGAGTGCATTGTCAAGTTTATTATCAATACAGTTTGCAGATGTTTTTCCTGTTTTATGAAATTTCTGTACTCCATCATTCAAGCAATAAATAAAAGAAGTGTTGAGATTCAGTTGAGCATATTTGTGATTTAGGATACTCATCCAAGGGGGCCCACTTGGTGAGAAATCCACAATTAGATAGATTCATATTAGTTAGAATCATTTCCTACATTTTCGCTATTTCAGTACCAAGTATTGAACTATTCCTGTAGCCAAAGCTACAGATCAGCTGACGCCTCCTGCAGCCAAAGCAATGGAACAGCAGAAGTACTATGGCATATTTAGTAATAGTCTTCATGTTTTGTTAGCAGTTATACTTCTATAGTTTCCATTCTAGTACTTACTTTTCCACAACTTTAGTTTAAGCATTACTCTAGCATTCATTCCATGTAATCATAGAATAGTTTCCCTTCAGCATTTATTTCCTGTAGCAACGATAAAATGTATGGCTGAGTGATACCTGGTGCATATACTTTGCTGGCCCATTTCAAGTAATACGTCCTTGGTCTGACATACTAAATGAGTTTTTATGAATAGGATAAACTACTCGATCAGATGTCCAATCCCTGAGTCTGGAATTACACCTAGTTTCTGAGCCTTTATAAGAAGCGATCAATTGTAACAGTTTAAAACAATGCACTTGAGTCAATAGTCAATCACAATACTTATGTATCATGACTGCTATTAGCAGATGCACGATACATATATATCGTGACTGCAATATATACAAACATTAATTTAATGATCATTCATGATACTTATGTATCATAACTATTATTTAACAGATGCATGATACATAAGTATTATGACTGTAATATATACCACTCGGTTCAATATTACCAACACAGTATTAATATTATACACCGTCGATCACAATAGCATTTGATTTATCATTACGATCTGCATTATATATATATAACTCGGGCATATCCGAATGTAGCTATATCTCAACAGTTGAACCTGCAATCTAATAAAAAAATATTTCACCGATCATAGACATCTCAAAGTCGTTTCTCATTTATTCTGTAAATGATCCACTCATTTCTTTATTGCCACCAAAAATGATATCATCAACAAATATTTATGCAATCAGTAACCTATCATCTTTCTCAATCTTCAAATATACATTACTATTATCACTTGTCCTTGTAAAACTAATCTGAATCATATATGAGTGCAATCTCTCATACCATGCTCTAGGTGCTTGCTGCAATCCATATAAATCCTTTTGTAATTTACACACCATTTTCTTACCTTCTTCTTTAGCAAATCCTTCTAGTTGTTCAATGTATACTTCTTCTAATACACCATTGAAAAAAGTTTATTTAACATCCATTTGATATACCTTAAATCCTTTGTAAGCAGCATATTCTTGAGCGGTATCCTTACACCTTCAAGTCTGGCCACATGTGCAAATGTTTCACCATAGTCGAAGCCTTCCTCTTGTGCATATCCTTTGCACACCAATCTTACTTTGTTTCTTATCTCTTCACCTTTCTCATTCATCTTATTTCTGTAAATCCATTTAGTACTGATTACATTCTTGTCCACCGGTCTGGGTACTAATTGTTGGTTTTTGGTGACTTATCAGGCAAGGATTGTATACTTTTTATTTATCATGGGGTTAACTCGTCAAGATTTTTTGAGTTGACACATCAAATATTTCCCTAGGTTGACTCGTCAAGTATTTTTAGGGTTAACGTGTAAACTGACATAAGTCTTGTTATAATGGATTAGGGTTGGGGTTTTCTTAATATATGAGAATTTCATAGCTTCTTGCAGTGGTATTGAGTTGCAAGTGATTGCAGATTGTAACAGGTTGAAATTACTGGATAATAAGATTGGACTCTCTATTTTGTGGACGTAGCCTAGGATTGGTTGAACCACATTAAATATTTGTGTCTTTTTGTTCTACTTATGTGTGATTTATTCCTTTGCATTATTGAATATATTTGCATGTAACTGTTAAATTTTTGTCTGCTAATCCTAACACTAATGTCCAAGTTTTGTTTTTATCAATCTTCTCTAATTCTTCTTCTATAGCCTTCAACCAATCATCATATTTCAATGCATATTTTATAATTTTAGGTTCAAGTTCAGATATTAAACATGCACTTTCTCTTTCCTTTCTTCTTATCAAGACACCAACATTTCTATCACCAATAATTTTATCAGGTGAATGATTCAGTTTCACATACCTTGGAAACACCGGTTCAGATCTTGGATTACCTTCAACCACTTGAATCGGTTCTTTTTCATTAACCTATCTCTACATCGGTTTTGTTATAGTTTCCTACTCCATTGGTTGTACATATACAAACCCATGATAGTCATCGGGTTCCTTCTTTTTTTATTCATCATTTTGTTTAGAAAGTTCATCTACTCTCACATTAGCACTTTCCACTATCTTGTTTGTTCTCTTGTTCAAGCACTTGTAGGCTTTTCTCTTAGTGGAGTATCCTAAGAATATTCCTTCATCACTTCTTGGATCAAACTTTACTGAATGTGTGTCTCTTTTTATATAACATTTACTTCCAAAACTTGAAATATATTACACTAGGGGACCGACCATGCCACAACTCATAAGGAGTTTCATTCGTACCTTTGTTCAGTTGAACTCTATTTAATGTATAAACAACAGTGCTCACCACTTCTCTCCAAAATATTTTAGCAACATCTTTCTGAATCATTAATGTTTTGGCACAATCAATGATAGATATGTTTCTTCTTTCTGCAATGTCCTTCGGTTGAGGTGTTGTACAGGTTAACATCTACCTTTTAATTCCTTATTTCTTACAGTATGAAATAAATTCATGTGAAGTAAACTCACCTCCTCTATCAAATTTGAGACATTTCGAGGTCTTACCGGTCTCCTTCTCCAATCTTGCTTTGTAGATCTTAAACATGTGAAAAGCTTCTGATTTGTCCAACTTGCATTGTTTTGGAATAGTCATCAACAAGAAACATGCAATATCTATCACCATAGTAACTCTAAGTTCTCATTACACCACATAGATCGGTATGAACCATATCTAAGATACTTTCAAAAGAGTAATTTTAACTAATAAAACTTGAACTAGTTAACTTCCCAAGTTGACATTACTTACACATCACATTGTCTAGTTTTATTAGGTTAGTAAAACCTCTCACTATCTTCATTTTACTAACTTTGACCTGTATGCACCCTAAAATGGTCGCCTAGACTTTGGGCCCCCATTCAGCAATTTATCAAATCCATGAATCAATATTTTCAAAAATCAATATTTTATCAATTATATCAATTTTCTTGATCAATTCCTATTTTATCATTTTTTATTATTTGCCTTGGGCTAACCATTTTATCCTAAGTTTTTATTTATTTAAAAAGAATATTTCCTCCCCTTTTAATAAATAAAAAGCCCCCCCACTTTTCCTCTTATCCTAAGTTGCACAAATAAAACATTATTCTTATTTTATAAAAGAAGAAAAACACTTTTTGTCTCATATGGACACAAAAGTCAACTCTTATTTTCTCATTGGAGGATATTTGTGCACATGGATTGCTCCTCTTTTATGCTCCAATGTTGATTAAGTCTTTTTCCTCTTAATCTCCATGGTCCATTCTTTCTCATTTCCTATAAAAAAAGAGCTCTCTTCCTCATTTGCAGATCATTCACTTTTATGCTAACTTTATGCTACAAGAATTCTTGAAGACTTTGAAGCTTTTTGGAGATCATTGTTGCATCACATCTTGGCTTTCTTCATTGCTTCATAATTTAGTTTTCATTCTTGCATAGTAGCTTCATATTCCATGCTTTCATAGCTTAAATTTCCTTTCATGCTTTAGCTTAACTCATTTAGTTTAATAGGAAGGATTGTAACACTTGCTATTTCCATTTCATGGTTTAGATTGTACTTTCATTTTCATAGCATAGCTTGCATATTTGCATCCTCATCCTTAGTTTACTTGCATTGCATTTCATTTAATTTTTGGAGATATTGGCATTCTTGCCCTTGTCTTCACTTGAATCTCTCATTGTGTAGTTGACTAGCAAGATCATTAGCTTAATAGCTCTAGCTGAGAGCAATTTTAAATCTCGCAACTCCATACATAGAGAGCTATGGATCAATTTTTGAGACCTCATTCTTGAGTGTTCTTGATTGTAATGATTCATAGAAGTGCACTATTTTGTGTGTACATTTCTGGCACCCACCGTGGGGCAGAACATTAGCATTTTATCTTTTATCTTCTGCATTTTCGTTAAATTTTTCATCAATTTTTTACCTTATTTTCAGTCTCTAGTTTTCTGTCTCAGAGTGTCGTATGACATCTTTCACCAGTGTCATGCAATAGTTTCTTGTATAGCAGCGCGGCACTTTACCAGTTAAAAGTGTCGCACTGTGTTCTAAATTATGTCGCCTGCAGGTCAGCGAACTGTCGCACAGAGATAAAGTGTCGCAGCCGTATACGGTGAAGTGTTGCATGATATTTTTGGTGATTGTACTATCACCTGTGCGTGGCAGTGAGTTATTTTTTTTAGCTCTTTTTTTATCTTGCAAGTTTTGGGTTCTCTGCTATCTTTTTGAACATTTTTGAAAATTTCAGTGTTTTCACTCTGGAAAACTAGCACCCATTTTTTTGAGATTTTTGCAAATGGTATCAAAAATTTAAGTGTGATATATCGTTGGAAAGCTCTTTTTGAGTTTGATCTAACCATGTTGGGTTCATTTTCAAATTTTTTCATTTGATCAACTATTTTACTTGCAGATTATCTGATTTTTGATGTGCTAACCATTGTGGAGCTAACAAGTTGTGCTTGTAGGTGCTCTCATTGCTTAGAATTTTCCAAAAGAATGCATGTCAAAAAGGGCTACTAATAGTTTTTGAAGGGCTTCCCTAAGCATAAAAACCAAATCAAGTGCTTCTTTAATTACTTTCTTTTTAAGTGCGGCATATACTAGTTGTTTCATTTCATAAGCACTTAAGATCTTGTTGTAGGAATTCTTGGGTGGTAGGAGAAGTATTCTTTTCACCCTTGTGGTGAACCAGAAAATCTTGACCCATCTTTGGATTTTGAAAGCAAGAGGGTAATTGAACATTTTCTTGGTGTGTTTGGGAGAAAACTTTGAGATAGGGGAGTATGCTCTTCACCTTTGTGGTGAAACAAAAACTTTGAACCTCATAAGTTGATCCACTCTTTGTTTAGTTTTAGAATCTTTTAGCAGGCCTGCTCTTGAGCAATCAAGAGGAACAACCCAAGTGGGGACAAGATAATACCGAGCTATTCCAACCCACTATAATCTCAAGGCTATCAAGGACACAAAAACTTGGTAGACATAGCACTTGTCTTCACTTGATGTGAGTACTTGTGGGATTGTGACCATGAGGAAAATGTTGAGCAAGAATGCTTAAGGTAATCTTGAGGCCGCGAGGTCCTAATCCTTTTTGAGGAGCAAGAGGGGTGCTATGAACGGAAGCCCTTACTAAGAGCCATAGTTAGAAGCCACCCTATTTTTGTCGCTTAGCTTCTTGGTGCAAGGATTGATCCAAGTGGAATAACCTAGATCACCCCAAGATTACTCACCATATGTGTTCCTTTGGTTGTGTCTTTGGCACTTCCATGACAAAGCCAATATCTATTGTGGGAAACCACTTTGTGTGAGGCAATGGAGCATCAAGTTGTGGGCCACGTTGCTAAGTATTGAGCCTTATCTTTTTAGGATAAAAAGTGCTTGAAGTGTTCTCGTTGTGCTATACATATTTAAACGTTCTTGCATACTCAAACATCTCGGTAATGCTCATAGATTTTCAGTTTTGATATCACAATTGCTTGTCTTGGCAAGGTTGCTTTCGCCCTTGTGCAAGTGTTCTATGACATGTTTGATCACCTACTGTTTGCAAACCTATCTATTTACTGCTGTCACTGTGCTTGAAACTGAAAAATCAACCCTCAAACTGAAAATTTTGAACAAACAGTCCCAAAACTAAGATTTTGCACTTCACTGGTCAAGAGTCACACTGCTTGCCTGAAAACTATCACACAAACTTATTTTGTTGTCTCATAATTATCTACAATCTAAAGCTGGTTCTTGCCATTCCTAGTCTTCCTTGGTCGGTCCAGGTTGGATCTTAGGTGTTGTGACATGTTGCTCAACATCCAAATGAACTCCAATGGTATCAAAATTGCATAAAATGACTCTTGGTCTTCCATCTTCCATGTCTTCTAATCTCCCATTTTCATCCAATCTTTTCTTCCTTCATGATTCTTCCTCTTCTTCCTAAACTCTTCATGTCTTCTTGATTCTTTTCCTCTTATTTTCTAGTCTACCTTCTTCTATTCATCTATTCATTTCTTTCATGCTTGGTTCCTCCTCTTCTAGAACCATGAATTTCAACTATCTTGTTATGGAACCTCTCTTGAGAATAGATGATCTTGAACTCATTGCTCAATTCGAAGAATTTTATTCCTCCAATAGTCCTTCTAGCTATCTCATGGGTGATAAACTTAAGAAAAAAATAAAAGAAAAGATGATTAAATCGAACGCCTTTACTAGAATCATGCTCATGATCATGTCACGACCTCCTTCTTCCAAACATTCTTCATCTTCTAAGTCTTCTTATCATTCCTCATTATCCAAGTCTTCTTCCTCCACTAGGCCTTCACTTTCCTCTTCTTCACAATCTCATTCCTCTTCTACTTCTCCCAAGAGTCTTACTCCTCAATATGATAAATATAGTAATCCTTGTGATACCTCTCCCATGAAGGGTGACACACCCACCTTTGATGACTATGATGACTATTATGATGGCTATGATGATGGACAATGTCATGATGCCTATGAAAATTCTATTCCTAAGAGTCCTCCTCGTCGTGTGCTTGTGCTTGCTAAAGGGTCATCCTATTGGGTAGATCGCAATGGTGATCCATATGATTCTGATTTTGAAAGAGACTTTGACGATTTCTATGAACAATACCTAGATGATACATCTACTTCTATTGAGGAATATAAAATATACCGTGCTGATTTGAAATGTAAATATTATAAGAATCCTTCCTCTAAGAACTCTCATGCTGAAAATAAAGATTACACTCTCGAGCAAGATCATGTTGATGCTAAACCTTTGTCTTGTGATGGTTCCCTTCCATTTGCTATTTCCTCCAATACCCATACATTTCCTAAAGTTTTTGAGTCTTCCAAATCTGTCACAAATCGTTCATCCAACAAAGATCCTAAGGCTTTTCATGCAGTTCCCTATAGTTATCCTCAAGGGCTACCTCTTAAAGAAACTCAAGCTAACCTTCACTTGGCTACAAATACTTTAAATAATGCTAAACCTAAAGAACCTAAGTCTTTATGTGCTATAATGCCTACTTCAGCTAGTCCTTCACCATCTATTCCAAAGTCTTCCATGCAATTCCAACATGCTTCCTTGTCCTTAGAAGTGGCTTCATGTCAAGAGGACTCTAAAAATGATAAAGAAAAAAACATAAAAAAAGATCAAGATCAAGAACCCTCCATGTCATCCAATCATTTTCATGACGTCTCTAATCCATCTCATGGTTCTTTTGATCCTCTACGCTCTTCCGCATTCATTCCACCATCTCTTAAGCAAGATCAAGCTACTACTCACACCATTGAGCTTATTGACAATCAAAATAACCTTACTACACTTGCGCTTTCAAAAGATGATACTTCCATTAAGGTTATTAAAAATGGTGTTGTTACTCTCAATGTTAAGCCTATTAAAAATCAAGAAAAAAATGATGCACTTATGCTATCCAAAGCAACTTGTCAAGATCAAATCCTTCCATCTTCTTGTTCTACCATTCCATGTTCCCTTCCACTTTCTACTCTTTCTAAGTCTTTGCAAGCTTTGAACAATCCTATCGAAGAAGTTGCTCCTATTCAAGATGTTCATGATCCTATTGTAAATCTTAATGCTCACTCTAAAGATGTTGATGTCCTTGGTTGTCATATAGATGTTGATGAATTTATTAATTATCCTTTTGCATCTTCCACTTCCATCCTTGGACCTCCTCCATCAATACTAAGGCCTTCACGTCTTCCTTCCATCTTGGGCCCTTATGTCCCTTCACTTTCCCCTCCTAGCTCTCCTAATTTTTCATCCATCTTTGGTCTTTACATCCCTCCATCTCCTATCTTTCCTCAAGATCAACATAGATGCACACCCTTGAATCCTTTTCATCCACCCACTCATCTAAACCAATCATATTCTCCTTCTTTTTCCACAAGTCCCAAGTCTTTTGGAAGTAACTTGAATGTTCAATATAAGAAAAAGAAGCAATACAAGAATCCATCAAAAAAAGAAGATCATCATGTCTCATCTAGTTGACATGGAGGCATAAAGTCAAAAGAGATATCTAAGAAGAAAACTACAAGACAAGTATGGGTTCCAAAATTCATCATTGAAGATATTCTCTCTAAATCATCAAAAAGAAATGAAAAGCCTAAGGCTATATGGATTCCAAGATCTCTCTTGAAAGAGTATGATATTGAACAAAAAGTGAAGTTGACATTCAAGCTTCCAAAGGCTTCCACTTCATCTTCTTCTAAAAATATTCTTTCATTCCATGTGCCTGAACCACAACCTTTGCTAAACATTCGCCATATTCCTTCTCGTATTCCTTCATTCACATTCCCTCCACCCTCTCGCCACCCTTCAAGGTGTGTGTTGATGTTGATCTTTCCTTCCTTTCCATCTACCCTTTCACAATCCTTCCATTCATTATCCTTCTACCTTCTATTATTTTTCCTCATTTGTCTATTCCTCCTATCTTCCAACCTCACTCGCTTTACATAAAACCTTATCCTCCATTTTGTCTCTTCCATCTTCCTTTTCCTATCAGCATCTTTGAGCATATCATTTTGAATCATTGGCATATCATGGTTTATCTTTTCAAGGAGCATTATTTAAAAAGCTTGCCTTCTTCCAAAAAATAAAAAAAATGAAAAAAAAAATTTTAAAAAAATTGAAAATTTTTGAAAATGTGCCTTGGTGGAAACTTGGAAACAGGCACCTTGGTAGAAAAAGTAAAGATAAATAAATTCGTCCTATGGTGAAAACCACTCTCTTGTGGTGCCTTAGATAGGTACCGTGATGAAAACCTGGCAACTAGGCATCATGCATAGTTCTTCTACATATTTCATCCATTCCATCTTCTCTCTTTGATCTTGACAATGTTGATCTATACACGAACATTTGGCTATCTTGTGAGCTATCTTACGATGATCTTGCTTTCATTTCATTCATATTTAGTCTTCATATTTATTTTCCTCCATTCATTCTAGCCTTTTGCTATCCTCTTCCCCTTTGGTCTTGATCTAATAAAAAAGAGTAAAACACGATGCTATGAAGCCTCTTGACATGTCTACTCCTTTGGACTGCATCCTTTCCTTCTTTTGCATTACGCCTTTGTAACTTATCATATGCTGGTCTTTCATTACTTGACCAAATGTGCTTTACATGAAAAAAATTTGTTCCCTAGCTTGGGTACTCTTGAGGAGTTTTGCCTTTGAGGATTTCATCCCTTCATTCTCCTTCATTCTCTTGTCTTTCATCTCTTCCACGAGCTTGCTAATCCTTCTTGTCCTCCACCTTACTAGACATTGGGACTACACGATGTGATCTTGCTTGTGAGTTTGATGCCCATTCTGTCTAGGGGCATCCTTTGTACATACTTATTGATCTTGAGAAAATTTCAAAAAAAATCATATATGATGTTGAAAAAATCTTTAAAAGTATATAAAGTCCTGAAAAAAATACAAAAAAATTCAAAAAATGCAAAAAAAAAAAAATAGAAAAAGTGCCTTGGTGAAAACTTGGAAACAGGCGCCTTGGTAGCAAAAAATACAAAAAAATTAAAAAATCAAACAAATCTCCAAGTGTTGAAAACCTGGAAATAGGCGCTACTTGAGGCCTTTGCACCCTTGTCTTTTAGCATGCATCCTCGACACTTAGCCATTCTCCATCATGCCTTGACCTTATTTGACTTGGTTCGAAATTGGTCTTTATTTTTGTCTAGGGGGCATACCTGTTAGCATAATTCCTTCAGGTGCATGTGTCTCTTGGGGCATTTCACAAACAGGTATTTTTCAAGACCACCCCAAACTGTGTTTTTCAACACTACCCTAGTGTCAAGTGTTTCTCAACACTTATCAGATGTCCTGCCCACAGTCTAGCATGATATGGTATTTCTCATTCGCAGATGTGATACTCAAAGTTTGACTCTATGACCAACACACACGCACTTAAACAATCAATTCAATTGAGATATGTTGACTTTATTTTTCTTCATGTGCTGTCTATGAGGATTTCTTTGATGAATGGTCTCTCCCTGAGAAGTTTTCGATGATGCATAGCTAGAAGACTGAGGGTATGAGAACATGTTTTATTTCTTTATCTGCTTATGGGTATATTTTGTTGGTCCTAATTGTCATTAGCATTTATGCTTGATCCACTTGACATTGGGGTCTACAAGGTATTATCCTTGACTGTGATGCAAGTGCATGCTTATAGCCATCTTGACTTTCTTATGTCCTGATGCCAGCATAATCTTGCTATATCAAACTTAGGTAATCTCACTGCACTAGTCATCTTGACCTACATGTCTTTGGTGCCTAGGTGGGATTCTCACATTTCTATTTGATATAGATCATATTCAGATCCACATAGTTATACTAGTGTGTATTGTATGATCTTACCATGCTACCAATAAAGCTCGGTGATGATTATTAGATGTCTATTGGTGTTGTGACCTTGCAAGTCAACCACTTTTCATAGTAGCTTGCATTTTTAGGTTCATGTTAGTTTAGTTTTGCATCTTGCATATGGAGAGAGCTCTCATTTCATCTTTCGACGACCTGTTGGTCAACTGTGCTCACCTTTCGCTTCTTCTCGATCATGTCTTTTGCTTCTTGTCTATAGCATTTTGACTTTTTGACCAATTTTCAAAACACCTCAGAATTGTGCAAAAATTGCACCCCTAGCTAATTTCAACGTCCTGGATCTATTTTTGAACTCGAAATCAAAATCTGAGTTAACCTTGATAGTCAAAATTGCATTTCAAAATTTTCCTCTCTTCCGCACAGTTGGCTGACCATTTGAGGCCTGATCCTTCGATCTTCGTTGGGGCATCTTTATTTCTTTCCCCCCATCTCTTCCAAACTCCTAGTCTGTCATTCATTTTCACTCGCTTCATCTCTCAGAGGTTTGACTTTATCTTTTTCAGTTAAACTGGGGCATATCTTCACTGCTTGATAGTTATCCTACCATGTTTCACCTTTGATTATGATTTCTAGTGACTTGATCAAGTTTATCAATTTGTTGTTCTCCTCTACCTAATTTTGATTTTGATTCTGAGGGGGCAGTACCTATCAGCTTTAATCTGTGATTCAACTTATCATTTCAGCTCAACTTGAGATTCTTATTTTGAGACTTGATTATCACTTAACAGCAATGGTGTTGATCTTGTCTTTTGATTCTTATCTCTTATTTTCATACTTGACTATCACTTAACAGCAACAATGTTGATCTTGTCTTTTGATTTCAGACCTGACTATCACTTAACATCAACGGTGTTGGTCTTGTCTTTCAACTTATGCTTATGCTTGTCCTGATGTGTTCCCATCCGTCGAACACACATCTTGATTGTTTTGTGATTCTAAATCGATCTCACATTTCAATTCTTCTTTGACCACATGTGTTCCCAGAATGATCACACATTAGTCAAAGAGGGGCAAATGTATGCACCCTAAAATGGTCGCCTAAACTTTGGGCCCCCATTCAACAATTTATCTTGAATCTCTGAATCAATATTTTCAAAAATCAACATTTGATCAATTATATCAATTTCCTTGATCAAATCCTATTTTATCATTTTTTATTATTTGCCTTAGGCTAACCATTTTATCCTAAGTTTTTATTTATTTAAAAAAAATATTTCCTCCCCTTTTAATAAATAAAAAGCCCCCCCACTTTTCCTCTTATCCTAAGTTGCACAAATAAAGCATTATTCTTATTTTATAAAAGAAGAAAAGCACTTTTTATCTCATATAGACACAAAAGTCAACTCTTATTTTCTCATTGGAGGATATTTGTGCACATGGATTGCTCCTCTTTTATGCTTCACCATTGATTAAGTCTTTTGCCTCTTAATCTCCATGGTTCATTCTTTCTCATTTCCTATAAAAGAAGAGCTATCTTCCTCATTTGCAGATCATTCACTTTTATGCTAATTTTATGCTGCAAAAATTCTTGAAGACTTCGAAGCTTTTTGGAGATCATTGTTGCATCACATCTTGGCTTTCTTCATTGCTTCATGGTTTAGTTTTCATTCTTGCATAGTAGCTTCATATTTCATGCTTTCATAGCTTAAATTTCCTTTCATGCTTTAGCTTAACTCATTTAGTTTAATAGGAAGGATTGTAACACTTGCTATTTCTATTTCATAGTTTAGATTGTACTTTCATTTTCATAGCATAGCTTGCATATTTGCATCCTCATCCTTAGTTTACTTGCATTGCATTTCATTTGATTCTTGAAGATATTGGCATTCTTGCCCTTGTCTTCACTTGAATCTCTCACTGTGTAGTTGACTAGCAAGGTCATTAGCTTAATAGCTCTAGCTGAGAGCAATTTTAAATCTTGCAACTCCATACATAGAGAGCTATGGATCAATTTTTGAGACCTCATTCTTGAGTGTTCTTGATTGTAATGATTCATAGAAATGCACTATTTTTGTGTGTACATGACCAGGTTATCAAAATTTACATGACAAAATATTTTGTCATAACTAGCAGTCTTCTACCTTAGCAATCAGATAATTCTTAATTGTAGAATTCAGATGGAACAGGTTGCATTTAGTTTTTCACCAGTAGCAATCAATTCTCTTTTTTTCCCAATGATCCTGCATATACCTTCATTGAACTCCAATCTACATCCTTTATTATTTAATTGAGCTACACTTAACAAGTTGTACTTCAAACCATCAACCCAGTAAGCATCATCACAATTTGTCTTATCATTTAAGGCAATGGATCATTTACCTTTCACCATACAAGGGGCATCATTACCAAATCTTACTGAGCCTCCATCACATTCCTCCATTTTGAAAAATTTGCTTCTATCATCGGTCATGATGAGTGCATCCACTATCAATAATCCAGTCACTGATGTGATTCATGTTAGACACCAAAGCTTTATCTCCTTCTTCTAAGGGTTCTTCCTTTACTACAACAAAGGTAATCTCTTCTTCGTCTCTACCATCATATTCTTCATCGGTAACACCTTCCTCAGCAAGGTAAATTGTTTTCTTATTTTCATCCTTGAATCTCCTTGGCTTCTCCTTCCTATCATTGTCAAGACATCTAGAGGCAATGTGTCATATCTTGTTTCATGCAAAGCATTTCAAAGGTAGCTTACCCTTATATTTACCTCTTTCCTCTAGGCAATCTTTTAGCAAATAATGCTTACAATTCTTCATGTTCTATTTCTTCAAACATGACAAATTCATAATCATTAGAAAAAAAATGCTAAAGAGTTGTTAGATATCTCATTTCTTTTCCTAGATGGTGAAAGAGTCTATGATGACTTGAAAGATGATTCAATTTTAGGCATACTATTTTCATAATTACTTAATTCAAATGAAGATAACTTTCTTATTAAAACATCAAGAGTAACAACAATAGTTCCTAAAGATCTGAGTTCTTGAATGGTTGAAAATCTAATAGCATACTGAGGTAAAAGAGTTCTTAACACTTTTCTTACCACATCCTCCTTAGGAAGATTACCACCAGCACTTTGGATAGTAGCTACAACTTCTTTGATTCTCCAACTGTATTTCTCTATGTTCTCATTTTATTGCATTCTCATTTCATCATAATTGCCTCTCAAGTTGTCAACGTTTTCCTTCTACACGTGGATCTCCTCCATAGATTTTTTCAACTTCTCCCACATCTCTTGAGCAATATCCAAGTCTTTGACATCTATAAATTCTACATCTAAAAGAGTATTTGCAATTGCTTCCATAGTAGCAGTATGTTCTTGTCTAATATTTAATTGATTTGCAGTTAGACCTCCTGAAGGGATAGTATATTTTGTAACCAAATGATCCCAATACTGATCACCCATACCTTTAAGATATAGCTTCATTTGTCCACACCATACTGAATAGTCTTCTCTTGTGAATTTGGGACCTTCCTTTCTCATCATCTTTGGATCTTTGCCTCGAGCTGTTAAGCTTTACCACAATAGAGAAACTCAACTCTGATACCAATTATTAATTCTAAGATCTAATTGTTGAGAGGGGAGGGGTGAATCAATAATCTATCTGTTAGAGTAAAGTATTAATTATGTTAATTAATCTTTACTCCCTTCTTAAGATGTCAACTTCCTTTGCTTTAGTTAAAAGCACTTGCATTAGTTGGTCTAAACTCATGCATTAGTCATGTAATAGTCAAACTGATTATTGCATGCACTAGACTTTGCCTTTCAAAGATTTCGATCTCCTTTATAAGGATGATCCATTGTACATTATTATTCATTCATTATTGAGGATATTTTCTTCTTCATATTCTGAGTCAAACCCTTGGCCTCTTCTTCTCTCTACTTCTTTATAACAAGTTTTTTGTATGTAGGTGATCTTGGCGTTCTGTGGATTTGTATTGCTCAAATCCTACATGGTATCAGAGCCTAATCTGCTACAGCTTGTTCATGTTTGAAGGATTCAAAGAGATGAAATTCATCTATTTCAGATGAGGGCTTTTTTGAGATTTTTATTGAATTTGGGGGGACCTATTTTTTTAGTCATCTTGGCTTCAAATGGACCTCACGGTTGCATTCAGAGCATCCAAGAACCCCAAGATCCATATAAAATTTGTCCAATTTGGACACAGTTGGAATCTGTGAGAAAAAAAATTGCAATCGACCCTGGCACGGATCCCAAGGTGATCACTAAATTTTGGAGCACTTCTGACCCAAATGGACCTCACAGTTGCGTCTGAAAGGCCTGAGATAGTTAGAAAGCATATAAAACTTGTCTAATTCTGACAAGTTGACATCGGAGGAAAAAAAATTAGCATACCAGGGTCGTACGGCCCTGACATGCACTCCAATGCACGATTTTCCAAAAAAAAAATTATAAAAAAAATTTGCCGCCGAGCGGCCACCCAGCAAACATCGCTGGGCCTCCGCAGCACCCAGCCGCTGCCCTCCGCCACCGCCGGTTGCCCTCCTCCGCAACGCCGCTTCCAGCGGCCGCCCTCCGCTGCGCTCCGCTCGCGGCCCGCCGCTGCCCGCCCACTCGCACTCTGCCCTCCAGCAGCCCCACCGCTCTCCGGCCCCTCCGCCCAGCCCTTGGTCACATGGGTGACTAGGGCCCACTATTCAGCCCCCAGGCGTTGGCTGACGTCAGCCCTCATGCAAACATTTTCATTTTTGGCATGATTTTTTTTAAAACGCATTGCTTTTTAGGGGTCATTGGGTATTTTTTTGCAATATCTCGAGCATATGGAATCGTAATTGGGCGTGCAATATATCATCGGAAAGTTGGTTCTGAGGCCGATCCAAATTTTTTAGTATGGTTTTGTGATTTTGTCATTTTGATACTCTTTTTTGCTGTCAAAGTCAAATGTTCTCTGCGATCGTGGCGTTTCAGACCTCCTACCTTCCGGGATTCGTTTCTCTTGCATCTGGGATCCGTTTTGGGAAAATGAGATATTTTTGGAAAGCTCATTTTGAGATTTTATCAGATCTAATGGTTTCATGTGGTTTTGTGTCCTTTTGCTGATGTCACCCATCCTCATATCCTTGCAGACACCTTTGGGCCCTCCACGCAGCTGTTGGTTTTTTGCTCATATCTTGAGCATACAGTGTCAAAAATTGGCAAACGAGATATCGTCAGAAAGCTAATTCTGAGATCTCTCCAGATGTGGAGGTTATTTTATCTGGTATTTTTTTCTGATGGTGTTTTTCTCTGTCAAAGCCAGATCTTCAGTTCTACACTCCGAGAGCTCTATCTTGCACATCCGGACTCCATTTTCAGAAAGCGATATATCGTTGGAAAGCATGTTCAAAGAGCTTTTCAGTGTTATGAGTTATTTTTCTAGATTCTACTTCAAATTCATTTTATTCAGATTCTTGCCTTTTTGCAGTCTGGTGAATATCTTGGTTGTTTCAGGTCCTGGGATCTCTTCCCTTTGAGGGATGGCTCATCTTAGGTTGTTCTTTTGGTTTAAACTCCTTTGATCTTCTTCTGAGCATTGTATGCTTCTCTTCTGTAGTATTTTTTATTTTATAAACGCACTAAGATAAAGTGCCTGCTTCTGCATATCTGGAATTTCGAGCACCTTGTGTTTGTTTGTACTCGCACTCAGTTATAAAGTGCCATGGGGGGTTATGATGTTTTGCCTTTTGTGCTCATCCACCTTTGTCAAGAGAATGTTTCTTCCATGACATTAGCCCATGTTGTGTGTTTGTGACACCGCTCTTTATCCTGTGCTTGTACTTCTGTTACACTGTTGGTGTTCCTGATTCTTCTTATTGCAGATGTTTCTGGTATTACATTTCAGTGTTCTTGTCACCCCTCTCACTATTCAGCATTATGGGGGGGGTTCACCTGTTGGCTCTATTGCTTCCTTGGTTCGATTGAGTGATCTACGTATTCAATTTTTGTTCCTATGTACTAGGCGGATGCAGTGGCTAGGCACCTATGCATTTCGGTGAGATGGTTCATCTACTATATAGACACTCATTCATTCCTACTTTTGGAGGTCACCTCTTCGATTGATCAGCTCTTCAGACTTTGTCTTCTCTACCTGGTCATGCACTATTTCAGTGGGGGTTCCAGCAGTTTCTTTTGACAGTGTTTGCAGCTTCATGCTTTGAAGATGCTTCATGCTCTTTCTTGTTCCTTTCTTTGGGACATTCCTAGATTGGAGGCTTTGTTTCCTTCATCTAGTTCATCTCTTTTTGGGGTAGAGTTTTTCCCACTGGGTTTTCTCTATTTCTCCGCTTTACAGAGATTTCTTGTACTTGGGTACCTGATCAGGCCTTTGTTGCCAGGACCCATTTGCTTTCTTTTTGCATTGTTTGTAGATGCATCATTTCTCATCTTAAGGGGGGGTGTTAGAGTAAAGTATTAATTATGTTAATTAATCTTTACTCCCTTCTTAAGATGTCAACTTCTTTTTGCTTTAGTTAAAAGCACTTGCATTAGTTGGTCTAAACTCATGCATTAGTCATGTAATAGTCAAACTGATTATTGCATGCACTAGACTTTGCCTTTCAAGGCTTTCAATCTCCTTTATAAGGATGATCCATTGTACATTATTATTCATTTATTATTGAGGATATCTTCTTCTTCATATTCTGAGTCAAACCCTTGGCCTCTTCTTCTCTCTACTTCCTTGTAACAGGTTTTTTGTATGCAGGTGATCTTGGCGTTTTGTGGATTTGTATTGTTCAAATCCTACACTATCAATTTTTAAATCTTTATCAACTGCTTCTAACTTTATAACCAAATTACAGGACACAACAAAGATTTGACAGACCAATCAAATCACCTATCACATGTCACTAATTGTTCAAGTAGCAATTGCACTAGTATACTTCATTTGATCATAACTTTCTTACTAGTCAATCTCAACAATAACGGTCTTGCATTTAACATTCTAAGACATCATTGAGTCTACCATACGAATCGCTACAACTAAAACTTACCGCAACACTTTGATCATCAACCTTATACTCAACGACAATAGCAACACTAGGTCAATACTTGACATCAATGACAACTCAATAATTGATCATCATGCAATCAAAGTTATACCATGACAACTTCATAAATCACTTACCATCACATCATAAGTTAGCATCAATTATACCAACAATCTCCCCCTTTGGCGTTGATGGCAACACTCTCTACCCCTCCATTTTGAGTTTCAACAACTCAAAATTATTTCCATTAAATTTATCCATCTCTATTCTACTGAATGTGCTTGCCATATCAAGTCTTTAACAAGGTTATGAAATCGTCCTCTACAAAACCCCCACTAAAACTAGATCAACACAAAAAACCCTTCTACCCAACAACAATAACAAAGTTGGTTAGGCTCTGATACCAATTGAAAGGAAGCCAAGTGTTGAGTAACCTTGCCAAATACTAAATCTAATAGGAGGGATGATGCAAAAATTTCTTTCTAACCTTTAAACTATTGCAAATTAGATAAACACGTGCAAATCATATTTAAACAAATAAACTCACAACACCAAATATACATGGAAAGACCCTTTCAAAAAAGAAAGAAAAAACCTACACTCCAAAAGGCAGACTCATTTGTATTATTAGCAACAACAATAGTTACAATACAATAGCTAGAGCTAATGCTCTTCAAGAGTAAATATAGTAACAAATAATTTTAGAGAATACTCGGTACATAAATGCTCCTTAAAAGATATCCTCATACAAAATAAACTAAGAAGCCACATATTTATAAAGCTCAAAACAAGTGGAAAGAGCTCATGAGTTTCAAAACCATCTATAATGTCAAAGAGGTATGTGGTGTCATAAACAACTGGTCAAACTAATGACACATTGCACATAGCAACTTCCAATGCAACAAAGTCTAACTCATCCATAACGGTCACTTTCCATATGCAACACCTACCTCACACCACTTGTCAAAAGTGAACTCCACCTATAATATCAACCACCAAAAAACAACTCTTCATGACTCTTCCACCAAACTAGTAACTATCACAATCATAAAAGAAATTCAACATAGTTCCAACATAGTAACCTATGACACTAGCTCCCCAATTTTATGACTTCCAAAGTGGGTGTAAAATAAAGGAAATAAATAATATTAGCATGTTTGGATTGTAAGGTTGAGACACCTTAATCTCAATAGTGTCCATATATAAGAAAATATTAAATTAAATTAAATTAAGAAAAAATATTAAACTAAACTAAACTAAAGAGAGCAAGAGACTGGAGACAAAAGGGAGATATGGTAAAGATAAAATGAGAGCTCAAGGTCCAAGGTAAAGATAAAACAAGAGCTCAAGGTCCAAGGTAAATGAATGTGTGGGCAATAGAACTTATATATGTTTGTGTTAGATTTTGATTGTGAGAGTTTTTCCTTCTTATTCCATTTCCCTCCCATGTGTGTATATATTTGTATGTATGCACAAATAAAAGAAAAGATTAAATAAAATAAAATATAAAAATGAGTTAAAGAACAATTTTTGGAAATTGAAAGCAAGGAATACCGAGAGGAAAGATTAAATTAAAAAATTGTGGTCAATCATAATCTTCTCCAAGAAAGAAAAAGAGAGAGGAAAGGTCTTTGTGTCATGTTTATTGTAATATGTTTGAGTTGTTATGTTCATTGATTACATTGCTTGTTTATTTGTTTATTGGCAATAGTTTAATACATATCACTGATACAAGCTATAAGTTAATGTCAATTTTATTCTAATGCCTTACAAAAATGCTAAGATTTGAAAACAGAAAAACGCTCCACAATTACACGCTAGCAAATGTTTGCTTAAGTTGCAATCCTCGAAGGCTCAAATTTTCATATTATCCTCCTCTCCAATTAAAATGATGAAAAATTTGTATAAGGTTTTTTTTTTAAAAAAAAACTAAACTTAGGGAATGGGAGCTAGGATTATGTGATTATAGCAACAGAAAATTCAAAAGCTTCAAGAATATGGGCCCCGGATGGATTTTCGAGAATGCCTATGCTCTAACAACTTTAGTTTTGACAAGGAATAGACTTCACTATCTTGCACAAATAACTACGGATAGAGGGCAACAAATTAGGTACAAAAATCAATATCAAAAGACAAATTGGCAAAATTGGAGCTACATTAATCGACTAAGAAATCAATCACAATCACAAGTGGGTTGAGTTACCTATATCAAATTTGTGATACAAGAGAAATCAAAAGAGAAGTGATAAGAGCAATCACAAGTCAACTAGACTCATATTCACAAGGCAAATTGAAAGAGATTCCACTAAAAATAAATGCCTTACACACCAACTAAACATAAGAAGCTTGCCCCTTTCATCGAAGTGAGCTGCTCATTTTATCTAGTTCATTGAAGCAGCCCTTGGATCTCTCAAACTCTCTCAAACAATCATAGAGTTTAACATGTGTCCACCTACAATTAGAGGCACAATATTTTGATTTCAAAGGGATAGAAGGGACATGCAAACTAAGAAGGGTACCATGGAACGAAGCTTCCTGAAAAATAGAGCTGACAATATTTGAAAAATTTTAAGAATTCTTTAAAGCTATTGATCCCGTGAATTTTGCAGTCAAGTTCAGCTTAGAAATTTAAGCTCTTAAATTTAAGGAAGCAAGTGGTCTCATGAATACAATACCTTTATTTTCTATACTTTGTGCAACAATAAAAGTAAGTTAAAAATCATTTTCCCTCCAAATTTAGTTTCAACAAAAAACGAAACATAAATGTTTAACAAGTGGCAAATTACATTCTTAAACTGGTGGAGTTCCTGGCCCCACCCCATTTTCACCCACTAAAAAATGCAAACCTTAGAAATAGGAGCTTCTATTTTGTAAAGAAAGATTCCAAGTCATTTTATAGTATAAAAAATTAAACAATTAAAAATTTAACCTCTTCCAAAATAATACAAGCTTAAGCCCCCATGGGACCCCACCCTAAATTGTGTTTTGCAAGAATGGTGAAAATATATGTCGACTCCTTAGATGCAAGGTAGCCTCCACTAGAGTTAAGGATAAAAGAGAGATTTTAAATCTCTAATGTCAACATATATACCATTTATTAGGAAGAGAGGTAAGGCTCAATTTTCAAAAGCAAACTATATATAATTGCACATCGGTAAGAGGTCAAAACATTTTGGTACCAATGTCGTGATCTAGGACAACACTAAATTATTCGTCTGGAGTGTCATAGGCAAAAAGTGTTTATGAATAAAGAACAATGTAACATTGACCAACAATTGCGTAGCAAGACAGTACCACTTCCGAGCCTGAGGTGCAATAAAATGAAATGAGAGGTGAACGTCTCATCCATAACTTAACTAATTAAAATCCTTATCAATTAATGGCTAATTATATCGTCTTAGAATCCTACTAATGAATCGCTATGATACACTATTATACAAATGTTGGTGAGGGTAGCTTTCCTTTTTACTGCTTAACCCTTGAAAAATGTTGGTAACTTCTGGTTATTACTAGAGTAAAATAACAATGAGCTTTTGGTTTGTGCTTAGTCAAAAACATAATCATTCATTGTTCAGTGCTCAATCAAAATAATAATCACTCACCATGGCACAAAGATTTCTTAATGTTGCCTCACAATTTCAAATCTACGGTTCCTTGCTGAAAATAATCAATTATGACTGTCATTCAAATTGGGGGTTAGCTGATGTTGGCCACCCTCAACTGATCCTTTGAACACAAAACTGACAACATCAACTCCTACAATCTATCCACCATGGCAGAAGGGTTTTATATTGTCAGACTAAATTCAAATCCATTGTGTCCCTTGCAGAAAGAAATCAATTGTGGCTCCGTCATCCAACTCGCCATTACCCAACATCATCCACCTAATCCTTGGAACACAAACCTGACACCATGAACTCCACAAAAATTACAGAATTTAATATTATGTTAAGTA
The DNA here is from genome assembly GCA_027943335.1 of Chamaecyparis obtusa. NCBI lineage: Eukaryota > Viridiplantae > Streptophyta > Pinopsida > Cupressales > Cupressaceae > Chamaecyparis > Chamaecyparis obtusa. The sequence goes on along the minus strand of BSBK01000747.1, from coordinate 549,326 downwards.
CCTTGTAAGGATCAGATGTGTTTAGTTCTATTACATTGCAAGATATATTCTTGCAGCATAATCTTCTTTAATAACCTAAAAATAAGTGCAGAACAAGCTATTGAAAGACAACCAATCCAAACGACAAATTTTAGTGGTTTGAAAGTAACTTCAAACTTTCCCCAGTTAATTTTCTAACTTTTTATGCAACTAAAGATTTTAAATGCCCATCACTTAATTCCGTGCTTGCTATTAACAAGGACAGATGATATATAGCATATATAGAGGCCAATCCATTCAAACACGATAAAGATTAAATTCTACTCAGACAGTAGCACGAACTCCTTAACAAAGTCTGATTCTTATGTGAACAAATTCAAGAATTATTGTCTAGAATTCAGACCACAGAAAGTTTACAAATTTACAGAAACAGAAAGAACTTGCTCTTGAATAAAACAGGATCATTATGAGTAGAGATTTAAAAAAGTGAAGGCAAAGGAAGCTTTTAGGTTACCACCAAGCAAGACATCATTTTGATGCATGGCACTCCCCTTCGGAAGCCACCGTGGGAACTGTTTTTAACTTTTTCTATTTACCTTGTATAATTGTTCAGCGATGTGTATGGCACCCCGTAGATTCAAACCTGCAGCTTCTGTAGAGCATATAATATTCAATGTGGTGTGTGGAAGTTACAATACAAGCCCCCACAGGACTCAAACCTGTAACCTCCTTGATGGAGGACTCACACCTTCACCACCAGTCCCCCTCAAGTTGTACAAGACCACATACCATCTCTATTCTGTTAAATACAGAGTTGTCTGATCAAAAGAAAGTATAATAATACCTTCAGATCTACATATTTCAAGGAATAACAGCAAATAATCACTTAGGCTAGCAGCTTGGCCAATTTCTCCAGTATAACACAAGTCCACACTTTAATAAACACTTTCAGGATTTTCAGAAAGAAAAAGAAAAACATGTGTCATTAAATAAATTATAAAACATGTACATATAAGATGAGCAACTGAAATTGTTAGTACTGTAGGTACAAAATGTGCCTTTACAGTGCAAACTGCAAATCAGTGGCTTATATTGTTTTGACTTTTATTATCTCATCACATAAGACAAATTGACCTCCTTTGTTTCCCCGTGTAGAGCAATCTCCACATAAAAGATGTACCTGATTCAGGAACACAGTTCTTCACACCAGCAACATAGCAAGTTCCCTGACTTGCATGGACTGGTGGGTGAAGCTATTACACAATATTATTGCAGAAAACATATGTGAATCACTCTATCCATGCATGGTCGAAGACTTATATTAAAATTTCCCCCTGCAAAATTACAGATCCTGAAGGAAAAAGTCAACAAAGTTAGCAACTTACAGTCAAACTATAGACAAAGTCTGCAATCTAATTCAGTCACGAGCAAATTGCAGTTATACCACATATGTTCATATATGTGACTCTCACTTCCTTCCAGATATATAACTGCACAGAAGCCACGAAAAGTATATCATTAACGGCCAAGTGGCCTCTTCCAGACTAACATGTTTTCTGGCAGGCAGTATAATATGAGTTGTGCAATTGTCAAGATGCACAAAACAGATACCTACCTTAATGGCTGACAGAGGTGTGGATAAGCCGTTCACTACTTGAGTTGACATCTATCCATTGCTGACTTTTGCTGTTGATACCCACGGAGCTAGGATGGTCCTCAAGCACATGCTGATCTTTTTTGCTAAATTCAATTCCTCGTACAATTCCTCGCGTGCTATGGTCGTGCTCTTTAAAACTTTTTCCAAAACGCCCTTCCATCTGAGAATCTATGTGGGGTCTAAGTCGAATTTTGTCAAATATTTCTTTATCCTGAGCGTACAACTGAAGCGCCAAGCGGGTGAGTTCCTCCGTGGCAAATACAACAAAAGCATAATAGTGGGATGGTACTCGCACCTCAGTAACAATCTCATCGTGCATAAGTCCCTTGACATTATCACGGAGAACGCTTTCAAAAATATGGCAAATCATTTCCCCTGTTGCACTTGGTGGGAAACCATGAGCAAATACCGTTTTCTCGGGATCAGATTTGGGACGCTTCCTGAAATCAAAAGGTTTGTCTCGGTGGTATTCATCAGATTCTTCTCCGAAATCAAAATTTCTCATTCTCTTAGCATTCCTTTCCAAGTATCCATAAGCACCAATAGGTTCAGCATCTCTTTCCAAATGTGGATTTCCTCTGGATTTGATAGGATATCGACCTGGTTTAATGTCATGGTGTACCCAGTCAGGCCTGCCCATATCTTCCCTGTTTTCATATATGTACTTGTTACCTATTTCCATTTTCATGTACTCAAAAAGCTCTGGTCTTTGAGAATGCAAATCTAGCATGAAGTCCACTAGCTGAGGGGTTGCTAAATCCACAAATGCACACTGCTTTGTGCGTACATATCTCACATCCAGAACCAACTTTCTCCCAGTTGAACTCAAAAGCGGAGTCCCAACATAATGAGCCAAAATGTCCTCAAAGAGGTCTCTGATAGATTGAGCAGATGCATTTACAGTCAGCTCTGTTAAGTACAGAGTATTTGGCTCCTCTGTCTCATCATCCCACCAGGGCATACCTTTCCCACGCCTATAATCGTGCTCAACATATCTTTGTTCAGGCTTCCGCCTACTACCGTATGAAAAAGGCTCTTTCTGAATGTACCTCTCATCACGGGGAGAGAATCCAATTTGGTCAACAGATTTTGTGCTTAATTCATTATAATAATTTGTCCTTGCTGGCTTAGGGATTGAAACTCGGGGTAACCTTACCTTCAAACCATCAAAAATGGTTTTGTCCTCGGCATAGAGACCAAGAGCAGCAGTGACTAGGCTATCAGCTGCAAATTCTACAATGGCATAAGAGTGGTCTGAAACATAGTTTGCCTGTAATACTATCTCGCATGTATAAGGAAGAGCAAGCTTTTCGCATAAAACCCTCTGAAAAATAGATTTCAACATCTGGACTGGCATATTGCCCTGCATATTGTAGACATATAGCAAATTGGGTTTATTTCTTGAGTCTAAATATGATGTATCGTCATTATCCTTATAGAAATCCTCCCCATAGGTTTCTCTATATAGTGGTCGCCTTGATATATGAGAATCTGGAACTTCCCTGTGCAAATGCCCATCCATAAACTTGCGATCTGGCTTTTCAGAGGAAGGATATAATGGTTGGGAGATGGTTGTAGGACCCTGTACTCCTGCCCTAGCCGCAAAACTTCTCTTCACAGCACCAGTTGATGGTGGCAATGGGCTATGCACTGAATCAGAATAAATAGCTTTCTCTTTGGCCTCCACATTTGTTTCCTTCATAAAATAGTCTCCTGCCAAACCAAGTAGTTGTTGAATCTTCTTCGATGCTTCACAAACTCCTCTTCTTCTTATACATCTGATACGTACACCTATTACTCTACCAGGAAGATCGGCGTTGCCAGATTGTGCCACACTGATGGCCTTGTTACTGAGAACCATGCTTATGATTACTCCAGTACGGTCTTGAATTCTATCCAAGTTCTTCCCATCATGACCTTTTATCTTCTTTACCACAGAAGACACTGATGGAGCACCATTACTGCCTGGGGGAATAGGACCTTCATACCAGAAGCATTTTACATACACTCCCTGAGAGGCAATTTCCCTCAGTGAGTTTGAGGCTTGTTTTACAAACCATTGCGCTTCCTCCTCATCACACATTTCAGATGTGTCCATTGAAATCCTAAAGAAAAGCAGATCTGCAATTTTGTAAAACAAAGGCCTGAGTTTCACATGCGCTTGATATCCAAATGAGCTGAAAATTAAGGAAATAGTTAAAAGATCTTCTCAGACAAGGAAATCCACCATATACATGAGATACACAATTTATAAAGTTCTGCCAGCCACATATAATCACTACCAGAATCAGCATTATCAAATATTTCATCTTATCAAGCATCTGATCATTCCAGACTCGCAAGGAATCTTATTCTAGGGAAGTCTACCTGGTTGTAGCTCTGCCTTGCGCTCAACATCCGTTGAAGGATCTACCTGCCGCGAAACCTTTTCATCTGCAATAAATTGATCATGGAATCATAAATAAGACATCTAAACAAAAATGAGAGAAAAAGCACCTCCTCAATGCTCATCTTGTCCACTACTCACTGACCACAAAGCTTCTTTCATGAAAATATCCTTAAACCGAAAGAAAATCTTTCACAATGGATGTATGGTACAAGATATCGACCAACAATAGTTATCCTTAAGTATCACACATGATAATTAATTAAAGAGTAAAGTTTCAAAAACTTTCTCTTCTTGCAGGTAATTTTCAAAATTTTCAATTTAAAGTGCACTCGGAGACACTAATCATAAGTGCACATACATGTATCTGTACTTGTGTATGTACACATGTAAAAATATATTTGGGGGTGTAAAGAAATATCATATATGTTAAGAATGCATATTTATACACTGACCAATTTGCTCAACTTATGATCATTGTGATATTTGGCATTTAACACATATTTCAAGATATCGGTGAAAATCTACATGAAGAACAAGGTATTTACCTAATTGTGCTTCTGCCTTATTTTCAGTATCAGATAAAGGAGTTCCCACTCTCAAGAGATTTACACCTGAACCAAACAAAACATCATTGTAAGATGATAAGCCTGGTTAATGTGTCTGTTGCTTCTTCAAAAAAGTTGAATAATTACTCGTACAAAGCAAATAATAAACTATATTTGCTTTGTCCCTTAGATTAACAGTCAGAAGACTAGAAGGGCTATGCCCAACTCTTTCAAAGTAAATTCAAAAGATTTAGCTTTCCTAAAAATTAAGCCAACAGCAGCAAGTATTTCTGTTCCAAAGCCAGCTAACAATAAAAACAACTGCAGAATTTCCTCAATGAAATTTATGCCTGATAATCCAATTTTAGCAAGTATAGAAGTAAAGGTCCAAAGTAAAAGCTAAATCTAAACACAAGATTTCTCAACAGTGGCAAATCTGGTTTCTCGAAAACTGGCTACAACACCCCAAATAGGAAATATCATTGTCCATAGTCATACAAGCTGGAAATTGCTACAAATATTTATTCATGGGAAATTACAGGAAGAGAATCATATTTATATGTCGATGGCTTAAGGAATTCTCTATATCCATAAAAGATAAAGAAGCGTCTGAACAGAAAACATGAAACTTGAAAGAGAAGAATTTAAACAGACTGCAGAGAATTATAACATAAATGTCAAGATGAGAAAATCTTGTTTGAACATCAAAAAGCATTACCAAACTGTGCCAGCTAAATAAAATAACAAGCTACTTCAACTGCATATGTCGTCAAAGTTCAGCCTGTGGTGTAAAGAAAAGCATATACAAGAATTAAGAGAGAATGAACATTTAGAAAATTTGGATGTGTGTGTCAGGTAAAAAAGCATATAGACAAATAGATGTTAAATAAAGTTCTTATACCAAATTGGCATGAGCCTTGAGTTGGAGAAAAAAGATATACAATCTACACATAAGATAACATTGAAGAAATAAAATAACTTGTGAGAGAAATACGAAAGTATGCTAAGACCTTAATTGGATATGCAGGAGCAGAGCTAGATAGGTTTATTTCTAGACCACATGTCATTGGAAGCACCTAGATGATGGATTTGTCAAATACAACCGTGGTGAATCATTTAAGGAGAACCAAGAAGGAAAGAACTAGGTGTTTTCAGAAAACAACACTGACAGTTGTTGATTCTTAGCATTGAAATGGAGGGGTTAGTAATAGGCACAAAGAAAGCACATGTGATCCTTGTCTAGATAAATTGAAATTACTTTTTTAAATCAAAGAGCAAGTGACAGGGATGGAAAGAGCAACCAATATTTCAGTCAACAGTATGGGATATGTCCCGAAGACTTCTTTTAGTACAAAACAATGTTGAATGCATTTTATAACAAACAAAAAGCATTGAATGCATTCCTCCAATGAGTCCAATCGACCACATGCTCACTAACCCATGACCCTCTAATGTGTCAACCGCATTAATTTCCAGTGTAAAATAGCATCTTACCTTAAAAAATATTGCTCAACTACAAAAATATAAAAATGTTATAATATGAAAGTTGTACAACACCTTCCCAACATTCTCCCACTTGCTCTAAACATTGCATATGAGACCAAATCTATAAAGAACAGCCGTAAATGAGCTCCCTACAAAGGGAAAACCATCCCCATATCCATCCTGTGTCATCCATTTGTGCTCATATGTTTCACCAGATCAACTTCAACATCAAAAATTAAACATAAATGTTCCAATCACACATGAAAAGTACAGCTCTCTGCCACATTGGTGACAATCTAACATCACACTAAATCTTACTTATAACCCAATATTCGAGCACACTCCCCAAAGCCAAATCAGCTCTTAATAGGCATGTGATAATTTGAGTTTGGAAGTGTAATTAAAATAGCAACAGTAGCATATCAGTTGCTCATTAAACCATCCACACCACAAAATAGGATAACCACATACCATCTCTCTCTCTCTCTCTCTCTCTCTCTATATATATATATATATAGTCCCAATCAAGGTCCATCCTCCAAGGTATCAACTCGAACACGAAGATGTCAAAGATACCTTTAGTCCCTTTGTAGGGATCATACTCCTTGTCCAACTTACGCACATTCACATCTTAAAAATAGCATTACTTGTGCAATGTTTGATCTAGTGCAAACCATTGCAAACTACCTATTGTACTCACATAAAAGACATAGCTCATTTCCTCTATCTCACCTAGTGTGGAAGAACAAAGCAAACCATGTCTTTCCAGCATAAACAAAGTGCTCATGCCATGTATTAGAGAGCTCCTCAATCCAAATTCCAATCCAAAAGAATTTCCACATCTAACCTTTCAACCCTGAGGTTAAACATGACAACAACAAATCAAAAAGTCTCTAACACCAAGGAGACTTGTCCCATTCCAACACTCAACCTCCCAATGCCCAAGCAATCTCTAGTCTCACTTCAATCTATCAAGAAAAATCAAGTACAATGCCAATCCTCTCATGCCTAATGATACTCCACTACAATACCACAATACCCTAGAGCATCTCTTCAAGGAAATAATTATTGTACTCAAAACTAACAAATTATCTCCAAATCATAGCCAATGCTCCCACTACATTCATGATTAATGCAAACTCTAGGAACTCCCTATGGCTCCATGATTTGCATCTTCACATTAGAATAGCATTTATTTCCAACCAATAGATCTATTAAAAACAACCATATTATCCAATAATCCAAAATCCAATATAACACAATAGTACTCGTACTCATAACAAAAGACTATGTATTTAACCAACAAAACCATATCACAAACAAAGCTCCTACTAAGAGTGTTATAGAGCTATCTATGGCATTGTCATATCCCTATGATAGACACACAAACACAGCCATATCATTTGAAAGACTCCATCCATGTGCAAGATCTTCCTATGGCATCATGAACACCAACTTGAAACTAGAATATGTCACAAAAAAACTATGTACCCTACACAAAAAGTTCACACTAGGCCATGATCAAATCTAAATCATCTCATGGCAACATAGTTTGTCTTCAAAATTAAAAGATATTCCTTCTACCTACAAGACCTACAAAAAACCTTTTCAACAATTCATACCCCCACCTCTCTTTTACACAACATGTCAATATTCCATGATAGTTGAAGGCCAATAAACTAGAATCTACAATTCCTTTGTATCAAAACAATCTACAATAAATAGCCAAGATGCCCAAAAGACTACCAACTCACCTCCACCACTATCATATCAAAACCCTCTACTACACAAACACTACACCATCAACACTCTACAAATCTACTCCCAAGTTCTTCGTGCAAAATGCAAGTACACAATCATGGAAACCACAACCAAATGCTACACACATTTAGCCTCCACAAAGATGGTGAAAAAGCATGGGCTCATGCTCCTACTAAACCTAAGTAACAACTTATCTATAGGGGGGTAAGGGGGATTCCAGTTCATTAGGTCTTGAAGCCTGCCAGTACAATTCCCCCCCACCCCGGATTCAGGTTCCCACTTGGAGATCAATCGTGTGTGGGGTTGGGTGGGGGTGCCCCTTATAATAGTAAGGCAATTCCCCATAGAATTGTAGGGCCCAACGGCCCCTAGCTTACCCCCCTACTATTTGAAGGGCCTCCTGAGATCCGGCCCTACGTCCCTTAGAATAGTAGGGGCCACCCACCCTATATGCAGGAACTATAGTTTCCCACCCCCCTTCGGTGTATTTGTATAACGGGAGTATTAGTTGCCCGTTCGCTCTATTTGGGACATTTACCGTTAAGTAATTTGTATGAGTCATTCATGTTCCTTTCATGGCTTCCTCCATGATTCATATAGTTATAGAACTACGGGGCCAGGATGCTTGGTGGTTAGGTGCAATCACCGCGCCAAGTGCTATGTTAACTCATGGTTTTGCTACTTTAGGTCTTCCGGATAAGATGCAGCAATCTGCAATGTTAGTACCCGCTTGACAATCTCATTGGTTAATAATGCATGTAAGTATGATATTACTCAGTTATGCAACTCTTTTATGTGGATCCCTATCATCCATAGCCTGCAAAACCCATAGATGTCAAAATAATTCAACCTAGATCCGCCAAAACATGAAAACCTAAAAAACATGAAGACATAAACTTCCACTAATGACAACAAAACCAAGGCAAGGCAACATGCAAATTCTTCCCATGATATGAACATTAAATCCAAAATGCAAAAAATCATGCGACTCCAAAACAATTGAAAGACGAAAACTAGAGACTAATAAACAAGCCTATAACCATGCTCAAAAGCACACATGCAAATATAAAACTATCCTGAAACTAGAGACTAATAAATAAACCTCTAACCATGCTCAAAAGCACACATGCAAAATATAAACAATCTTTCATCCAAACAACCTTTGGGAGTTATAATCCAAAAAACTATCTATGTTCATCCAAACAAACTTTGGGAATTATAATCCAAAAAACTATCTTCCACATATTTGCAAATGTGAAATCTACTAAAACCATACATGCCAAAGGCATCCATGCAAATCCAAATCAGTTAAAACATTCAAATCACCCGCAAATCCTAGCAAATCCAAATAGCATGAATCCGCAACATGCAAGCACATACATCCAAAAAATGAACAAAGTGTTGTCTGAAAGCTCCACAACACCAAATGACCAACTCCACTCCATTAATTACATGCATTGAAGAGCTCCAAGTCAAAGTCATCACATAACCAACTCCTTCATCAAGTACATTCAAGAAGAACCAAGCTTTCCAAGACCTTCCACATCATCATACGACCAACTCCACAATCTATACACAACCAAGCATCCAAGACGTTGTTTCATGAGCTTCCAAGTCACCAAAAGACCAGCTCTACAACCTCCATGTAGCCAACAAATCACTCAAAATGACAACATGAGCTCCAATTCAGTGGATGACCAACTCCAACAATGCGGAGGATGAACTTGAAGGAAACTAGCAACATGATCAAGAAAATCCCCCATCTCAAACCTCGAAGCTCAAAGCATATTCCATTGATCCTCTTCACCGTCGTTTCAAAATTGCTTGCCATAATTGTCCCCAAAACAAGATCAACACTACAACCAACTTACACTCAAACAAAAATTAATCCCAAAAGGAAGGTTCCCCTCCTTCAACCCTCAACCAAGTTGTGATACAAAGTACTAAATTCATAGAGAAATTTTTATATTAAGCATCCAAGAGGTGGTTCTAAGAGCTTCCAAGATACTAAAAGACCAACTCCACCACCTCCATGTAGCCAACAAATCACTCAAAATGACAACATGAACTCTAGTACAGCGCATGACCAACTCCAACAATGAAAAGGATGAACTTAAAGAAACTAGCAACATGATCAAGCAAATCCTCCATCTCAAACCTAGAAGCACAGAACATATTCCATTGATCCTCTTCACCTTCATTTCAAAATTGTTTTCCATAATTGTCCCCAAAACAAGGTCAACACTACAACCAACTTATACTCAAACAAAAAATTAATCCCAAAAGTAGGTTCCCCCCCTTCAACCCTAAACCAAGTTGTGATACTAAGTACTAAAATCATAGAGAAATTTTGATATTAAATGGATATCAAATGTAAGGAAATATAGGAAATTGGAAATTTCCTACATTAACCATAGTTCAAAGCAATTCCACATTAACTCTAAGAGGAGAGAAGTTGCCACGGTACGTCAAATTGATAAACATTCCAAAATGGACAACACATGACAAGATAAAAGCATGAAACACGAAAAAAAGAGATTAGTATAGCCTAGGAAACCTCTATAAGAAAAGGATCCAACCTCCAAAGCACTAAAACCAATGTATTTCTTGCAACAATAATAGGCACAATAGCATATTAGGCTCAAAACCTTAACATAAAGATCAACACTCTCAACCAAGGAGAAACCATGCAAGATGCAACCTTCTTTTGCAATAGCGAGCAATCATTGTTGCTATCCCCATGAGAAAATCCAAGAACAAAAACTAGTCAAACATGCCACTCTATGCTCCTCAAAATGTCAACAAGAAAACCAAGTCAAACTTAAAGCTTCATTCACAAAGGAACAATCAAGAGGATCGGGTGACAAATGACTCTATCCCAAGAATCCTATTTATAAGCAAGAAAGCAACAAGCAAGAAGAAACTCACTAGAGAATTCCTGGCCATAATTCCCCCCAAAAAAATCAATACACAATTAATTAATCCTCAAGTATCTCCATGACGGCCCCTTTTCTCCCTCAAACCAAGTTGCTTGCAACATATGCCCCAAACTTTAAATGTTTTTACAACATTGAAAGTATTTTGCAATTAACTCAAAACAATAAATGCATTTTGACTGTGCTCAAAAAACTATGGAACCCTCCACGTGTCATTAGCATTAAATATATTTGCAATTTCAAATTAAACATCTCTTACGAAAACATTGATCGAATACAAAATATATAATATTTTATATGCCAACACCTTCCCAACATCCTTTTCTCCTTTTAATATAATTAAACCCATGAAAGCTCACAATGAAATTTAATTAAGAGATCACAATAGCCATGTGGAAAAATAATACTGGAAGGAACTGACACTATCTTACAAAGTTCAACTCGAGTATGAATATTGCTAGAAGGCACAGATGGATTTAGATGTCTTTAACTCAAAATTTGGTTTGTAGTTGTGTTTATGTGCAAATAGAGGTGATGCATTGTGTGTCTCACCTTATGAGGCTAAGAGTAACCATAAATCCTGGACTTCAACAAAGGGAGACCACCTTTTTAGCAAATATAGAGGGTTCAAAGTTCCAACACATCAAATGATGTTCCCAGCTCAAAGAAAAGTTTACTTCTTATATAGGCTCGGGGGTGACACAAATAGATATTGTCTTATGAGGCTAAGAGGAACCGTAATTCTGGGATTTCTAAGCAGGGAGACCACCTTTTTAGCAAATTTAGAGGGTACTAAGTTCAAACGCATCAACAATCTCCCAGCCCAAAGAAGGGCTTAGTTCTTATTTAGGCTTGGGTGTGAGACAAATAGATAGGTGACATCTAAGGAAGAATAGGAAGGGGGATAACTGTCTTATACACCACAGCAGCAGTAGAACTAGATCCCGTGCAATTTCAAATTCAGTCTCTTCTAGGAAAACATTGCTCAATTGCAAACTACAAAATATTTTAATGTGCCAACACCTTCCCAGCATCCATTTCACCTTTTAATAAAATTAAACCCATGAAAGCTCACACAAATGCCTAAGCAAAAAAAATTTAATTTAATTATAAAACAATCAAAAATAACCATGCCCAAAAGTAATATAGGAAGTTGATTTATAGTTGTGTTTGTGGGTGAACGGAGGTGTTGCATTTTGAGCCTCACCTTACAAGGCTAAGAGGAGCCATAATTCTGCAATTTCTATGAAGGGAGACCACCTCTTTAGCAAAAAATAGAGGCTGCTAAGTCCTTACACAGAAAAGGATGCTCCCAGCCCAAAGAGGGACTTGGATCTTATATAGGCTCAGATGTAAAACAAATAGATATTGCCTTGTGTGGTTAAGTGGAACCATAACTCTGGGATTTCTTCGAAGGGAGACCCTCTTTTTAGCAAAGATGGAGGGAGACAAATTCTAACACATCAAACAATGCTTCCAGCCCAAAGAAGGGCTTTGTTCTTATATAGGCTTGGGTGTGAGACAAAAAAAATAGGAGACATCTAAGGAAGCAAAGGAAGTGGGACATCTGTCTTATACACCACAGTAGCAGTAGAACTAGAAACTAAAAGACATGAACTCGTCAAAAGCCAGCAAACAACAACATCAGGGTAAAGCATATGGAGGAGACCTGAAGGTTGGACTCCATGTTTGAACTACTTGAAGAGACAAGAATAAAGAATCTTCAGAAATTTCTAATCCAGATCAGTAGAAGAAGACAAAATAAAATCCCAAAGTTTTCCTCAATTTCACCCCTTTTGGGTGGTTGATACAGCTCTAAAATTTGTCAGTATGGTGTTTCATTTAATTTTACTGGAGAGAGAACTAAAGACTATAAACACTACTTAAAAATCTCAGAAATGGTTATACAGACAAAAAGCACAGGAAAAACTATTTTCAAAGACAAGAAATTAAAAAACATAATTAACTTGGAAACATAAAATAAAAGGATAGAAGAAAATATAATTGCTCATGAAAAGTCCCAGAAATGGCTCCCCTTATTTGAACAAAACTCAAGACTACCAGCGCTCATTAAAAACCCCAGAAATTCTTTCCGAATGTAGGGATTACAAACAAGAAACCAATATTATTAACTATAACCTCATTAAAAATCCCAAAAAGATTGGCTCCAATTCTCTTCAGAATTCCCTTGAAAACTATATGGAAATATAGAAATATGCACATACGAAAAAGTTAAAGAGTGAGCAATTAACAAATGCCGATTTCAGAAACAAAAAGCATAACTAATTTATTCAGCATAACGAACAAAAGTGACAAATGAAAAAAAGAATTAGTTTAAAAACTTTTAAAAGAGTGAACAATAAGTGTGGTACCATCAAAAACGAATTGATTTTTTTTTTTCATTTTTTATTTTTTAAAGTACTCTGAATGCTGGTTAAAAATCCAAGTAATTACACCAAAACTGGAAAATCGAAGAAAGCATGTACCGAGAATATCCGTTAACAACCAGAAATGGTAATAAATGTGAAACTCAAAGATCATAAGTAAAACTATCTCCTCATTAAAATTAAAAAATACGACTCAAACAAATTTACAAAACCCACCTGCACCAGAAAAACAGGCCAAGGACAAATGGTCAAAAACGCAAACATGCACTTAAAATGCAGAAAATTTTCTATTCGGAACTGCAAAAAATATTCACTACAGAAATTAAGACAAACAATACAAAACAAAATTAAGAAATAAATACCATTCATTGTTTGGCACTAAGCTGAAGGATGTCTATGATTCCCGATTTTTATCCTAAAAAGCAGTTACTCAACTCAGAAAGAACCCAGATCCGTTATGGTGAGGCATATCAGTGACAATCAAATGCATAATCTACCATTAAAAATAGAAAAATAAATAGAAAACAGAAGAAGAATATTTGAAAAACACGAACTGTGGTGTACTAATAGAAGTGAACAATTGTAAGAATGTGAATCCAGTACTGGCAATAAAAAGTCCAACGAAAATTATAACTGCCATTTCCCAAGTCTGTAACGTAATGATTACTCGCATTTTCTTGCCTGAACTATATTAATAAATTGTGAGACCGTCGGCTAGTACACTTCTTGCTTTTTCACCGAGCAGTTGTGGCATAAATTCTCTGAAACAAATTTAAAAGGCAAAGAAATTTAATCGTTTTCAATTTTAGTAGGAGAATCTATTTTTCTGGTACGAAGCTTAAATACCGCAAACGTTTTATCTTCAAACGACAGGACACGTCTAGCAAAAATTGTGTATATGAGAATACTGAAAAATCTCAGAACTGAGTGGTGAATTCATTGACAACGTCAGCTGAAAATAGTACGTTAAACCCTACCCGAACCCTCTCAACGTGATCATCGGTTGAGGAATTAGTGTTTTAACCCCCTTGCCATATAAGAACTGGAACCCCAGCTAAAATTATTGCGTTGATCCCAACCCCATATGTAGACCAGCTGAAATCACTGCGTTAACCCCCTTTTCACGTGACAACCGTCTCAAATCATCGCGTTACCCCAGCTCCACGTGACTACTCGCTCAAATATCGCGTTAACCCAGCTCCATGTGACCACCAGCTCAATTTAACTCATTAAACCCTCTCCATGTGACCGCCTTAGAAGCGGGCCCTAAAATGATAAAACCTCTGTTTCCTCCCGGCGCAAAACAGAACACCATCAGAAGCCAACAAAGGCCACCATTTACCAGCTCAAATCATTGAAAATTTCCCTAAAAGAACAAAAACAAGAAGAAAACAGCAAAAACCAGATCCAGAAGAACAAAAGTCAAGCTCAAAGAATTACCGTATTCCTCCTTGAAAAACCTCATATTCTGCTTGGATTCGAGCCAGATTTGCGTATTTTTATCCACGGCATCCACTCTAACCTCGTTAAACACCTCCTCGGGCACTTCATCGACGTTCTCATCATCCGCTAGATCGTCGTTTCGATCCCCGGTAGCATCTTCCGAACAAGAAGACGATTTCACGGGCGACGACTTCTCATCGATCTGCGATTGCGAGTGCGTTTGTTGTTGTTGTTGTTGTTGCGGTAGTAGTAGTACTAGTGGTTGTTGTTGTTGTTCGTTCTCGGATTTAGCCGTCGAGTCGATCACCAGCTTGCTTCGCTTAAATTCATTCGCCACTTCGATCAGTTCATCCTCTGCCTTTCGCTTCGTTAACAAATCGTCCATTTCTATTATCAAAATCCAAAATCCACTCTTGTTCCCTCGCTCCGCAGGCAACGAAATCTATAATACTGCTGCGGAGAGGCCAGATCTGTCGAAAATATCAACGTTCCAAAGAGGCAAATAATCTTGACAAGGCGCAATAAATAAAAATAATGCAAACGAATTCATCTAGGGAGGCGATAAAATGGAGAGATAATGTGTGGGAGGTATCGATCGAATAAAGGTAAAAGTATGGACGGCAAATCGCATCGCATCGCATCGCATCATCGACTCCCTCTACTCTTTAATTTATGCTCAAAACCGCTGGACACACAACGTGCTGGGCCCGCCATGGGCCTCTCATGGCCGTAGGATGATCCGCCTGTGGGGACGCCTGTCTGTCCAATCACGCGCCCCCAGCTTTGGACGGCTAAGATTCCACCTCACGTCACATCAGGAAGCAACAGTCGTGGCACGTTCGATCGTGGGTTTGACTGTAATAAGATATTTTTTCACGTTAACTGTTGGTCGTTTCCAAATACGTTAAATGTTGGTCGTTTCCAAATACGTGCCGCGTGGAAGGTCAGTTGACGTCTTACCGACGCTATGTGTCTTTCTGCGAAGAAAGAAAACTGTTGACGTGTACGGTCCGGATGGGGTCCTGTGTGTTGGGGAGTAGGTGGCGTGGGTAATTCCGCATAAAGTGTCCGGTACCCACTTGCCATTCTCGTTTTCTCAGACTTCACCCCCTGCCTTTGAATCTGATTTTATGCTTTCCGTGGTCCCCTGGTTAAACTCGGCAGCCAAGGACACCTGAAAGTGCTATATTTTTTAATTCATTGTATTTTTCTCTTTTGCTTTCACCACGGCATCTATTAGCTACCCAAGCCCTTCGGTAATTACAATGATGCTTGAGGATTGTGGTATATACGAAAGTTAGATGTGTTCAAAGGTTATATCACAATAAATTTGGCATTTCAGTGAAAGATAGTAGGGGAAACGTATCAATGGTTGTTTTACCTAATTTCATGTACTTACAAAGTTTAAATTATACATTGATTTCAACAATTTTTGTGTTGTTTTTTAAGTGATTTAGCTACTTAAAAAATATTTCTTAATTTTTTGGATTAATAATACTTTCTCGGAATTTGTTAAGTATTAAAGGGTCAAAAAGTGGTCATTTCAAAGTGTCACATAATACCTACTTAAAAATGCCTTAATAAATGTGCACTCAAAATTGTTAGTACTTATGGACAAATGTCCTAGTAGTTGTGCACAATTGGGTCAATTATGAACCAAAAAAGCTAAAAACTAATTGGTTATTGGTACATGTGAAACTTATTTCAAAGTGTCACCTAATACCTACTTAAAGATGTCTTAATAAATGTGCACTCAAAATTGTCACTACTTATGGGCAGATGTCCTAGTCGTGCACAATTGGGTCAAGCATGAACCAAAAAAGCTAAAAACTAATTGGCTATTGGTACATGTGAAATTTATTAATAGACTTTTAGTTATTTTTATTTTTCTCCTTTAAAATTAGTAATTGGGGGCTTAGGTGGACAAAAAGTGCACAGTTATTAGATTATGCTTGACTAGTGGTGATCTTCCCTTAATGACATTTGGGAGTTATCATTTAGCAACCATGGTTCATATAATATTGCTCAAAGATTCAAGTTGAGATGGTATACTTCCGAATAAGTTTGGCACTTATGAAATGGTTATAACCATTTATATACTTATCTTCCTAATGATGCTTGAGGTTTATGGTATGTACAAAGTTAAATGTGTTAAAAGGTTATATTGTCTAGTATGATTTGAGTTGTGTTGATGAATTTCTAATAAATTTTTCATTTAAAGGAAATATAGTAATGATGTTTCAAAGTTATCATTTAGTAACCATAGTTGTATATTATTGGTTGGATATTTGAGTTGAGTTAGTAAACTTCCTAAAAAATGGCACTTAAGTCATGGTCATAACCATCCATTTACCTATAAAATATTATTAAAACCTTTATAATGCAATGTACCAAAAGTGGTCATTTCAAAGTGTCACCTAATACCTACTTAAAGATGCCTTAATAAATGTGCACTCAAAATTGTACTTATGGACAAATGTCCTATTAGTCATGCACAATTGGGTCAATTATGAACCAAAAAAGCTAAAAACTAATTGGCTATTGGTACATGTGAAACTTATTAATAGACTTTTAGTTATCATTTTTGTTTCTCCTTTAAAATTAGTAATTGGGGGCTTGGTTGGACAAAAAGTGCACGATTATTGGATTATGCTTGACTAGTGGTGATCTTCCCCTAATGATATTTGGGAGTTATCATTTAGCAACCATGGAACTCATATACAATTGCTCAAAGATTCAAGTTGAGTCGGTATACTTCCCAATAAGTTTGGCACTTAAGCCATGGTTATAACCATTTATATACTTATCTTCCTAATCATGCTTGAGGTTTGTGGTATGTACAAAGTTAAATGTGTTAAAAGGTTATATTATCGAGTATGATTTGAGTTGTGTTGATGAATTTCTAATAATTTTTTCATTTAAGAGAAATATAGTAATGATGTTTCAGAGTTATCATTTAGTAACCATAGTTCGTATATTATTGGTTGGATATTTGAGTTGAGTTAGTAAACTTCCTAAAAATGGCACAAGTCATGGTCATAACCATCCATTTACCTATAAAACATTATTAAAACCTTTATAATGCAATGTACCATATCATCTATCTAGTTATGTATCTAGCATATAAACTAAAGTTGTGATGGAAGAAATGTCTCTTTTAAAGATCCTCCAAAGATTTTATGAAAGATATAATAAAGAAAGAGGCAATGACATTCTAATTAGCTTTCATGTGGTTTCTAAATTAAGTGGGATATGTCTATTAGCTCAATTGTGTTGATCATTAAGAATGCAAGATAAAGAATTTTGCACATGATTGTATCTCTAAATAAAATTTCAATTATTTAACCATTTTTTAACTTGTGAATAATATGCATGATGTGTTGATATTAAGAAGTGGGACTTGAAGTGGGATAAATTGTTAAATAACTCAAGTGAATAGACTACAAGAAAATCCATTCATTATTAAGAATACATACGTGAAGCACCTCAAAATCTAATATTGTGACAATACACAAATTTCGAATGCACTTGTATTTTCAACTACAAACACAATAAGGAGGGGAGGGTACTTGGAAATTGGAATAGTTTGAAAATTCACAAAAGGAAGTAACATAAGATATGTAAGCTTAGGGATCAATATCTAATGGGAAAATTTTCTTGAAAAGAATGTACAATATTAGAATTATCAAGGGTGTTAAGGATCCCATTGCACTTAGATGCGATTAATTTTTTAATGGTAGAAGGTGGTGAAAATATTTCAAGTGAAAGAAAGAATAGGGTTCTATGTGCAAGAAATTACTTTTTTTAATGTTGATATTTGCATTCATTATCCTTCTATTAATTCTTAGTATATGAAACATGTAGATAGGATGAGCTAGGATAGAAAATCATAAATGGATTGAAAACTAAGTCAACATCTTGATTTCCTTTATGATGAAAATAGGACCAAGAAACTAGCATAAGAGAGTAACCACTTATCCTTCACGAATTAAATTTAGTAAATACCCATTATAACATATATAATTACAAATAAGTTGAGAATCTCTTTCAACCTCTAGAAACTAATTGATTCTAATGAAGGGAATAGATGGAGATTTTCCATAAGTTCACAAGCTTCATATTTATAGAGGTGTAATGTAATACCTCTCTAACACTAACCCAATCAAGCAAGTACTGTAACCTCAAGTTTATACTTAGATGCTATTTAGTTAAGTTTTTTGGATGTTGTAAGACTCTTTCATGCCTTTCTTTCTACTTTTGTGGGTGTGATATTGTTTGAAGTATGTATGTAGAGTTACTTATCTAATCTATTTTAGGAACTTTTTATGATGACTTTATATCTCAATACTTGATGATGTCATTTATGACTTATATCTTATGGGCATATTGATGTTGTTAGGTATATTGCTTGTGGCTTATGGTACCCTTCCATGTGCTTCTATCTCTACTTATGTGTTGAGGATCTATCAGGACCTTGGTGTGTGTGGTTATGGATTTTCAGACATTGACGATTATGGTTGACTATCTATGATATTTTGAAAGGACGTGATGATGATTATGTTAGATGATTATGCTTTTGATGGGTGCATAAATATTAATAGGATCATTACTTGTGTTTCTCGCAATGACTATGATCATACAATCATTATGTTATATTCTTATGATTTATAATTATGTTCTAACCCATGAGAATTTTAACATTATATAGGATTGTCAGGAAAGGGAAATGTTTGATGTACTTGTTATATTAATCTTTGCCATGATGTTTTTGTTAGAGTAATAAGTTAGTTGCTTTACTCTATTTTCACTTAAGCTATCTCTTAGGTGCATATAATTAATATTTTATATTAATTATATTGTGCAACCTAGCTTTTCTTGTTTTTAGGGTTTTGTTCACCTTTATAGGTTGAACCTTGTAATTATTTTTCATTATGTTGAATACATTTTTTCTCTCTCATTTTTTAGCATAGAAGGGTTTCAGTTTTTTTCCATCTTTTGCTTCGTTCTTTGTAACAAGTATCTTGCATGCAGATTGGTCTTGGAAGTTGAATATGTTTCTCTCAGTTTCTACATGGTATCAAAGCCTCCCTATTGCTGCCTGTTCTAGTGTTTTTGAAGCAAGTTTTTTCAGTTCTGGTATTCTCTGCAAGACGTTATTTTTTGTTTCTTTTTTTCCTGCAAAAAAGAAAAAAAATTGGAGCATTTTGAGCAAAAACAAATGCCACCATTGTGCTCAGAAGGCTCGGGAGAGTCAAAAATCATATAAAGTTTGCATTTTTTGGCCACTGTGGCATTTGGGAGAAAAACAATTTCCCTATTAGGGTCGTACGGACATGAATATCAAGAAAAAAATAAGTTTTTTTTTTTAAAAATCAAAAAATTGATTATTTTTTATGCAGTGCATTAAAATCTTAACACATCGCCCGCACGCCACCCTCCTGCCACCACGCTGACACCACCACGTTGCCATAGTCACGTCGTCGCGCCGCCCACGCGCCAGCGTCCCCTTCAGATGTCCCGTGACAGCCATATAGTCATCAATCTTATTGTCGTGTCTGTTTTTTTCTAGTGAGCTTACATTTTGGGGGTACCTAGGCCTTTTTGGTTCTACAGGGCTCATACGAACTCAAAATTTGACATATGATATATCGTTGGAAAGGTCTTTCCGAGCCCTTCGCTCTCATGTAGGTTTCACTTCTTGATTTTTCCATTTGATTGCCATTTTTTTCAGTTAAAGATGCACCTTCTTCTGTGCTCCTGTTCTGCTTCTGGAACTCAGGTTTTTTTTTCTTGTTTCTTGTGCTTTCATAGTAATTTGTTGTGTACGGGGGATAGTATTATACTTTGTGGGGGCGGGTGTTCTTTACTTTTTGTAATTTACTTCAAAAAGATCCTTCTACTTCTATCTTCTTTCTCTCAATGGCGGACTCTTCTGTCGCTTGCCTTACACCTCATAACTATCACACTTGGAAAGGACAGATGGCCAGATTACTTATGGAAAAAGAGCTATGGTCATGTCTCGATGAGACTCGGCTAGTTCTTCAGAGGCCTTATGAGGCTCTTATGCAGAGAAATAGGATGGATGAGGCAATGGGCCTCATTGATATGAACATTTCAGATGGGTTGTTGTTCCACCTAGATGGTTTGACCACACCCAAGGATATGTGGAACAAGTTTTCCACCTTGTTTGGCACAATGAATCAGTTCAGGGTTCTCCAGATAGATGCAGAGTTCACCTCCTTAGTACCTGAATCATTCACCAGCATTGAGGACTTCTTGATGAAGTTCAAGTCTCTTCGATCAATTTTACAGGTTGCTGGAAAGACAAAGTCAAATGATGAGTGTATCTTTCTGATACTCTCAAAGCTTCACGGCCCTTATCAGATTTTCACTTCTACCTTCTGCTCCACTATGGATGCACTAGGTGCACGACATGTTATGCCCTCTTTTGAGACCTTCTATGATAGGTTGACTCGTGAGTAGTCCAAGCTCAATCAGATGGATTCACTTACAGGTTCACAGTCATGGGCATTGCTTGCCAAGACACCTCAGGATACACAGAAGCAGAAGCAGAAGCAGACATCTGATTCCTCTTCTCAGCACTCTACTGGCCCACCATCTTCTTCTAAGAAGGAGAAATAGAAGACTAAGAGCCTTACATGTTCCTATTGTCAAAAGGGGCCTCATGATGAGTCACATTATTTTCAGAAGAGATTTGATGGCTATGAGAAACAAATTGCAGATTTGCAAGCTCTCCTTTAGAAGAGAACTATTTCCTCTCCATCCTCTTCCACCTCACAGGGGTTTGCTTTTCAATCTTCTGCCTCATCTTTGACATCTGGACAAGATTTTGGACAGGGTCATGCATTACGAGCTTCTGTTGCATCCCCTTCACAGGTCCCTTGGATACTAGATTCAGGTGCTTCTCACCATACGGTGTCTTCTCTAGAGATCTTCTCTTCTATTGAGCAGGGATAACTTTAAGGAACCCCCCCCTCCCGAAAAGTATAAAATTGTGGCGAATCACATGTGATTTGGGTGAAAAAAAATTAATAGTGTTGGCGAATTATGCATCAATCTATGGATATTTGGTGGCAAATTTTTTCATAGTTTACACAATTTTTATTAAAAAATGGCGAATTTATTAATATTGATGGCAAATTATGTTTTGAAATATGGGTATTGGTTGGCGAATATTTTAATAACCGATACCATTTTCATAAAAAAATGGTGAAATTATTTTCCAAATAGTTGAATTAATTTATTTGTTAATTTATTTGTTATTGGAAATTTGAACACTGACACGTTGCATCGGGTCCCACAGTCCCAGTCCCATCACCCATGACTATGATAATGACGTCAGACTCAAACGACAAATGTCCATTGGATTTAATACGTATCAATGGCCAAAGATGAATTTCAGGCATATTGCTGGTCCTTATAACATTTACTGAAAACTATCGGCAGAAACATGACACGTGTCATGTTTCCGCCGATAGTTTTCAGTAAATGTTATAAGGACCAGCAATATGCTCGAAAAGTATCATTCTTAATTTGACATTTATTAGATAGAAATAAAGTAAAGTTTTAAGTAATGTACTGAGTATATTACCATTTACCATAGGCGATGTGTAGAATTAAAGCAATGTACTAAGTATATTTATTATCATATCGATTTGAAATTTGAATTAATTGTAGAATTAAAGCAATGTACTGACAGATACATGTAATCTATTCATTACCTCGATAGAATAATTGGTTAGAGTTAAGGCTTGAATGAAAAGTAAAACGTCATCTCATCTTAGAGTTAAGGCTTGAACAATTGTCGCATGATCGCATAGCTAGGAAATGGGCTATGCGAACATGTGACATACCTCCACGTCACCCTTCTACCTTGCTGTATGACCGCCACCACCAAAACACAGGGTTTGTCGCATGATCGCAAAGCATGAAATTGGTTCTGTGAACATGCGACAAACTATCACACCAGCTGTAAATCTTGAAACACGCTGGCCAACCCGCAAGCCCCTCTAACCACGGCCCCATCGATAATTTCCATGTCTCTGCCACATCGACCAATCAAAAAATACCGCATCACCATCTACCACCGGGCTAAGGAATAGGTGTCAACCAGTCACATGATCGCATGTCAGAAAACTCTGACATGTGATCATGCGACAGCCACCCACAGGATGCCACATAACCACTAGCAGGACCACTACCCTCCCCTCCAACGGACCCAGCACAAGAAGTAACCGGTCGCTTGGTCGCATGTCAGAAATTTCTGACATGCGATCATGTGACAACTAAACATTTTACCAGCTCAGCCAATCACAACCTAACACCTCGACGATGAATCATCACGTGGTCCCATTACAGACAAACCAACGGCATCTAATCGGACGATGGGCGCATGATCGCATGGGGAGAGAATATTCCATGCGATCACACGCCGACCGTCGATCAAAATCTCTAGCCCAAGCCCCACTGACCACACTCCATCTCTTTATTTCCTTCGGCTAATAGGGGAGCGCCATTTGTGCATACATGTCACTATGGCCCACAGTTTGAAACCCTACATCATAAAGAAGAATCAACGGCCAGCGTGATTTCGCATATCTCTGGCAACTCCCTTGCACTTTAGCGACCACTGTTGATGCTCTGACATGACAAGACCATCTAACTTCTGCATTCTACTGGCGGCTCACCTACAATTGGATTGTCCACGGGCTCAATGAATGGATACTTTGCTGCCCAATCAAATTTAAATCTCCTGGCCATCTCCCATTGACAATCAGTTTTTTCTTTCGATTTTCCTCTCCCTTTAGTGTTACTATTAATTGCACCATCATCATCACCGAAGTCGATTGATTCATCCTGGTACTGGTTATTTATTGGATATTCTTCGTCAAGGTCATCTTCATTAGAGATATCAGGTTCTGCAACTTCATCACCAGATTTATTAGGCTCCCCAATTTGTTGAATAGACTCCTGTGTAGGTTGAAATTGTACAGGTTCCTCTGATGATGTACCTTCCTCACTTTGACCAACACTGTTGCGTCTACCCCCGCCAAAGTATGAAGATATATTTCTGCATTTCGTTGGCCTCTCTTGGACATCTCCACCTTCATTAGTCCTCTTCCTGTTTAAATTTGACTGTGACATCTCCATCAAATTAAGGCTGCAATAAAATACTACGAACTCGTAGTCGTAGTCATTCTGGTTCGCTACCGATCGCAATTGTGAGCTCTAAGCTCAGAATCAACTGAATTATTATGCTACTAAGTACTAAATGAAAATCTCTCGAAGGCTCCTTCTTTCCGGCATGTTTCAATAATGAAACTCATATATCTTAAATAGACAACTACAAATAAACCGTTTTCATATCAGCCATCAGATTTTGCCTCATAATCGGCATCGTCTATTTTGGTGAATGGGCCGACCATTACATATGATAAGAACTAATATTTGGCGAACCCCGCATAATTTCAAGTAATCAAGTAGGCGAATAGGGCGGGAACTTGGGACCCCATTGCGTGTGATGCATGGCGAATTGGGTCCTAGGACAAATAAAAATTTCACATAGGAAAATGAGAATTTAGCGAATGATGATCCTCGAAAGAGACACTCAATTTAATCCGTGGCGAATAAGAGTAAATAGTAAAGAGAAATATGGGCGAAGAACCCAACTACCAAACTAAAATTACATAATAATAGTGGCGAACATTCCGACCACTATATGACCATTTTATAAAATCTGGGTGAATGATCCGACCTGTATTTGATTGTTTTATTCACCAATTTCTATCACCCGATCGTGACATATTCGCCAATTGGCGAATATTCACCACTAAAAAAATCCCTGCTATTGAGGCTTCTCCTATTCCTCACATTCTCATGGGGAATAACATTGTTATGCCAGTCTGCGGGAAAGGTTTTGTACGCATTCAGGATGGCACATTCAATGATGTACTGTATGTTCCATCTCTGTTTGCAAACCTCCTCTCGATTTATCAGATTACACTCAGTGGGTCAGGGAAGACAGTTGAGTTCACGCCAGATTCAATCTTCATTCGGAATAGTGTGACAGATGGCATTGTTGCTATAGGGACAGTTGATCATTCCACCTGTCTCTACACCTTCTCACATGTTGGTCCACCATCTCCATTATCAGAGCACAACTCTCCTCTTCCGCGAGAGCATCATGTGGGACAATTAGGTCACTTGAACCTCTGTGTTGTTCCTGAGACCACTTTTGTCATTGCCTCACCTCATCTTGTTTGGGTTTCTTCTCTTCAGCAGGACTCTTCTTCAGCACTGCCAGACCCTCTAGCTCCATTCATTGAGCCACCAGGTGCAGTTGTTGAGGATTCTACAGTGGACACTCATCTCCTCTCTCCTGACAGTGTCTGCACACCTGTCTTACCACCTACATTGGGGATTCCCTTTCAGATCCTCGTGTCTACTCCTTTGAGCATCAGCTCGAGCTTCCAGTGACAACTCACCTTTTGAGGTTACCTCTTCAGGGCTCACTGCCTTTCACTCCTTTGTATTGGCATCATGGTGGTTTGTTCATTGATCCAGGGGTTCTTTCATTCTAGGGGGGCTTTGGAGCCTTGACCCTCTCTCACGGGGGGGGTTGGCAACACACATTGTACTTATGGCTTTGAGAGAGTCTCTTGAAGTCATTTTTTGTCTTTTGCTTGCTTTTATATCTCTTTTTGGAGAGGATTTTTTCCCACTGGGTTTTCTCCTTTGTCTCCAATTTACAGAGATTTCCTTGTATTGGGTACCTGATCAGGCCTTGTTGCCGGGACCCATTTCCTGCTTTCATAGATGTGCTAGGTTAGCTTTCCTCCTGAGCTTCTCTTAAGGGGGGGTGTTAGAGTAATAAGTTAGTTTCTTTACTCTATTTTCACTTAAGCTATCTCTTAGGTGCATATAATTAATATTTTATATTAATTATATTGCGCAACCTAACTTTTCTTGTTTTTAGGGTTTTGTTCACCTTTATAGGTTGAACCTTGTAATTATTTTTCATTATGCTGAAAACATTTTTTCTCTCTCATTTTTTAGCACATAAGGGTTTCAGTTTTTTTCCATTTTTTGCTTCGTTCTCTGTAACAGGTATCTTGCATGCAGATTGGTCTTGGAAGTTGAATCTGTTTCTCTTAGTTTCTACAATTTTTGTATGATGAGGGACAAAGTCATGTTACTCGCTTGTGAAACCCACATAATGTCTCGATTCCCCTTAATTGTGTCTTATTATTTGACATGATATACATGTATATGTATATATGATTCGTCATTATGATGAAAGTTTGCAGGTATAGGCATCAACTCCACCTAGCTTCATATGTTTGAGCATGCATCTACATTCCTCGATGGTGGATGGAGGGGGATAGCATTAAGT
The DNA here is from genome assembly GCA_027943335.1 of Chamaecyparis obtusa. NCBI lineage: Eukaryota > Viridiplantae > Streptophyta > Pinopsida > Cupressales > Cupressaceae > Chamaecyparis > Chamaecyparis obtusa. The sequence goes on along the minus strand of BSBK01000747.1, from coordinate 523,331 downwards.
ACCACTTAAACTTATCCCTTGCCATCATTCTAATTGAAGAATGATCATGTCTTTGACTTATTGGTTAGATTGTAAGGGTGACAGATCTTGACCTACCTTTTTACCTGCTTGTGTATGGTTGGAATTGAGCATGTGATTATTGTAATTTTATGGTATTTGAAGATGCATCATGATTTGGAGTAATTATATTTGAGTGTTATTAGGATGTATGTGTTATTTAATTTTCTATATTGATCATTTTAGGCATTATTTGTATTTTAATTATTATTGCCCTTATTTTACTAAAGTCCTAAATTGATATGTATGTTTAATATTTATCTTTGCTTGTTTATAGTTTGGTATGTGTGTAGGTACGTTTGTACGTACATATACATATATTTTTATGTACATACATACATATATGCATGCATGTATGTATGTATGTATACATATATGTTCATACATACATACATACACACACACACACACACACACACACACACACATATATATATACACACACACGCACGCACACACACACGCACACATTTGTGCATAAAGTGTTATTGTAAATTATTGATTACTGATTATGTCTTTGAGAGCATGAGATAATATTAAATGATCCCTATTTATTTGTCAATGCATATTAATGTTGATATTTATTATATGTTTAATTAATATCTTTACTTTGAGAGTATGATGTTGTGTGTGTGCATGAAATTTTACTTATTGATAATATCATTTGTTTGAGTAGGAAATGTTATTATGAGATTTATTTTATTTTCCCTATTTAGTTGATAATTGGTTCCTATTGTCACAAAAGTTTGTACCCATGCTTGGGTTATGACGCCCAAGCAACCTTATGAAACATGAAAACAACCTCCAAGTGTGGGACTTGCATTTTGAGGCAGAATCTTTGAAGAAGGTCAGCTTCCTTACAATCAAGATGCACCTAAACTACTAATTTTAATAAAAAGAGAGAAGGATACGCTGAAAGGGAAATGTAGTGATGCACCAGATTGAAATATGGTTACTTTCCCTACATGTAGTTGAATGAAACATTAATAAAAACACCCAATATACACAAGTCCTAACTCTAATCTATCTTCCAACGACTCATATGAAGGTTATAGCTTACCATATTTTACAAAGAAAATGACTTTTACAATACAACAACTATAATCAAATATACCACGACACAAAAAATTGGGAAAAGAAAAAAGAAACATTCACTAGAGGGCACATGAAATGCACAAGATAGTAGAATGGTAAGAAAAGGTAAAACTGAGAATTTTATTAGTACAAAGAAAAAGAAAATTAAAAATATAGGGCATAGCCACTACAAATGAACAGGAGAAGAACAACCTAGAAAATATGTACAAACTTTTCCTTTATAGAGTTCAGGCATAGCTCTAATTAAACATTAAAGTTCAAACCCCTCTAGGGTTGATTCAAGTTACAAAAGGAAGAAGGAAAAGAAAATATTAGAAAAAGATATGGTATATGCATAAACATTCATCCATGAAGTGACGCAAAGGCCAAAATAAATCTCCCAATATATGGAAGGGACAACCATATCCCTGCAAATAGTAAATAAGCATGGGGATGCATTGTTGTTGTGTTTACAAAGCCAAAGAAGTCACTCGACATTAAATATTCAATACAAGTGTTGTGTCATGGCCATAAATAGTCAAATTATGATGCTGGAAAAGAAACATCCAAATGGAAAATACATGTTATCACACCCCGCACACATGTAAGAAGCACTGCCACACGTAGAAATTAGACCCAAGCCACCAGTCTAAATATGATTCATCGATGAAGATTCTGATCAAAATGGGTGGTCAAGATGCAGCACAAAAATCCTCCAATGCAAGATTAAAACATGACCATTGATGAAGAAATCTCTTAATCAAATGGTTGGTGCAGCTTCACACTAACGACACTAAGAAGGACAAAAAAAATTACGAAATGGTGAAATTTTGTCATTTCGCAAGGTGTCATTTCGCCCCTTGAAAAAGCACAAAACTGGGAAAACATGATTTATTATCCCACCCTACAAATGTTAATGTGGTGTTAACTCACTGATTGTACACTTTCACATTTAACTTTGGTGAACAGAAAGAGGAAAATTCAAAATGGCAACAAATTTGGAGTCATTTATCTAACTAAAAATGACCAAGCCATGTGCTTTTAAGAATGGGAGTGCTCAGACCACCCAATGTGGCATAACACACGTGCTAACTGGATCCACATGGAAAAACCTAATTGGTTTTTCCATTTTGCACCTAGCCATGATGAGAGGGATGAAGGGAATTATGAAATGGCGAAACAAGGATAACATGATGTGTTGGCTCACCAAAGTAGATAGCACGATGTGTTAACCCACTATGACAAAGTTTAGCCCATGATGGAGATATCTCAGATTGGTTATCTATGTTGGGTTGATGGTGGCAAAAATAACCAACATTTATGGTGACTCAGAGGGGATACTTGTATGCTAAGCATATGATCAATGGCCTTTAAGCAATCCATTAGGCATGGAGTCACCGACGCTAGAAAATGATGTGTTAGCCACTTGTAACTTCATGAAAACTGTAACCTAAACAAAATAAAAAAATTATATCTATAGGAGGGAAACAACATGTGCTCATGCACTTCTTAGAAAGCTGAAAACAAATACTCTACTATGTACAAAGAATTACATGTAAAAGATCAAACAAATCCAATAACTAGCTTGTTGAAGTAGATGCCCTTTCTAACAAGTTGTTTATTCCTTTCATGCATATGGGTAACCAACCAAGGCAGGAAGCATGACAACCATACAATAGCTTGTTGGAATGTGTTCCTAATGTTGAGAATAAAGAAATTATCCAACACTGGGACATTATTATTTTGGGAAAGACACACTTTCTCCTCCTTGTGATTTTCACCCTCATGCTTTGAAATAAGCATGACCAGGCATAACTTGTTGGTTTTTTACAGATCTAGATGTCTTACGGGGCATCCTTTTGATGGTACTTGGTCTAATAAATCAACCTTGACCTCATTGGTGTGCTATGTAATGATCAGGGATAACTTTAAGAAACCCCCTTTTAGGAAAAAGTGTAAAATCCTGGTGAATTGTACATTATTTTAGGGGGGAATTTGTTTTAATGCAGGTGAATTTTTTTTTCAAATCCATGATTTTTCATAGTTTTTATTGGCGATTTTTTCCCCGCCGAATGAAAATTTCATAAATTGCTGGCGAATAATTTTCTTTTGAAGTAAAAAATTATAATATATGAGGCGAATAATTTTCTTTTCAAGTAAAAAATAATAATATATGAGGCAAATGATTTTCTTTTGAAGGGTAAAAAAAATATTTGTATTGGCGAATTTTATGTACTGTTTGAAAATTTATTTATTTTATTGGCTAATCGTTTGTTAATTATGGCAAAAAAAATATTTTGTTGGCGATTTTCAAAAGATGGGAAATATTTTGTTATAATACCTTAGACTAACATACCTAACATACATACATTATTTTATAATGTTAAATATATTATTTGATACCGTCCGATGATCCAAGATCAATGGCTGAAGTTTAATTTTGGCCCCAATTTCTTGAAGGAAACAGAGTTGTGGAGGAAGTCACTGGAATGTTGACACGTATCAAATAAGGGTTACTTGTCTACAAACTACAGTGTACACATGTTGGTATCGATATTCACGGTTCTATTACTATAGTGCAACTTGTAACCTCTTAACTTGGTAAGCAATAAATGCCTTGTCAGTGACAAGCGACATTCTTTAACTTGTCACGTAGAGTAGATATGCAGTGATGCACCACTTCCAAATTTGTACAGATGCTATAACCAATATCTAACATCTTTTGCATTTATGGGAAAGATTTACTGTCAGATATGAAAGATTAAGTCCAAAATTTTAATTTCTCACATGCATGCATTTAGGGGAAAGATTTACATGAAAGATTTAGAGGCATGTTAAGGACAATGGATTTAATACCATTAGAGACAGAATAATTTATTGCTAAGTAACGATCAAGAATTCAAGGGCTATTTATAGATGATCTATCTTCATTATTCATCGATTCATCTTTGGCATTTGCTAGATAATTTGTTTGTTTAGGGTTTGCAGTCTGCACTCTGCAAATAATTTGTTTTTAAGTTTTCTGTAGTTTTACTATTTCAGATGGACACTCCAATTAGGCTTATATGCACATCTGAGGAGGCCTAGAAGGCCTTTCTGGGTTCCTTTACTGATGAAACCTTAGAATCTATTTGTAAGGAGGGTGGGCCTTTCATTATAGAGGCTTTGAAAATGGTGTTGGGCCGAGAGTTTCTGAATAATGAAGATAGGCACTGGGTCAACACGAACATTATGTCCCATTTTTTGGCATCTCTTCTCGACCTCGGAGGAGAGAAGGTGGACATGTTAATGCTATTGAGGAGGGTTTTTAAAGAAGAATACTTGGGGGACAACATTAATGTTGTCATGTTCACAAAAATAGGGGTGGGGATCCCTTGGGCAAGTGAAATACCCAAGCTTCTCCTCCCAAGCTAGAATGTGGCCATGCAACCTTTTCTTTTGGGCCTTAATGCTGGGCAATATAAGCGCCATAGGAAATGGGCCTTGATTGCTAGGGATTATCTCCGAAAGTGGTTTGCCCTTGACGAAGACGAAGCTAAGGTGGGGCAATTCGGGTGGCTCGATGAATTCTCGTAGATAATTATCTCTTGTAAATTCTACTTAGATGGAGCTAAAGGCCAAAATCAGTAGTGGACTACTACTGGTTTTTTTTGATAAAAAGTTTATGGGTTTTTTTTTGTTTATAGTAGGTTTCTTTTTGTAGTATTTACTATTGTACTAGAAGTAGACACTGGACTACTAGTCTACTAGTGGTTTTTTTTTTTATAAAAACATACCTCATTTTTTGGTTTTTTTGGTTTATAGTAGGTTCCTCTTTGTTCTGGAAGTGGAACTGGACAATGTTTATGTAATTATAATTTTATGAAAAGAAAACAATAAAAATTTCGCAAGCTTTAGCTCATTTCAATTTGTACAAAAAATGGTTCTTAGACTTCTCTGTCACTGTGATTGCAATATTTTAATTAGTTGCTTTATGATTTATTTGCGTATTAGATATGTATGATGTATCACAGTTGTACAATGTAGACAATTATAGTTAATAAAAGAAATGTCTTATCAGTTGTCATTGAGTACTAACATTAAGTTTGGGTAATGTTACCTATCAAAATTCACACACTCGTACATTTAATATGAAAGATTTATAGAATTTTGAAGGACAAATGAATTAATAAGGTTAGAGAAAGAATTTATGGTATTCTAATTATAATGTATGAGAATTATATGTGAATATGTGATTATAATTATCAATGTTAAAGTTATAATCAATAAAAAATATCATTTTAACTTTAAGAATACTATATAATCAATTTGACAGACAAATGAATTAATAAGGTTAGAGAAAGAATTTATTGTTTTCTAATTATAAGGTATGATAATTATATGTGATTATAATTATCAATGTTAAAGTTATAATCAATAAAAAATATCATTTTAACATTAAGTATACTATATAATCAATAAAAAATATTACTTTAACTCATGTTTGGGAGACCTAGTGAGTCAGCGACCACAGAAATCTTGTTATCTCTAAACACTAACCTTAACTCCGGCCTCTGAAATTTATTAGAATTTAATATTATTAAAAAAATAGTGCATTTTGAATTTGATTGGCTAAAATTGTTACTATTCAATTAAATAACTTTAAATGTTATTAACTTATTATCCATTATTAATTAATATTTATAAAGGAAAAAATAACATTATAACATTTAACAGTGTATGTTGCAAATAACTACCATTGGATGAGCACAAATCGACGATGTATGATGGACTTCGGGATGAAAGGGAAAAGCAACCCCATCTTTTCAAACCCATTCTGGAATCATGACATGTGTCACTAAACACGTAACAGGTTCTCTCGCATGGTCCTACCAACAATGCCATTTGATGATGACGTGACACATCTGACTCGTAGTTGTGAGGTGAGTCAATCGTCAGCTGAGTGGTGACTAGGTGAGTTAATGGGACCCACGAGGCCCGGGGCCACCACAAGCACACAACGCCATTATGACCGTTGGATTATTGTAGATCAACGACCGAAGTTGTATTTTGGGATGAAAGGGAAAAGCAACCCCATCTTTTCAAACCTGTTCCAGAATCATGACATGTGTGACTAAACATGTAACACGTTCCACTCGTAGTCTCGCATGGTCCTACCAACAATTCCATTTGATGATGAGGTGACACGTCTAACTTATAGTCATGAGGTGAGTCAGTCGTCAGATGAGTGGTGACTAGGTGAGTTAATGGGACCCACAGGGCTTGGGGCCACCATAGGCACACAACGCCATTATGACCATTGGATTACTGTAGATCAACGACTGAAGTTGTATTTCAGGATGAAAGGGAAAAGCAACCCCATCTTTTCAAACCTGTTCCAGAATCATGACACATGTCACTAAACACGTAAGATGTTCCACTCGCAGTCTCGCATGATCCTACCAACAATGCCATTTGATGATGACGTGACACGTCTGACTTGTAGTCATGAGGTGAGTCAACCATCAGATGAGTGGTGACTAGGTGAGTTAATGGGACCCACGGGGCCCGGGGCCACCACAGGCACACAATGCCATTATGACCATTGGATTATTGTAGATCAACGATCGAAGTTGTATTTCGGGATGAAAGGGAAAAGCAACCCCATCTTTTCAAACCCGTTCCAGAATCATGACACGTGTCACTAAACACGTAACACGTTCCACTCACAATCTTGCATGGTCCTACCAACAATGCCATTTGATGATGACGTGACATGTCTGACTCGTAGTTGTGAGGTGAGTCAGTCATCAAATGAGTGGTGACGACTCTAGATTGTACAATTTTGGTGCTTTAAGTTTCACTTTCTAGTAGTCTGCAGATTTAGAAAGGGTTTACGGATTCTAAATTTCTATGTTGAGGAAAGAAAGTGCAACAAAGTCTCTTAGCTGAAGCTCTGTTCCAAGTCAAAGCCTGAAAAATTGAAACTAAGGGTAACAGGTAACTACTAAAATCCTGAAGACCTAGGTCCTGCATTTTAAATTTTTGAAATCTCTTGATTTACAACTTTACTATTTATATTATAGAAAAAAATTTATCCCATTACTTGTTAGGGTTTAATTTTGATTCTTGAATCACCCCTGTAAATTGTAGGCTTGTAGTTGTGTATAAATATTTGAATTTTCCTATGAGTAAATAGTGATACCAGTTTAGGTTACCACTTACCAACTTACCACGATGGGAAATTTTTTTATCAAGAATAAGACTATGAGTAAAAAGACAAGTCGGATAATAGAATTCCACAATCTGCTTAAAACACTAGGTTTCACAAATTTATTCCATGATATTTATGATCCTGTTATTCATGGAAATAAGAGAATAATGGAAATTAGATTTGCAATTGAAAACAAGTGGAACGATCCAAATAAGGGTTCAAAATTTGCTTCATTTAACCCCAAGGTAAATGCAACGACAAATAAAATTGCATCGTGGAATGCTGGGTCAGCAAGCATGGCATTACCTCAAGTATTCCCTTGCCCAGAAATTGTCATGGTCTGCGCTGAAAATTATGATGAAAATAAAAAAGGAATTGTGAATAAAAATACTCAGGAGGAAATTTTGTCCATAACCAAGAGTGAATTTGCTAGTCTATTGAACCTAGGGTTTGAATAGAAAAACTCAAATGTGCAAATTAACATGAGAAAGTTGGCAAAGAATTATCAAAAAATAGATGCAACACAAAGAGATTCTTATATCAGAGGAATAACAAACGGTTCAAGCCTGAGTCTAGATCATAGGCCTCCTTATGATTATGAAATTTTTGTGCCATGGGTTCAGGACAGTATTTCCTTGCTAGCATTTTGTTTGGGATTGGATAGTAACAAAGAAGTGGGTGCTAGAATTCTTGAAATGCTTTTTCATATTCATTTTGAAAAAGAACCAGTAAAATATTATTTTATTGAGCACATTGTTCATTGCATGCAAGAACAATTACTAATGATTAAAATATGTTCACATAAGACATTTAGATTCGTAACCTACTTGTGCTATCTTCTCTTAGGAAAGCATCATGCAATATTTCAGACAAACAAGCTTTGCAGTCAGGGCCAAAATCCAATATATGAGTTGACACCTCAGATAAGGATGATTGATAACAGAAGGAACTACAACAATTTTGTAGACTTCTTTTTGGCACCAATGTACGATAAAATTACAGGCACTCCAATGCCTAGATTATTTGCTACTTGTAGAGATTTAATTCAACTTGGAAGTAAAATATAATTGGCTGACTGGTACTTCATGGAAGAGTACACAATGTCAAGGTTTTACAATTCAGTAGTAGAACCCTACAAACTTCCAATACATGTCACAGAGAGGGTATTTGCATTGGAATATGTACGATAGATGGAGAGCACAGATGTACTCTTTAATGGTTAGCAAAAGAAAATGATATTTCCATCCTTGCCTTTCTCATTTGGAGGGTTCGCATTTGAGAGAAGAGGATTCAAAGTGGCAGAAGCCTTTTTTACAAGTTTTCGCTTTGATGTTGACAGTCACTAGCAATATGATCCACTCAACATAATTAGAACAAAGCTTAGAGAGAATGGGAGCTCTGCAAGCAAATGTCAACATGAAAGTATGTCATTGATTGAAAAATTTAAAAACATGGATTCCTTGGAGGAGGTCAAAAAAGAGATGGAGAAATATACTTCTGAAAATAATATGTCAATACAGGAATTGTCATCATAAATTATAGAATTGCACAAACAGAAAGGAAAAGTGCAGGCCATGACATCATCCAATTTCTACCAGAAAGCTGCTCAACCATCTACAAAATCTATTCCAAATGACCTAATGGATGAATGTATGGATGATAATTGGACTCGAACCAAAATTAAAGATTTTTGGGAAATGAGGAAGAATCTCGGTGAGCCAAAGACCTCTAAAGATATTTATGAGGTGGAAGAGGATAAAATGTTTAACGACTCATGGAATAAGGAGCATCTAGCTGAAGCAAATGTCATCGATGATGACGACTATGACTAGGACTCCGTGGATCCCACATCCAGTGTGAATCCCACAATTAGTAGAGGATTTGATAAGTCCACAAAAGATAAATATACCAAAGGGGCAGATATTATACAAAAAATGGGCTACCAAGGTAGTGGTGGTCTGGGTCCCAGTGGACAAGGGGTGTGGTTTGCACCTGACCCACTAGCTCCACCAAAACATGGTGCCAAACTAGGCCTTGGGATTGGAGTTCAATCATCACATTCATCAACTCAGTCAATTCCATTAGTTCCAGCTTCAAATATAGTTCCACCTATTGCAAGCACTTAGATTCAATCTCAATCAATTGCCACTCCCATAGCTATGGATATCATGGGTACAACTACAACTAGTGGTTCGAAAAGGACATTGCAGATAGACACGAAAACAATTGTTCCCAGAGGTCAAAGCGGGGTAAAGAAGCCAAAGGTTATTAAAACTACAAGTATTTGTACAATAATGCCAATGGTGACTGCGAGTCCAACAATTGCCCAACCTTTAGGACAAAACCCTCAGAATAGTCCAAAAACTCCACTTGTAATGGGTCAGGGTGTTGCTAATCTTCATGGTGGAATTAGCAGAACCACATGCAACATAGGTGGAAGCTCGTACATCAGTGCAAGTACTATTTCACCATTCAAACATTCAGTTGTGTCACAAAACCCTAATTTTCATTACAATGATTTTGTAACTAACCATGAACAATCAAAAAATAGGAATAGAGAAAATAGTAAGAAAATGAAGATGGAAGCAGTTGCTGCAGCTCGTGATGCAGAACTTGCATCCAATAGGTTATTTCCCACATATGACCCTATATCATCTTAAAATGGAAGCACTTCCATGTTAAGAGCATTTAGCCCTCCGAGTAAGTGGTTTGGGGTCATGTTGAATGCCTTGAATGGATATTTGGCTTGTATCTGGCTTTTCCCCCTGTTCTACCCCATTTTCCACTTCTTCCTAGCATTTCCTAGCATTTTGGACCATGAACCTGAGGTTTTTGACCCTAAGGTCAAAGTTGACCTTATGGGGTCAAAGTCAACCTCAATCCTGACTAGGTCAAGATCAACCTTGACCCTGACCTAGTCAGGTTCGAGCTCGACCTTGACCCTAGGTTCTGGGATCTTCAGGGTTTGCTTCCGATTTCGGGATTTCATCAAAATCTTGCATTTTCCCTCTTTGGGGCCACTATTTCTCAGATTAAGTGTCGAATTCTCAAATTAATATTTGAGGTGGACCTTTCTCGAGATTTGTATAAGAATCCTAATTTATTATTGGAGATTAGCCTTTCTCGAGTTTTGTGCCTAATACTCAAATTAACTTTGGGGTTGGCCTTACTTGGAATTTTGTAACAAGGCTCTTAAATAATTATTTTATTTCTATATTAAGGGTGGTCCCCTCCTAGAGTTTTGTGTCAAGACTTTAATTTAATTTCCTCTCCATGTGTACCTCTCTAGAGTTTTGTGCCATGGGCCCTTAATTATTATTTTCTACGAGGCCCCTCTTGTGCCCTAGATCACTATAAAAGGGAGCCTTCCTGTCTCATTTTCACATCTCATCTCACAATCTCTCAAGCTCTCAAGTGCAAGCAATCAAGAAGATCAAGCATTCAAGCCTCTTCCTATTCCAAGATCCATTCAAGATTGGTGTTGAAGATCTAAAGACAATTGATTGGAGACATCCTACAATTTGATTCTACATTCATCCATTCTTGTGGATTCAAGGATTCGAATCCTCCATAAGGATTTCAACTCAAGCAAGGTGAATTGTTCCATTTACTTTGTTTATTCTAGTAATTTCAAGGTTAATTCCTAAATTGGGGTTTGACTGAGGCAAACCCCTTCCCCCCAAAAAACAAAACCATTTTTCTTGCAGGTACAGGTGCAGAATTTTGGATCTAAGAGTGGATTTGGATACCCTTTTCAGTGAACTTCCGGGATCTGCGAATAGAATTCGAATCAGACTTTAGAATAAAAATGTTGATCCTGACCTAGTCAGGTACAACCTCAAACCTGACCTGGTCAGGTACAACCTCAAACTTGACCTGGTCAAGTACAACCTCAATTTTGACCCAACCTCGATTTTAACCTGATTCAAATCTCGAAAAAAGATTTTTGGGTTTTGTAGATCTCGCAGTTTCGGTTTGAAATTACGGAAATCAACAATTTTTGAGATATTTTGACAGGGTTTTCAGCCAATTTTTTTCGGAGGTAAGTACCTTTATTTCTTAAATTCAATATTAGTCATCTATATTTACTTTCTATATCAATACAATTTCATGTAAGTGTAAAATATTGGCTTTGGGGTCTCTTTTATGTGCAAGCCATTGCCCTAGGGCCCCATCCATATTTTATCCTTTACAGACCCAAATAAATATATGATGGAATTCATGGTTGTTATGCCCCCAGCTAGAGATAACAATCCACCAGAGAGTCAGTTAGATCCATCTCAATTTCAAGTTAGCACCCTCCAAATGGATTTATCCAAAATTAAAAATGTGGACAAGATAAATGTGTCGAAAATGACCAACCAAGTGGTCTACAGTTCACTGATGAAGTTAGAGAGAGAGAAAGGAAAGCTTCAATGCACAATAGATAAGTTAAAGGTAGACCTGGAAAATGTAAAGGCAACTGAGAAAGCATCAGAAAATAGGTGCAAAGAATTAGAGAGAAGGATAAAAAAATTCATCCTCTAAAGAAGCAATTGGACAACAAGAACATATGAATGCAGAACTGAAAACTTAGAGGGAAAAATTAGAACAGAGCAAAGAGAAACTTGAGGATGAAAAAGCCTCTTCATTAAGTTTCTACAAAAAATTGGAGAATGAGGGACATGCAACCAATAACTTAAAGAAAGAATTGGAGAATGAGAGGCTAAAAACAAAACAGTGGGAAGAGAAAGTAGAGCAAATAAGACAACATGGTGAACACCAGTTCTCAGAAATGAAAGAAGACCTAAAGAAGGAAAATAATACAATTAAAAATTATGAAAACATCTTGAATGACAATGTAAATAATACAATCAAACAAATAAATAAATTCTTCTGGGGGCAAATAAAGATGTCTAGTGATAGGTTGTGTGATTGGTTTGAACTAAATGAAACTATTACAGATGTTTATGGGAAGCTGAAAGAGCACATTGTGAAGAACAAAAGTTTTTGTTAGAGACAGAAAATTGCAAAGTAGATTAAACAAGAAATGAACAGAACCAGTGATAGGCATTTGGCAAGCAAGGGAATTCAAGACCGTGTTGGTGCAACAATAAAGGCGACCTCTACCTTTCAAATATGTCAGAAACTAACAGAAGCAAATGAAACTCTTTCCTTATTTGGGCCAAAGCTCACCAAGATGAATAGTAAAAAAACCAAATTGATATCTCTTAGTTTTTCGAGTCCTGGACCTGATTACTTATCAATGAATTTTATTGGAAGAGAAGCTTACAAAAAAATGTTGGAGGACACAATGATGTCTGATTTAAGCAACCTTCCTCAGGATAGAACTCATGAAGGCATTGCAAAGTGCATCAAAACATTTACAATTTTGAATGCAGTAATGGAAGGAACATTGCTTTCAACTCACTCTTCCAAGTATGGATGGCTGACGAAGTTGCAAGTCATTTACTATAACATCAAAAATTTTGCCCTTCCAACTGATGAAGAATGGAGCATACTAAAGAAACTGACAGAATCATCTTGATCTCATCAATCATAGTATGTGGAAGTACTTTCAGTTTCAATAATCTCTATATCTTTAGTACATATCTTTGATATTATCCTAAATACTAGAGTCTAGAATTGAGTTTAAAGTAACAAGTTTGAACTTTGTTTTTTGAACAAGATCAATGTTGCAGTCTTGTAGTCACAGATGCTATTGCCAATGCTAATTTACTAAACCAGTCTGTCAAATGCAGAAATGTACAACTAAAGTTGTAGAGATGTTGTAGACTTTTAGTTGTCTTACTGATTTACATTTTTAGACTTCTCACTTCACATTAGGCAAATCAACCTGAAGTTGTTGTTGCTAAGGGAATTCAGGGTCATTGGCTTAGAGTTAGGGTAATGAAATTGAAATTGGGCAATGTGCCAAATTGCCAATGGGTATTGAGTCGTTGACTTTTGTAAACAGAATCACATAGCTGTACTGAGGCATTGTGTCATATTTGTAATTAAATTAATGAGAATCAGTATTTCTAACTCTAAGAATTGTAACATATGAATTGCTATGTTGTCAAAAAGAATAATGAAAAATCTACAAGAATTGTACCATATGAGCTGAATAATGCAAATGAAAACCATTATTAATTATGGAATTGAATCTTGATGACATTATCAACCACATTCATGTTTTTGACATTGGAATATGCTATTATGCATGATTGATGATGAGATACAGAAACTAACAGTAGACTTCAGGAAAAAGCTTAATAAATACCTAGGACCTACTACTTCTACAATGGTTCAACTTCAAGCTACCACATCATATCATCATTGAGATCATTAGATTCAGTGCCATCAACTTCATAGCTTCCTTGGTTCTTCAATATGTTTTCTTCACTTTGCATACCACCGCTTAACTGATGTTCACCACTAGCAATACTAGTACCAGTAAATGAGTCAATGACATTATTGTCTCTTGCATTCCCACTCCCAGTCCCACTTTGGTTTGAAATGTTTCCCATCCCTCTTCTCTGACATTTCTTCCTCCACAATTTTAGTGCCCTTTCGTAAGGAAAAGTATTGACTTCATACCTAGATGTATAGAGCCTCAAGCAATTTTCCAGATTCTTATCTAGTTTGTTTCTTAACTTTGACTTTAGGAACCCCAAAGCATTGAAAAATCTCTCATCCTCCATCGACCCCAATATCATGGTGAGACATAAATCAACAAGCTTGAAATATTCTGATATTGAATCAGTCAACAATTCGCTCTTAGCTAAATTTTTCCAAAGCCTTGATACTGATCCATCTTCACGAGGGTTCTACATAATATTATATTGTTCCCTCATTGTCTGTGAAAAATGACCCGATTGCTCTCTCAAATGATTTTCATCTAAAATTCCATTTAGAGTTACTCCATTTAACTCTTTGGTTTTGCAGAAATGATCTATCAGAGTTAGTAGCTTAGTTTTAAAATCTTACGGACTGTTCATATTCCAATATCGAGGAAACACAATAGCCATGGATTCAAGTAGTTTGACTGGAGGGAATCTTTCTCTAATCTGTGCAGAAAGATCAAAGGCAATGTGCTTCACAAAAGTTGTTACAAACTCAATGATCTTGGTAAAGTCTTCCCTTTTAATACTTGATACTCACCTCCTAGGGTTCTTTCCTGGTTCCTTGGACTCAATCCTGGCAAAGTAGTGCATTGGTATCTCAACTCTGTGAACTACTGCACATAACTCCCCCTTTGAACCGATTTTTAAAAAATTATCAGGATTGTCTAAATTTGTGATTTTTAGCCAGCTCGCAAATTTTACATCATCGACACATAATTCATAGAGATTATCGAGCGTCAAGCATGTCAATTTACGCAATGCAACATATTCTACAATATACATAGCTCTTTGCTGGGCCTTTTTCATTATATTTCTCATTTCCTCAAGCATGGGGAGAAAACTTGCTAATGTTAACAGTGTCTCTATATTACTTAACATTGCCAGCAGCACAGGAAATTTCGGTTGCCCTACTTTGTCATGACTTGAGTTCATTAGACCAAGCAACGATTGATATTCTGAAAAAACTCAATGTGTTGGTCCATCCAAAGGGATCCATCTGGTATCATTATTTTTGAGAAGCTTGTTCCCATCGTTAGTCCTTCGGCAAAGTGTTGAAATTCCCTCAATCATTTCAGACTTTGACATAAGTATTGGTAGAGCTCTTTGATTAAAGCTTCAATTTTTTGTACTGGAGCATGCTTGTTGACAACTCCAAAAGCTAGATTCATTCTATGGGCCATGTAGTGAATGGGAGTAACATAGGGTGCATAAGAAGATTGTATCCTTGTGCAAAGATCACCCCTATGGCCTTGCATTACTAAACCTTCATCCGCTCCAACACACACCAGCTTTTTGGCAATGGTCATGTCATCTATACCTCCATATTCAATTAGAGAACTCTTTACTAGTTCAAATAAATTTTCTGTTGTCGCATTATCCCTCATTTTAGCAACAGTTAGTAGATGAGGTTGGTGAACAAAATTATGTACAGTATAAAGATGCATGCATACCCAGGAAGTATTGTCTACTGCTGTAACCTCATCTAAAGACAATGCAATAAAATTTGACTCTTTAATTTTTGCCTTCAGATCCTCTTTTTCAACCTCGACAAGACAACTTGCCCATTCCCATCCACTATTTACTGACCAGTGACTGTTAGGATGGTTACGAACTTTCATAAAGTGTAAAAAGCACTCAATGATGGGTAGTCTTTCATAGGACACCCTCTACTCAAAATATTAAACACAACACTTAACTAAACAACTTTTCCCATTATTTCTACTTCTAATGCTTTTCCAAAACAAGCTTCAATAGAGCCTTAACTTCACCAGGCTTTGTCTTTATATTATGCTAAAATTCATATAATTCTGCATTCCTAACATGCTGAGATTCCTCCTTTGTTTTCCATCTTATCATTGATTTTTGAACTCCATCTATGGTTTTCTTTTCGTAAACTTTACCCATATGCTTCTCTATGGTGTTGATTTTTAGCTGCAACCTCTTTTCCTTCTTATTTATCTCGCTTCAAATCTTACATCTGCATTCTACCGGAGGCTCCCCTTCAATTGGATTATCCACTGGTTCAATGAATGGATACTTTGACACCCATTCTATTTAAAAGTTCCTCGACAGATCCCACATTCTATCATTCTTTGATTTGTATTTTCTTTTCTTCCCTGCACCATCATCTTCTCTAGCATTCTCAGTCTCATCCAAGTCGATTATATCATTATGGCTACTCTAGGTATTTAACTAAAAATCTTCTTCAAGTTCATCGTGACCTGAGATATCAAGTTCGTTGACTTCTTCAATATGTCGTGTAGGTTCAGCCTCAGGTTATGAATCTTGAAAATCTTCTTGTGATGAACCACTAATACATTTGGGGTCATTTTGCGACGGCTATGTGTCGCAATTGCGACAGCTATGTGTCGCAATAGCAACACCCATAGACGTCGCTATTTTTTAGTCGCAAATTGCGACGTCTATGGGTAGCCGTCGCAATTGTGACACATATCCGTCGCAATGTGACTAAGATTTAAGAAGCGGCATGGCCATCGCCCCCCCGTCGCATGGCTTCGGAGGGCCGTCGCAATCGCGATGGACCTCCCAAGCAATTGCGACGGGCGCCTGCATCGCATTGCGACGGGTTTCCATCGCAATTGCGACGCTCGTGGGTGGATTAAAAAAAAAAATTAATTTAATACATTGCTAATGAACCACATTAATGCTTTTTTCTTTCAACAAATGAGGACAGCCACTGTAAAGACAACATGATAATGTACACTCACTGTAAGGACAGTCACAAATGAGGACATCTCACAGTGACTGTCCCTAGTGTAATTGCCACTTGAATGTATTGCTATTCAGCCACATTAATGCTTTTCTTCTTCAACAAATGAGGATAGTCACTGTAAAGACAACATGATAATGTACACTCACTGGAGTGTACATTATCATGTTGTCTTTACAGTGACTATCCTCATTTGTTGAAGAAGAAAAGCATTAATGTGGCTGAATAGCAATACATTCAAGTGGCAATTACACTAGGGACAGTCACTGTGAGATGTCCTCATTTGTGACTATCCTTACAGTGAGTGTACATTATCATGTTGTCTTTACAGTGAGTGTACATTATCATGTTGTCTTTACAGTGTCAATATATGCATTATTACTTAAACTGAAGAGTACTCTAAATAATATGTCATTGTGGAGTTCTGATTGCTTCCAATTTGATATACGCTTGTTCTACTTATGTATCCAGCATCATGTAAGAAAAGTTGATGCTTTTAAATAGATTCATTTAGCCATGAAATGCCTGTGCATGTTACATATAAGATTCCAAGGCCCAAAACTGATTACTCATTATAATTCATGTACAGAATGATAATCAACCACAACGAGGCATGCGTAGGCGCTGCTTAGATTTTGAGGCATCAGAAGCTCGTAGAAGAAACTTGACCAATGGCTCATGGAATGCAACAAACTTATTGCCTAAAACAGGAGCATTGGTAACCACAGATGATGGTTTTGAAAAGAACACTTCACCATCAATGTCACGTGAGGGAACTGCAATTTCTGATGGCAAGTAACTTGTAGTATATAAGAGAGATGCAGGTACAGATGCTGGGAATACATTGCTAATGAACCACATTAATGCTTTTTTCCTTCAACAAATGAGGACAGTCACTTTAAAGACAACATGATAATGTACACTCACTGTAAGGATAGTCACAAATGACGACATCTCACAGTGACTGTCCCTTGTGTAATTGCCACTTGAATGTATTGCTATTCAGCCACATTAATGCTTTTCTTCTTCAACAAATGAGGATAGTCACTCTAAAGACAACATGATAATGTACACGGGCTGTAAGTGTACATTATCATGTTGTCTTTACAGTGACTGTCCTCCTTCAAGTGGCAATTACACAAGGGACAGTCACTGTAAAGGCAACATGATAATGTAGAGAAACGTTGTCATTTGTATTTTCAACAGTGCCGAGA
Source organism: Chamaecyparis obtusa (assembly GCA_027943335.1). Classification (NCBI taxonomy): domain Eukaryota; kingdom Viridiplantae; phylum Streptophyta; class Pinopsida; order Cupressales; family Cupressaceae; genus Chamaecyparis; species Chamaecyparis obtusa. The sequence goes on along the minus strand of BSBK01000747.1, from coordinate 505,457 downwards.
GAGATTCCCTCCGCGAAATCACAGCTACAATTTCTGAGTACGTTGGGTTTATTTTTCTTTTGCCATTATTATGTAATCTGGTATTCAGCTGTTACAGAGCTAAAATACCCAGAAATGAGGACATATCTGTGTTGAATTTATTATTAGCGGCTCTGGTTATTTAGAAGTTTAATTTTATTTGTTCATCTTTCAAGCACAAACGTTTTATGGACCGTAACATCTTCATTGTTTCAGGTATGCAATGAAACAACCGTAACTTGCAACCACCTTCACGGTACTTGTGTACATTATCATGTTGTCTTTACAGTGACTGTCCTCATTCAAGTGGCAATTACACAAGGGATAGTCACTGTGAGATGTCCTCATTTGTGACAAGGACAGTCACACGAGGACATCTCACAGTGACTGTCCCTTGTGTAATTGCCACTTGAATGTATTGCTATTCAACCACATTTATGGGCCCGTTTGGACCCCAGCACACAGTAGCATCTACAGAGAAGAATATCCCAGATGTAACAAGTTGTAAGAATATACCAACAGTTCTAAGAAGTTCCCTAGCACATAGTAGCATCTACAGAGAAGAATATACAACATGAGGGCAGCCACTGTAAAGACAACATGATAATGTACACTCATTGTATGTGTACATTATCATGTTGTCTTTACAGTGACTGTCCTCATTCAAGTGGCAATTACAGAAGGGACAGTCATTGTGAGATGTCCTCATTTGTGACAAGGATAGTCACACATGAGGACATCTCACAGTGATCGATTGTCCCTTGTGTAATTTCCACTTGAATGTATTGCTATTGAACCACATTAATGCTTTTCTTCTTCAACAAATGAGGACAGTCACTCTAAAGACAACATGATAATGTACACTCATTGTAAGGACAGTCACAAATGAGGACATCTCACAGTGACTGTCCCTTGTGTAATTGCCACTTGAATTACACAAGGGACAGTCATTGTGAGATGTCCTCATTTGTGACAAGGATAGTCACACATGAGGACATCTCACAGTGATCGATTGTCCCTTGTGTAATTGCCACTTGAATGTATTGCTATTGAACCAAATTAATGCTTTTCTTCTTCAACAAATGAGGACAGTCACTCTGAAGACAACATGATAATGTACACTCACTGTAAGGACAGTCACAAATGAGGACATCTCACAGTGACTGTCCCTTGTGTGATTGCCACTTGAATGTATTGCTATTCAGCCACATTAATGCTTTTCTTCTTCAACAAATGAGGATAGTCACTCTAAAGACAACATGATAATGTACACGGGCTGTAAGTGTACATTATCATGTTGTCTTTACAGTGACTGTCCTCCTTCAAGTGGCAATTACACAAGGGACAGTCACTGTAAAGGCAACATGATAATGTAGAGAAACGTTGTCATTTGTATTTTCAACAGTTTCGAGAGAGATTCCCTCTGCGAAATCACAGCTACAATTTCTGAGTACGTTGGGTTTATTTTTCTTTTGTCATTATTATGTAATCTGGTATTCAGCTGTTACAGAGCTAAAATACCCAGAAATGAGGACATATCTGTGTTGAATTTATTGTTAGCGGCTCTGGTTATTTAGAAGTTTAATTTTATTTGTTCATCTTTCAAGCACAAACGTTTTGTGGACCATAACATCTTCATTGTTTTGGGTATGCAATGAAACAACCGTAACTTGCAACTACCTTCACGGTACTTGTGTACATTATCATGTTGTCTTTACAGTGACTGTCCTCATTCAAGTGGCAATTACACAAGGGACAGTCACTGTGAGATGTCCTCATTTGTGACAAGGACAGTCACACATGAGGACATCTCACAGTGACTGTCCCTTGTGTAATTGCCACTTGAATGTAATGCTATTCAACCACATTTATGGGCCCGTTTGGACCCCAGCACACAGTAGCATCTACAGAGAAGAATATCCCAGGTGTAACAAGTTGTAAGAATATACCAACAGTTCTAAGAAGTTCCCTAGCACATAATAGCATCTACAGAGAAGAATATACAACATGAGGGCAGCCACTGTAAAGACAACATGATAATGTACACTCATTGTATGTGTACATTATCATGTTGTCTTTACAGTGACTGTCCTCATTCAAGTGGCAATTACAGAAGGGACAGTCATTGTGAGATGTCCTCATTTGTGACAAGGATAGTCACACATGAGGACATCTCACAGTGATCGATTGTCCCTTGTGTAATTTCCACTTGAATGTATTGCTATTGAACCACATTAATGCTTTTCTTCTTCAACAAATGAGGACAGTCACTCTAAAGACAACATGATAATGTACACTCACTGTAAGGACAGTCACAAATGAGGACATCTCACAGTGACTATCCCTTGTGTAATTGCCACTTGAATTACACAAGGGACAGTCATTGTGAGATGTCCTCATTTGTGACAAGGACAGTCACACATGAGGACATCTCACAGTGATCGATTGTCCCTTGTGTAATTGCCACTTGAATGTATTGCTATTCAACCACATTAATGCTTTTCTTCTTCAACAAATGAGGACAGTCACTCTAAAGACACCATGATAATGTACACTCACTGTAAGGACAGTCACAAATGAGGACATCTCATAGTGACTGTCCCTTGTGTAATTGCCACTTGAATGTATTGCTATTCAGCCACATTAATGCTTTTCTTCTTCAACAAATGAGGATAGTCACTCTAAGGACAACATGATAATGTACACTCACTGTAAGTGTACATTATCATGTTGTATTACAAATGGACCTTATGTTGGTCGGGATATAAGTGCAAAAAAAAAAAGGAACGTTGTCATTTGTGTTTTCAACAGCGCCGAGAGAGATTCCCTCCGCGAAATCAAGCGGGTTATCATTTGTGTTTTGAACAAAGCGGGTTGTCATTTGTGTTTTGAACAGCACCGAGAGAGATTCCCTCCGCGAAATCAAGCGGGTTGTCATTTGTGTTTTCAACAGTGCCGAGAGAGATTCCCTCCGCAAAATCACAGCTACAATTTCTGAGTATGTTGGGTTTATTTTTCTTTTGTCATTATTATTTAATCTGGTATTCAGCTGTTAGAGAGCTAAAATACCCAGAAATGAGGACATATCTGTGTTGAATTTATTGTTAGCGGCTTTGGTTATTTAGAATGCTTCCCCACAATACTTAATTACACAAGGGACAGTCACTGTGAGATGTCCTCATTTGTGACAAGGACAGTCACACATGAGGACATCTCACAGTGACTGTCCCTTGTGTAATTGCCACTTGAATGTATTGCTATTCAACCACATTTATGGGCCCGTTTGGACCACGACACACAGTAGCATCTACAGAGAAGAATATCCCAGGTGTAACAAGTTGTAAGAATATACCAACAGTTCTAAGAAGTTCCCTAGCACGTAGTAGCATCTACAGAGAAGAATATACAACATGAGGGCAGCCACTGTAAAGACAACATGATAATGTACACTCATTGTATGTGTACATTATCATGTTGTCTTTACAGTGACTGACCTCATTCAAGTGGCAATTACACAAGGGACAGTCACTGTGAGATGTCCTCATTTGTGACAAGGACAGTCACACATGAGGATATCTCACAGTGACTGTCCCTTGTGTAAGCCACTTGAATGTATTGCTATTCAACCACATTAACGCTTTTCTTCTTCAACAAATGAGGACAGTCACTCTAAAGACAACATGATAATGTACACTCATTGTAAGGACAGTCACAAATGAGGACATCTCACAGTGACTGTCCCTTGTGTAATTTCCACTTGAATTACACAAGGGACAGTCATTGTGAGATGTCCTCATTTGTGACAAGGATAGTCACACATGAGGACATCTCACAGTGATCGATTGTCCCTTGTGTAATTGCCACTTGAATGTATTGCTATTGAACCACATTAATGCTTTTCTTCTTCAACAAATGAGGACAGTCACTCTAAAGACAACATGATAATGTACACTCACTGTAAGGACAGTCACAAATGAGGACATCTCACAGTGACTGTCCCTTGTGTGATTGCCACTTGAATGTATTGCTATTCAGCCACATTAATGCTTTTCTTCTTCAACAAATGAGGATAGTCACTCTAAAGACAACATGATAATGTACACGGGCTGTAAGTGTACATTATCATGTTGTCTTTACAGTGATTGTCCTCATTCAAGTGGAAATTACACAAGGGACAGTCACTGTGAGATGTCCTCATTTGTGACAAGGACAGTCACACATGAGGACATCTCACGGTGACTGTCCCTTGTGTAATTTCCACTTGAATGTATTGCTATTCAACCACATTTATGGGCCCGTTTGGACCCCCGCACACAGTAGCATCTACAGAGAAGAATATCCCAGGTGTAACAAGTTGTAAGAATATACCAACAGTTCTAAGAAGTTCCCTAGCACATAGTAGCATCTACAGAGAAGAATATGGGTCAACGAGGTTGACTTCAAAGCCATGCAATCTAATGGTAATAGTAATATCATAATTTGACATACTATCAGAAATACTTCCTAAATAGACTATTCAATCTTATAAGAGATGGATTCATGAGAACTATTATTTATGAAATATGAGTCAATGACTTTAATTAAAAAAATTACACAATCTAATTCTTGTAAAAATATCAAAATTTGACACATTGAAAATACCTTCCAAAAGTATCGTTAATTGATTAATATGAATCACTACTCATGAAATATAATTTTATAAACCTAATCTAAAAACTACACAATAAAAATCTTAATAGCAATATTGTAAGAAACTATTCCCAAAAGCAAGCCTAATAAAATTTGATGAAAATAATTTTTGTTTCACTCAACTTTGACATTCACAACTTCCTCTTTTATTATAATAAGAAAAAAAATGTCTTTTTAGATATACCTCATGAACCATACTCGAATAATCTATCATTTTTCTTCTCAAAAACATATTTGCAGAGCCTGCTTCTTTTACTTGTTTGTACTTTTATCTCTCTGATGGAAAGGGTTCCTTCAGGACACATTTTTCCAAGTTCACTGCTTGAGATATTTGAGGAGGGTTCCCCTGCTTGAGTATCCATCCAACCCATATTTGAGTAGTTCTACAATTGCACAGTCTAAATTAATAATACTGACAATTGAATGACGAATGATGATACATAGAATTGATATAAACTAATCCTAAAAACACTAAAACATTATTAATATATTTATATTTCATAAATAAAATTGATATAAAAGATTTGGAAAGATACATTAAAAAATAGAAAAACACTAATTTATAATAGAAGGAAACTTAAATTGCTATTTAAAAAAAAAACAAGAGTCTTAAATCTTATCATTTTGTTTCATTATCATCCATAAGTACACACCTCTAGCATAATAATTATATTTTACCACCCATAAAATGAAAAAAAGATTTTCACAAGAGAAATTGAAGCTAGATTATAAAAATGAACCATCTTATTGGAAACTGGAACTGTTATCATACCCAAAAGGACTACAAAATTTCACCTTATCATACCCAGATTGTTGCTTTGCCTGGCGGAGGGAAATTTGATCAGTAAAATTGACACAGAGTATGTTGTCTCCATTGTCATGCTAGATAACAAAACACCAACTTTAATGGGCATGTACTGTCCCTTGTGTAATTGCCACTTGAATGCATTGCTATATGATGCAGGGGCATCCCTAATGCAAGCCAAAGACACCATGATTGAAGGAAGTTGCCATGAAGCCAAGGAGTCAAATCCTATCAATTGGAACATAAGATTTTCACCTTGGAGCTTTGAAGGATTGACTGGTGAAAGGTCCTTTTGATTGACAAATCAGATTCTTTTTGAATGACAAATCAGAGTCTTTTTGAATGACAATAAATTAGAATAGGAGTTTTAGATGTTTTCTTGGTTTGTAATAAATATTAAGGATTGATTTTATCTCCTTATAAACATCCACTTGTTGGACACAAGACCCCTTGGTGACTTATAAACCTTGGGCATCTTTTGAGTCCTTGGATGAAATGAGCATAGTAAGTGTTTATTAGGTGTCTTTTAGATGTTGTTAAGAAGTTTGAAGGTCCAAAATAACTTTAATAAGGTTCCTAAAGTTTCACAACACATTTTTAACCTTCTCGGCAAAGTTGTTTGCAAAGTTGTAATGCAACTTTAAAAGTTGCTTAGCAAAGTTGACATTTGTTGGATAAACTGTTCTAACCACCTAGATGGTTGAACCAACATTTGGAGAGCCTATTTTAGGCTTCAAATGGTCGAAGACAGACAGAGAACCAATATTGTAATCATTTTGCTTTCATAAAAAATAAAAATAACCCTGTTTTAGTGCATTTCTGGTGAAAAACGAACTCTGTACGGCTGTACGGATGGTGGTTGGATGATAAAATTTTCCTGGAAGTTGTAATAGTGACATCTGATGCTTTGGAAGTTGGTTTGATTGATTCTCTTTGTTTTATATCTAAGTTATTTCAAATTTTCTGTGCATTGTTTACAAACCCTCATTTTCAGGGTTTGACTGATGTAAAGACCTTAACTCACGTTTCAACCATTGGAATTCCTTCTTCCTTGGTGGAATGAGAGTTAAGGATGTATATTTGTATATTCTAAAAGCCCTGACTACTCTGCATCACTATTGAACCACATTAATGCTTTTTTCCTTCAACAAATGAGGACAGTCACTGTAAAGACAACATGATAATGTACACTCACTGTAAGGATAGTCACAAATGAGGAAATCTCAGAGTGATTATCCCTTGTGTAATTTCCGCTTGAATGCATTGCTATTGAACCACATTAATGCTTTTTTCCTTCAAGTGGCAATTACACAAGGGACAGTCACTGTGAGATGTCCTCATTTGTGACAAGGACAGTCACACATGAGGACATCTCACAGTGACTGTCCCTTGTGTAATTGCCACTTGAATGTATTGCTATTCAACCACATTTATGGGCCTGTTTGGACCACGGCACACAATAGCATCTACAGAGAAGAATATCCCAGGTGTAACAAGTTGTAAGAATATACCAACAGTTCTAAGAAGTTCCCTAGCACATAGTAGCATCTACAGAGAAGAATATACAACATGAGGGAAGCCACTGTAAAGACAACATGATAATGTACACTCATTGTATGTGTACATTATCATGTTGTCTTTACAAGGATAGTCATTTGTGACAAGGATAGTCACACATGAGGACATCTCACAGTGATCGATTGTCCCTTGTGTAATTGCCACTTGAATGTATTGCTATTGAACCACATTAATGCTTTTCTTCTTCAACAAATGAGGACAGTCACTCTAAAGACAACATGATAATGTACACTCACTGTAAGGACAGTCACAAATGAGGACATCTCACAGTGACTATCCCTTGTGTGATTGCCACTTGAATGTATTGCTATTCAGCCACATTAATGCTTTTCTTCTTCAACAAATGAGGATAGTCACTCTAAAGACACAATGATAATGTACACGGGCTGTAAGTGTACATTATCATGTTGTCTTTACAGTGACTGTCCTCCTTCAAGTGGCAATTACACAAGGGATTTGTGTTTTCATTTGTGTTTTCAACAGCATCGTAACCCTCCGCGAAATCACATCGGGATATAAGGGCAAAACAAACAAGAACGTTGTCATTTGTATTTTCAACAGCGCCGAGAGAGATAAACAAACTTAAAACTCAGACTTAAGAAAGATGAAGGCAATGCTTCAAAAGGCCGATGCCCTAAATACGGGAAAACACAATACCACCATTAAACGATGCCCTAGTCATCGTATCAATGCTGCCAGCTCCGTACCAGTATGCTGACTGCTCACTTTCATCCTGTGATAAAGGTAACTTCATTAATCATACTTGAAATGGCAGCATACGAACTAAAGCTGATGAACATTTATAAACTAAAAGTTTAAAACTACAGATTACAAATGTAGTAGTTTCATACGAAAAGAACTTGATGTCTGAAATTTACCATTAGAAGTATCCAAAGGAATACCACAGTACTGTTGAACTTGGAGAATCGGAGATGATCTACACAGCAAGGTTCAACAGCTGTAAGGACTGTTACACCATCTTTAGCATTTGAATACATTTTCTCCTTGGCTTCTGGTGGATCCTCAAAGACCCCCAATGACGTTTTCCCTACAATTATCAATTGTTTGTCAGTATGAGATATTAATAAATAAACATTAATCACAATATTAGGCAAACAATGTTCTTGATGTCTGAATCTAAATCACAGAAAGCTCTAATAAAGCAGTTCTCAGTTTCACATTAAACTAAGTTTCAATTTCAAATGGTTATAATAATTTTTGCAAGTTATAAGTAGCTGGTTACAGTATATGACATAAAAAGAAAAAAAATCATTTCTATTCTTTTCTTCTTTTTCTCTTTCAACGAAGCTTTTGCACCACACAAATGCATACCAAGAATTTCTCAGGAGGTTTCAAGACCATTGCATACCAAACTTCTTCTCTGTAGATGCTACTGTGTGTCGTGGTCCAAACGGGTCCAAATAGACCTAGTGACTCTAGTAGGTCTCCAAAACCTGTTTTGCAGCAATAACTCTTCAATTTGACAAAGGACCTTATGAACTTATATGTTTTTTGAGTACCCTTTTTGATGTTCTAACAATCCTCCAACTCCCAGACCTTGACTCCACTCCAGCATATCAATGTCCTTATTGAGTCCGCAGACCTAATGCATGCCTTTGGGTGTGGGTTCCAAAACAAGGCATTGAAAATGGGTGCATGAAACCAAGATCAGAGTTTGAAGATGTCCACCATGCTCTAAAGATCTAGATTCAACAAGATTTGAGGTCCTTTACTTGCCGCTACCCTCTGATCTTGCATAATCCATCAACTCCTAGTCAAGAACATTGAGATTCTTGACCTAGGGCTTGCTCTTGAAATTCTCTGGCTTAGTATCCTATTCCAAAGCTTTTAAAATATGAAAATAAACCCCCTTAACTTGCATTTTACAAAGAACAGAGGATATCCTATGGTTTATTTGCAAGTTAAGGCCATTTGAATGCAATAACCCAAAAAATGAGGGTTTGACAGAACAACAGATAAGAAAAAGGAATAACTTTGATATAAGGTGTCTTGAATCTACCAAATAAACTCTCAAAGCATAAGATATAAATACTCTAACTTCCACACTGGTCTGCCCTCCCTTTCACATCCGTACACTGTACAGTGCTTGAAGGAAATGCACAAAAAAGGCTCTGAAATAGTGGCTCTATCTGACAGAGAGTCCATGCTAGGCTTCATGACTAACCTAGAGCACATTCCTTGTTATGGAGGAAGTTTGAATGGTGAAGAACTTATGGAATGGATAGAGGACCTAGATAACCATTTTGACTACAAGTATCTTATTAATAACCATTTTGACTACAAGTATCTTATGGATAGAGGACCTTGATAACCATTTTGACTCATTTAGTATCTTATTGAGCTTGACTTTGTTTCGAGAATATAGTTTAATATTCTCTACTAAACAGGGCCAACCACATGAAGGTGGAAGCTCATTTGGCCCCACCCCCCTCCCCCTAACATCACTCTACATTCCCTGTTAACATCTAACATTCATTCATTCTTTCAATTATTAATAAAATGTAACATTCAATCAATATCACATGATAACATTCATTAACACATTAGATTCGTTAACACACAACATTCATCAATATGAAAATAAACACATAATTCATGAACATTCATTAGCACATAATTAAATTCATTGAGACATAAAATTCAGTCATTATCAATTAAGGTATTTAGATGACAATCATTTCTTTTTTCTCTTTCTAATTTTTTTTTCTATGTAAGCTCTAAGAGGAGCATCAGTGTTATCATCAATACCCCCCTCATCAGTTGTTTTGTTCTTTGTTCTTGATGATCTCAAATTCCTATGCTGCTGCAAAGGGGGGTCCTCTACAATAACAAATAAAAGAGTTAAATTTAAAATATTTAATTATAATTGTTACAAGTATTTAATTATTTTAAAGAACATAACTGTGGCACTCTTTAATTACCTGATCTGGCCACATCATTTTGTCTAGACTCAACCTCAACATGCTCATGAGCACCGACCCCTCGATCCTCTACAGTTGCTATACAAAATGTTACATTAATCCAAACACCAATTGTAATTACATATAAAAATTTTAATAGAAAATGTATACCTCCACCACTAGGATGCACATCATGCGAACCTTCATTATGCATAGATTGTGTAGAAGGATTGTCAGGCTGCATTCCAATATCCTACACATTGTTATCATTGCTTTCTTAAAACAGATATACTCACTTTATATTAGAACTTAACATCAAATAGACTAATTGGTAAAGTATTCAATTTGAAATAAATTTCATTTAGCTTATTTACCTGTGGCTCAGATGCATCATTATTTGAACCTTGCACACTGATTTCAGCTCGTAGCCATTCAGCCACGGCTCTATAGCCTTGTTGGAAGCCAATTCTCTTGTCCTCTTCTGTGAGGCATCTATTGAACTCTGACCCCTACATTTTTTCTTGGTATGGTGAATTTTACTTGCATTGTTTGATCAAAAAAAATTTCCTTGCAATATATAAAAAAATTGATACAAGTTTTCATTTACTAATACTTACAACTCGTGCTTGAAGTTTGGAAAAACCACCAGAGCCGAGCTTGTGTGTCCCGTGCTTTTCTAATCTTGCCTTTGTTGCCTTTGATGTGTCAGGCAATCTATGAAAAGTTTGAAATATGTTAGAGACTAGTATAGGAAAAATTTAGAGGTTAATTAGTACATAATTACATTCTCAAAAGTATCACATACCTTGCTCTACTCTCTACTGGCGTAATTCCTTTTTTCATGTCGGCTTTATACTTTCCATCCAAAATCAAACCCTGCCACTCAGCCTCAAGAACACAGGGCGGACGCTCGTGCCTTGGGTTAACCTCTAAATATTTCCTGTACTGGTCCCTAATATACTTCAAACATAAACCAGCTCTTTCAAGGAGCTTGTTTCTCTCGAATGCACGAGGTCCAAAAAGCTGGGTCATACTATGTACAAGATCATCCTTCAACTTTTTATCTTGGTTATTCCACCTTTTAAGTAAAAAAAAACATGTTAGACTCATAAATGAAGAGAAGCTACCTTTAATATAGTTCAAGAAATTGATGAAAAGGAAAACTATTCTAGCAATGATATGAAATCAAAATAGTGGTTTGGGGTTTTAGTTAGGATATGATGTTCCACCATGTACGTATGGTGGGCCCGAATATTCGCAAACACTCGTCACCAAGTTTTCGCCAAAAAATATCATTCCCTACAAAATAATCATGGGATCATTAGTCGATGAAGAGTGATCAAAAACTAAATTACTATTATATCACTATAGAATAATAATAACTTTAAAGTACCTGGAAGTTTGGATACTTTTAAGGGAACGCCTTCATTGTCACTGATGATCAATACGCAATCCTTCACCGTTCCCGTACTAGGAACACGGGAACATCCAGGAAATGATGTTGCATTGGGACTTGTTGCATCTCCTATTGCAAAAAATGAAAACCATTATCAAATGCCTCCAAGAAATAATACTTCAAGGGAAATAAATTGGTGCAGAGCACCCATGGCACAAACACAATCAAGGGATCTACATCGTAAACACATAACACTTAAACACATAACAAAAGAGAGAAAAAGAGGGATTTGTGTACCAGTAGATGGTGCAATAGTTGGTGCATTTAGGCTGTGTGTTGTTGACATGGCAGTCGGCAAGACATTTGTGGCTGTCCTGGATGGAGGCGGCATTGTCATATCATCATGGAAAGGAGCTGAAGAATAAAATTGTTAGAGCATGCATAAATATAGAACGCGTGGACTAGCATGGACAAGATTGTTAGAGCATTAAAAAAAAAGATTGTTCGAGCATGTATTGTCAATGATTATGATCATTCCTATATATATTCAGTGGAAAACACAAGTGGGGAATGGAACATGTGATCTACCTGAACCACTTGCAATACCGGCCTCATCATGGGAATGGGGTTCAAAATTACGCAAATAACTCTGTAAAGACAATGCATCCATATTTTAATTAATGTCATAAAAGAGCATAACATAAAAACCATTATTGAACTCTTGTAATAATTAAAAATTTCATTAATACTTACTTTAAAGTTTTCAGAAGTGCGCAACAACTCAGCTGCCCTGTCTTTTATTTCCTGAGTCTGAGGATGTATGGATACCAAACGTAGAAGTTCTTTCCCAATTTTCTTTAGCAGCTTTTTAATGGAACCGATCGGGTCATCGGTCTCTGCTAAATCAATAAAAAAAGGGTCCACAAGGGGGGACTCCTGAGGGACTGCAGGTTGCTTTCCCTCTCTCCGACCACCGGCCCTCTGTGACAACAATAGTATTAGTATTATCAAAATTACTCCAAAACAATGAAGAAAATAACATTAAAAAAAATAACATTTTGCTTCTATCTAGTTTGCACAATTACAATGAATTTTACCTGCTCATGTGTAAATGAGCTAGGAATATCGTCACCATCACCTTCGGGCGGTTGCTCCATATTGTGCCCCTGTGTCAAAGATCAAGTATAAAAATGTTAGCCAAAAATTTAATAACTAAATGGTATGTTGGAGTCATTGATTAGAAGTTGGTTTAATAGTATGTACCACCCCCATGATAGTAGCCTCGTTTGTATCTATGCGGTTCAAATTGTAATCAATAAGCAGCTCTTCCCCTGCATGTATTGATTTTATCGCACAGATGAATACACGATTTCCCTCGCGCGCCTCAAATATGCAATTGGGTTGCTTTATAGTTGACCCAGGTCATGTACTATTTATAAAACCTGCAATATTCCCTGTTGCTTTTGGCCTTCCATCAATGTATATAGCCACACTTTTACTTTGATTATTGTCTTGCTGTTGTATATAATTTTCCGAGAGTGCATACCTACGCATACTTTTTTTATATTGAACAATATGCATCCAACTTTTGTAATCGTAACATGGTCCAACATACTCCATCAATTCAGAAACTTTGTTGTAAGACAACTTTATGCCATCCATAGAAAATAGGCCCAAACCATGTAATGATGATGGTGCTATGCGATATATCCTCTCATTAACACAAAAATCAATGTTTATTGGAGGAAGTTCCTTGGGTACCCAATGTTTCTATAGATGTTGGTACCTCAAGGGCACCTCGATGTCGCCTTTCGTCTCATCATCATAAGAACATGACCCCCCTTGAGCAAGGAAAAATTTCATGTGTTTATTGAATTTCCTTCTAGTCCTTTGACCTCTAGTTAATCTCCCTATTCTAGATAAACTGCATGTCTCACTTTCCTCTTCTATTCCTATATTTCCCTCACTCGAGGAAGACACTTCTGACAAATACCTATTTGCTGGTACCTGCAAATGGGAGAGATCTTAGAAGACATCAATCTTACTATTGATAAGTGTATTAAATAGACTTTCTATAAGGTGTATTGACTTATACCTGTCGATCCATGAGACTGTGCGGGATGCTCTTGAAAGGGGTTCAATTTCCTGCAAATGTAATTCAATTATCGTGAGCATAATCACATCATAATCATAATCACATCCATCATAAGCATCACATAAAAATTAAAAACATTAAAACGTACACATTATAACACTTATAGCTTTTAAATAGATAATGAATAAACTATGTAACCATTTAAGACAAATATATTTCTATCAAGAAATGAATATTAAATACATTAAGGATTGATGGCATACCTTTAAATTTCATCATCATCATCCTCATCATCATCATCATCATCATCATCATCATCATCCTCATCATCGTCGTCATCATCATCATCCTCATTGTCGTCGTCGTTGTCGTCATCATCAACATCATCATCATCAACATCAACATCATCTTCATCATCATCATCAGTAGCAGCATCATCTTCTTCTTCTTCTTCATGAAAATTTGTCTCAGGAACATCATCCAATAATTGTCGATCGTGATCATCATCTACATCATCTTCTACTTCTTCGGTATCTTCTTCTTCCATCGCATTATACTTTATCGGCCTTCCTCTCGGTTCATGTCTAACAACAAATGACCAACCCGGTTTATGTGAAACCTCTGAGTAAAATACCTATTCACATTGGCTTGGAAGAACATAGGGCTCATCCCCAACTGGCTCAAACGACCTTGTATTAACCATTGTAAATCCATTATCATGTTCAATAACAGTTCTATTAGGATCATTTGGATTAAGTCGTAGCCTGTACCATTTGACAACGAAGAGTACTAATTTGAAGGAACTAAAGTCGCACTCAAATATATCATCCAAAATGCCATAGTATTGATTTTTAGACTCTTGAGGATCTAAGTCATTTCTAGATGAAATATTAGTCACTTGAAAGACTGCAGTTATTCCAGAATCACAAGTTTTCTTCGTGTCATCCAACACTTTGACGCGAAATTTTTGACCATTACAGAACATACCCTTGTGGTGTTTAACCTGCAATAATATGTGAAACATGTCAAAATTATTATATCGTGAGTTGATAAACATACAGGTGATTAATAATTTTGTACGTACCTGGAAATCTCTTAAACCATATGCTAAATCTATTTCCCTTTGCGTAACATTAGAATCTCCATTACGATGAGCTTCTTTAACCAATGAAGATACACCTTCCCATGTTAATGTGTGACCAGAATGTTGACATCGTTCAATCCATACCGTCATCCAATCAAGATTGTTTGCAATATACAAATGTAGTGCATCCCACTCTCGAGCAACTGTACAAAAAAAAAATAGACGACTTACAACCGATTTATTTTGAAGATTAAGAAATAATTTATTACAATAACATCTTATAATTTATTACCTGTCACTTTCCTCAATCTACCTTTCCCCATCAAGTACTCCCCTTTGAATTTTTTAAAAGGGTCGAGATCCCAAATGCGATCTACATGGATATTTGAAGCAAACTTAGGAAGATATTCAGTAATGTACACCATAGTCTGGTATACCATATATCCCTCTACCATAGAACCCTCAGGATGTGCTCTTTGTCAAACCAAAGCCTTCAAAGATTTCAAGTGCCTCTCAACCATCCACATTGACCTAGTGTGTGCAGGTCCACACAATTCAATCTCCTCAACTTGGTGTATGAGGTAGTGTTCTTGTGCATTGAAAAAAGTTGGAGGTAGACACTTTTGCATTTCACACAATAAATGAGGAATTCTTCTCTTCCAATAGTTTATATCTTCTTTATGGATTTCTTTAGATGACAACCACCTACATTAAGAGATTCAAGTCACAAAAAATATATAAATACGAGACTTTACAAAATAATATACAATAGATTACATAGCAAGAAAAACAAATCGCGAATATAATAAATATATACAACAAATTGAATAGATATTACTGCTTACCTCATGTATTTTCCAAGATCATATATCACTTGTTTGATGTTATTGTTGAAGTGCTCTGGGAGAGATAGAGGTAGCACGTACTGCAGTAATTATAAACCAATCATTTCATTATTTTCTAACATAACATAATGAATAGTACACGTAGTTTATGAATATATTGTAAATACAGAAGAACATAACTTACCTTGATGAAAGTATGCCAATCATGCATTTTGAGCCCTGGCCCAAATTCACTTTTCTTTGATATGAGATTGCTTATGTTCCCAGCAAATCCTGTGGGAAATTGAATTTTTCGTATGACTTCTTTTATGGCATCACTTTGCTGCTCCGTTAATAACCAAGGAAGGGCACTTATATTAATCTGATCTCTATTGCTATTTGAGTGAATGAAATTCTTC
Organism: Chamaecyparis obtusa; assembly: GCA_027943335.1. Lineage (NCBI taxonomy): Eukaryota > Viridiplantae > Streptophyta > Pinopsida > Cupressales > Cupressaceae > Chamaecyparis > Chamaecyparis obtusa. Next base: position 489,628 of record BSBK01000747.1, on the reverse strand, counting down.
AGTGCATGATTGGATTCATGAATGTCATTACAAATTTTGACAATTTTTTCTTTGTCACGCCTTCCATCCAGTATTTTCCACAATGTCTCTGTTATATTCTTTCCAACATGCATAAGATCAAACAAATGCACAATTTGTAGGTCCTCGTAGTAGGGCAACCTACTAAATTGTCTGGGATAGCTTTTTAGTCCCTTTGGAAGGTTGTCAGTAGTGCCTTGACGACCTTCACGATCATCAATTACATAATTAGTAAACAAAAATCACAATAGAAATATATAAATTACAAACATAAACCATTAAGTGGAACGACATTACCTCGACGATTAATTCTATTATATTCCAACTTCCATAGGTGAGGTGTCATTCTTCGTGGCTTTGATGTAGTCTCTTCTTTCCCATTGAAAAGATGTTTTTCCATACTTCGATACTTATGATTCCTGTGGAGGAAGTGTCTGTACTCATCAAACACATGCTTTCCTAAACTTTTTGAATGACGAGATTTCATCTTTGGACCACAAACTGGACATGCAAATTTTCCCTTTGTTTGAAGACCTACAAGATAATGATATAATTGGATTATTAAATATGTTGATTTTTATAATTAGAATTATCATGCGCAACTTGAATTCACTATAACATACCACAAAAATGTGTTAGCCCTGGGGCATCATGTATTGTCCATACAAGTATTGCATGGAATTGAAATTGTCTTTGTCCTATTGGTCTAGACACATCATACATAGTGACACCGTTCCATAACTCCACCAACTCGTCAATAAGAGGCTCAATATATACATTCATATCTTTAACTTGATATTTACCTACTTGAATGAACAGTAACATTACATAATTATTGTGACCATTTTACTATAAGATTTGTAAGTACATGTAAATTAATAACTATCAAATGATAAAATACCTGGAACAATCATTGCCAACATAATGTGCTCCCTCTTTATTGACATCCATGGAGGAATGTTATTGTTGATAACAAAAACAGGCCACACCGAGCAAACAGATCTCATCTCTCCAAATGGATTGACACCATCCGCTGCCAATGAAAGCCTGAGATTACGAGGTTCTTCTTTGAAGTGTTGCCACTTTTCCTCTATGTGCATAAATGCCGAACCATCCGCAGGGATTCGAATAATGTCATCTCGACTTCTATTGCGTGCATGGTAATCCATAAATTGTGCCAAGCTAGTACACCTGAATAATTGTCGCATCCGTGGAATAATGGGGATGTAACGAAGAACCTTGTGAGGCACCTTTTTTGTTATTCGATCTGTTCGATATCTACTCGTATGAGATACAGGGCATTGTGTTGCAAATTCATGTTCTTTATAATATATAATATGATCATTGGGACAAGCATGTATTGCTTGATACTCCATTCCAATATCTTTCATAATAGCAGATAATTCTCGATATGAGCGAGGTAGAATATTTGATGGTGGTAACAAAAAATCGCCTATCAATCTACAGCAAAAAATATAAGTTGTTAATATAAACAATATTAGTGGTACATTATTCACCCTTTGTTAACTATAAAGACATATATGACATACCTTAACATACGTGACATTGTTATGTTGGATAAACCATTCATAACCTTCAAGTTCAACAACAACAATACAGCAGAGAGAAGAGTTGTTTGGGAGTCTTTGTATAGGGGCTCGTATGCCTTCTCAAGTAGAGGTACATCAAGGCTATCATCATCATCATGATCAGATCTGCTTGGACTAAATGTGTCATGGATCAATGTATTTATACCATCATCTTCAATTGTTTTTTCTGGCGCATGATCGTCATCTTCCATGGGATCATTATCTTCACCTTGGATATCTGCACCCCCATGTTCCTCCATATCATGTACTTCCCTGGGGAGATCAACCTATATAAAATTGATTAACATAAATAAACCATGATCTTCAACTCATCATCAAGTGATTTCATATGTATATAAATTGTTAAAATGATATAATGAACAACTTACCAGTGGATGATAGTCATGCCCCCCTTCAATGTGACCATTCTCCCTACAATGTCTCTTAACTGTTTTGATTAGCAATCTTCTACGGTTTAAGCCCTTACAAATTTTGCAGGGACAATAACATTTTCCATCACCTTTTCTTTTCAAGTTAGACCACAATCTAGCGATTGTCTCCCTATTTTGTTCTTCACTTATATTATCTGACATGATCATTCTTCGCAGGAAGCAAAAATTGGGCTATGAAAACTTCGGTCTACAACTTTCAGTGACTAAGCAAAATTGTCAAAAGTACACAAAACATATAAGCTACAAGGCCTTCTTGCTTAGCTCTAGAAGCTCTCTAGCAATCAAAACATATAAGCTACAAGGCCTAACAGCAATTTCAAAACATATAAGCTACAAGGCAAGACATATTACATGACATGGCAAAAGGATTAAAATATACATTAGATTAAAAAATATACAATTTTCAAACCTGAGCGCGCGGCTATAACTCGTGCAATGGTCTTCTTGCTTAGCTTTAGAAGCTCTCCAGCAATCAAAACATATAAGCTACAAGGCCTAATAGCAATTTCAAAACAAGGGTCATCAAAATAACCAAAAACAATGTGTGCAAACAATACCTTGTGAAGTGGTATAGACAATTAGAAGATGCTACTATGTGCTAGGGAACTTCTTAGAACTGTTGGTATATTCTTACAACTTGTTACACCTGGGATATTCTTCTCTGTAGATGCTACTGTGTGCCGTGGTCCAAACGGGCCCATAAATGTGGTTGAATAGCAATACATTCAAGTGGCTTACACAAGGGACAGTCACTGTGAGATATCCTCATGTGTGACTGTCCTTGTCACAAATGAGGACATCTCACAGTGACTGTCCCTTGCGTAATTGCCACTTGAATGAGGTCAGTCACTGTAAAGACAACATGATAATGTACACATACAATGAGTGTACATTATCATGTTGTCTTTACAGTGGCTGCCCTCATGTTGTATATTCTTCTCTGTAGATGCTACTACGTGCTAGGGAACTTCTTAGAACTGTTGGTATATTCTTACAACTTGTTACACCTGGGATATTCTTCTCTGTAGATGCTACTGTGTGTTGTGGTCCAAACGGGCCCATAAATGTGGTTGAATAGCAATACATTCAAGTGGCAATTACACAAGGGACAGTCACTGTGAGATGTCCTCATGTGTGACTGTCCTTGTCACAAATAAGGACATCTCACAGTGACTGTCCCTTGTGTAATTAAGTATTGTGGGGAAGCATTCTAAATAACCAAAGCCGCTAACAATAAATTCAACACAGATATGTCCTCATTTCTGGGTATTTTAGCTCTCTAACAGCTGAATACCAGATTAAATAATAATGACAAAAGAAAAATAAACCCAACGTACTCAGAAATTGTAGCTGTGATTTTGCGGAGGGAATCTCTCTCGGCACTGTTGAAAACACAAATGACAACCCGCTTGATTTCGCGGAGGGAATCTCTCTCGGTGCTGTTCAAAACACAAATGACAACCCGCTTTGTTCAAAACACAAATGATAACCCGCTTGATTTCGCGGAGGGAATCTCTCTCGGCGCTGTTGAAAACACAAATGACAACGTTCCTTTTTTTTTTTGCACTTATATCCCGACCAACATAAGGTCCATTTGTAATACAACATGATAATGTACACTTACAGTGAGTGTACATTATCATGTTGTCCTTAGAGTGACTATCCTCATTTGTTGAAGAAGAAAAGCATTAATGTGGCTGAATAGCAATACATTCAAGTGGCAATTACACAAGGGACAGTCACTATGAGATGTCCTCATTTGTGACTGTCCTTACAGTGAGTGTACATTATCATGGTGTCTTTAGAGTGGCTGTCCTCATTTGTTGAAGAAGAAAAGCATTAATGTGGTTGAATAGCAATACATTCAAGTGGCAATTACACAAGGGACAATCACTGTGAGATGTCCTCATGTGTGACTGTCCTTGTCACAAATGAGGACATCTCACAATGACTGTCCCTTGTGTAATTCAAGTGGCAATTACACAAGGGACAGTCACTGTGAGATGTCCTCATTTGTGACTGTCCTTACAATGAGTGTACATTATCATGTTGTCTTTAGAGTGACTGTCCTCATTTGTTGAAGAAGAAAAGCATTAATGTGGTTCAATAGCAATACATTCAAGTGGCAATTACACAAGGGACAATGTCATGAGCCGTGACATATTGAACTTAGTATAATAATAAAATGATTAGATGATATATAATAATCTATTATTAACGGTATATAACAATAATATATAATTATTATCAAAAGATAATAATAATATATAGTTAGAATAATAAGTAATATGTTAATTAAATAATATTAAAATATTAATAAATAATATAATTATGATTATAATTATAATATAAATTAATAATAAATAATTATTAATAAATTATATATATTATATTATAATAATATATTAAGTAATAATATTAAATCAATTATTGATATAATAATTTTAATATATAAATAATATTAATAAACCTCTCAATATAAAATAATATGTTATCACTATAATAATATTTATTATAATATTATTAATATTACTAACATCATTAATTATAATATTTAATAATAACAATAACATTAATAATAATAATAATAATAATAATAACGTTTAAAGCAATATCGAATATCTGTAATCGATATACATCTACATTAAACATCTGCATTATCTATCACGATGAGGAACGAAGAAGTGATACAACAATCACTAGTCATTACACATCGATACCATGAGAGGATGATTAATGAACCAAATACTATGAAGTCAAGATCAACATGATATGAATAAGGGATAGGTCGCTATGTGTTTCAGAAGATGTATTGATAAGCAAGAAGGATAACCATTCATATATTATAAATAATCATTAATTGCACAAGTTTAGACAATGACATATCCGATAAAGCAATATCAAACATGAAGACCCGCTAGCAAATATGCACCATCACTTCCTATGTTATCATGACAATAACATAAACTAGATTGAATTCTACTATCTATATCAATAGACACCACATAGGAGGATATCGACTAAAGGATTGAAAGATTATCGATTGTCTGAGATAAACCACATCTTGTAGAAACACAAAAGCATCAGTGATTATATCACAAGCTATTGATGAATGAGGCATCAGTCATGGATAATAAGTACAATGTATCCTTAAGTATTAACAGGAATGGAAGTCAATTTGAAGATCAAACTCCATTACCAGCAATCAACCAATAAATGGACAATTATCAGAAAATGATATCGACTTATATCAGAGTAGAAAGATTGGATATCATCATAACAATATGGGATAAGGCAAGAGTTAATATCGATTGACTAAATACTAATGATAGTTAGACCAAACTAATACAAACACAATGGATGTTAACTACTGGTTGCACTACCAATTAGGGAAGATTACCTTCATAAAAAGATTTGATATTGAGTCAATCTGGGAGTTATCTATGATCAGAAAATAATGAAATAATATTATGTGAACTGTCGGATTATGGAAAGGTGTGCTTAACAAAGGGACATGGAGGAAGAAACAAGACACGTCTCATTCATAGCATCTCTTCATTTGTTAAAGACAATATAAGAATGCATTCTCGTCAGTCACTCAAGGCATCATTAGAACTTTATTTACTTATCCATATTTGGATATACTCAATAGAGCATCTGCCTTTGGCAGTTTGGTTTCAAGTTTATCATTGCAGATCAGAGACAACACCATGATTGCACAGATAGAAAGGATAGTCAGAAACAGCATCAATATTTGAAGTTGCAAGCATATAATTCAGAATCTGAAATAGCAACATATCACTCATAGCGATATTACACATTTGCATAATTACATCATCATATCAGACACAGCAAATACATTGCTGTAAGCAATACTTATTGATTGTATATCGATATTGTTTATATCAGACATACCATCATTATACTATCACTATAAGTGATAGGAAACATCATATTCATAGCATATTTCATATCATTATATCCGACAGTGCTATTAAACATATTGGTATCAATATCATCTTGCACACATATTGTGATTGAATCTGAAATAGCGGTTGATATCTTAAGTAACCTCCATTACTTAGTTTAATTGTAAGTATCTGATAGAGTAAGTCTGAGAAGTGGAGTAATTGTTCTTGTTTTCCAAGTTAGCCAAAAAGGGGACATTACAGACAATCACTGTGAGATGTCCTCATGTGTGACTGTCCTTGTCACAAATGAGGACATCTCACAATGACTGTCCCTTGTGTAATTCAAGCGGAAATTACACAAGGGACAGTCACTGTGACATGTCCTCATTTGTGACTGTCCTTACAGTGAGTGTACATTATCATGTTGTCTTTAGAGTGACTGTCCTCATTTGTTGAAGAAGAAAAGCATTAATGTGGTTCAATAGCAATACATTCAAGTGACAATTACACAAGGGACAATCACTGTGAGATGTCCTCATGTGTGACTATCCTTGTCACAAATGAGGACATCTCACAATGACTGTCCCTTATGTAATTCAAGCAGAAATTACACAAGGGACAGTCACTGTGAGATGTCCTCATTTGTGACTGTCCTTACAGTGAGTGTACATTATCATGTTGTCTTTAGAGTGACTGTCCTCATTTGTTGAAGAAGAAAAGCATTAATGTGGTTCAATAACAATACATTCAAGTGGCAATTACACAAGGGACAATCACTGTGAGATGTCCTCATGTGTGACTGTCCTTGTCACAAATGAGGACATCTCACAATGACTGTCCCTTGTGTAATTCAAGCAGCAATTACACAAGGGACAGTCACTGTGAGATGTCCTCATTTGTGACTATCCTTACAGTGAGTGTACATTATCATGTTGTCTTTAGAGTGACTGTCCTCATTTGTTGAAGAAGAAAAGCATTAATGTGGTTCAATAGCAATACATTCAAGCGGCAATTACACAAGGGACAGTCACTGTGAGATGTCCTCATTTGTGACTGTCCTTACAGTGAGTGTACATTATCATGTTGTCTTTAGAGTGACTGTCCTCATTTGTTGAAGAAGAAAAGCATTAATGTGGTTCAATAGCAATACATTCAAGTGGCAATTACACAAGGGACAATCGATCACTGTGAGATGTCCTCATGTGTGACCTTTGTGAAGGCAAGTGCCAATTTGTACCCAAGTTACCAATATTGTGGCAAAAGTGGGAATGAAGCATTTAGGGGTCAAATTGGGCAAAGAAGTGTAGAAGTGGCCTATGTGAGGTCTAAATAGCCTAACTAAGTCATGGTTAGGGTCTTATGGTGTTTGAACAATAAGTTTTGAACCAAAATCCCAAAGGTTGTAACAAGTTGTCAATGTTGTCATTCACAACATTGACAACATTTGTGCAAGGGAGCATTTTCGAGTAAGATGGTTATGTAACTATATGAAACCATTGAATTAGGCATCAGATCAACTATAAGAGGCCTCCATCGATCTGTGCAAAAGGTTGGGGGGAAAAACATTTGGAATTAAGAAGATTTGTAGAGTAACACGGTTTTAGTGAATTCTTGAGTTTTTTTGTTTCTTTGTTTTCAGTTGATTAATGGATTAGATAGCTCGCAGTGTCTATTGGAAAATTTAGTACAAGTTGTTTTTTTATTCTGTGTTGTGTTTTTTTTGAGTTTTGAAGCATTCCAACTAGTTTGTTAATTCTTTTGTTAAGTACCCTATCATTGGTTTGAACCAGGCAGGTTGAACAAATGGAGTCTTAGCTCATCATTCCATTGTCAATTTTGTACGGGCTCTTGGAATGGGTGAGGAGACTCCATGTACTATATGTTTGGAAGGAGGGGCCCTGGGAAGCTCATTTTCTATGTTTGCAATGATGTCCTAGGTGAGTCAGTTGAGCACAGTTAGGGATGACAAATCATTACAAGAAGATTACAACAAGTTGAATGCATTGGTTGCTTCAACTAAAATCTCATGGAGAGGTAGACACACATCTAAAGAAGCCCCAAGTCAAATTAGAAGATTGGGTGAGTTTCTTTTGCTGCTAAGAAAACAAACTCTTAGTCAGACTGTCCAAGTTGTGTCAAAATACTTGTTTTCAGGCATGGCTGTAGCAGTTGGTGTACAAAAAATCTAGGAGGAGAAGACCTTAGATATCTTGGAGTTCTCAATAAAGGGCATCTGAATCCTAAGCCCTTTAGGTGGCTTAATATAAACAAAAAGGCTTGACAAAGGCCTAATTGCTAGCAGCCTATTTTTGGGTGCAATTGGCATGCATGGTTTGATGAACCGGATTGAAGTACTGATGAAAAGTATAGGTGAAGGAGTAATATTGAAACCAATAGAGGTCCTAGTGGCCAGCCTCTCCATGGAGTAAAGTTCTAGTTGAATGTGTTTCAATTTGTGAAGACAAGACTAGGAGTGTCCTAGTAGCTAGATTGGTATTGAGCAGAGTTCGTTGTATTTCTTGTTGGTGTGCACTAGTTGAAGGAGTGGGATCTTGGGTAGAGATACCTAAAGAGTGTAGGGATAGTTAAGTACCCTATCAAGTCAAAACATTGGCCTAAAGAGACCCTAGTGAAGGATAGGGAGTGAGCAAGACAAAGTGTTACATCAATTAACAAGATCATTTTTTGGTAATTGTGTACATTATCATGTTGTCTTTACAGTGACTGTCCTCATTTGTTGAAGAAGAAAAGCATTAATGTGGTTCAATAGCAATACATTCAAGTGGAAATTACACAAGGGAATATCACTATGAGATGTCCTAAGTGTGACTGTCCTTGTCACAAATGAGGACATCTCACAGTGACTGTCCCTTGTGTAATTGCCACTTGAATGAGGACAGTCACTGTAAAGACAACATGATAATGTACACAAGTACCGTGAAGGTAGTCGCAAGTTAGGGCTGTTTCATTGCATACCCGAAACAATGAAGACATTACAGTCCACAAAACGTTTGTGCTTGAAAGATGAACAAATAAAATTAAACTTCTAAATAACCAAAGCCGCTAACAATAAATTCAACACAGATATGTCCTCATTTCTGGGTATTTTAGCTCTCTAACAGCTGAATACCAGATTACATAATAATGACAAAAGAAAAATAAACCCAACGTACTCAGAAATTGTAGCTGTGATTTCGCGGAGGGAATCTCTCTCGGCGCTGTTGAAAACACAAATGTACTCAGAAATTGTAGCTGTGATTTCGCGGAGGGAATCTCTCTCGGCGCTGTTGAAAACACAAATGACAACATTCTTGTTTTTTTTGCCCTTATATCCCGATGTGATTTCACGGAGGGTTACGGTGCTGTTGAAAACACAAATGACAACGTTCCTTTTTTTTTTTGCCCTTATATCCCAACAACATCGCAATTGCAAGTTAGGGCTGTTTCACTGCATACCCGAAACAATGAAGACGTTACGGTCCACAAAACGTTTGTGCTTGAAAGATGAACAAATAAAATTAAACTTCTAAATAACCAAAGCCGCTAACAATAAATTCAACATAGATATGTCCTCATTTCTGGGTATTTTAGCTCTCTAACAGCTGAATACCAGATTACATAATAATGACAAAAGAAAAATAAACCCAACGTACTCAGAAATTGTAGCTGTGATTTCGCGGAGGGTTACGACGCTGTTGAAAACACAAATGACAACGTTCTTGTTTTTTTTGCCCTTATATCCCGATGTGATTTTGCGGAGGGTTACGGCGCTGTTGAAAACACAAATGACAACGTTCTTATTTTGTTTGCTGTTATATCTTGATGTGATTTCGCGGAGGGTTACGACGCTGTTCAAAACACACATGACAACGTTCTTTTTAAATTTTGCGCTTATATCCCGACAACGTCGCAATTGCGACAGTGACAAATGTATTGTCGTCGCAAATTGCGATGGTGTCGGGCTATATTTGAAAAAAAAAGAACAAAACCACATGATATTTGTCTGCCGTCGCAATTTCACCCCAAATGTATTAGTGAACTAGCTTCCCGATTTTAGCCAGAAATATTTCCAACACCACGACCAAAGTATGATGATAAGGTTCTACATTTTTTTGGCCTCTCTTGGCTTTCCCCATATGCCAGAGCCTTACCCTCATTCTTGTTAGACATCTAGAATCTTCAACGAAATAAAGGCTACCAGCCTACTAGTGAAAAAAAAATGTAAAAAAAATGTTTACTTATTGAAGAAGTGACAAATGACAATAGAACTATAATATACAATGTTTACATACTTGTAGAATAATAATCACTTACCTTTGCCTCAAATTCAATTCTAGTCGCGACTCGCCAAAGTAGTCAAGACTCAATAGTCTGAACTTCGCTATCGATCAAATTGAACCGATCCAAATTATGTATAATAACATTGATGTATGAATGTATTTATACTAATCTTTATTGGCAAATTGGGTAGGAGGTATTAGGTCGGTGTCCAAATATTTGGCAAAGCTTGTGTAATTATAACATGTCTTTTGTTATATCCTAGGCGATTATGGGTCATCCAATACCTTGGTATGATTAATAAAGTTGGCAAAAATCTATCAATTTGAGACACACGTCCGTAAAATGGCTGGCAAAGTTGGGTCCACCTAAATATATATATATATATATATATATATATATATATATATATATATATATATATATATATATATATATATATATATATATATATATATATATATATATATATATATATATATATATATATATATATATATATATATATATATATATATATATATAAAATTATTGGCGAATATAGGTCGTCCATTTGGGGCCGCTTTGAAATTATAGGTGAATGTTAAAAATATATTGTGCCCAAAAATTATATGCTATTGGCGATGATCCCGGGCATTGGACCCAATTTTCATAAACCAATTGGCGATGATCCTGGGCATTGGACCCAATTTTCATAAATGCGGGGCGATATGATCATTCCCATATGGCCAATATATTCACCAAATTAGGGGTTGAAAACAAGCGACATTCACCAAATGGTGAATAATCGCCACTAAAGTTTTCGCTGGTAATGATGGTATCCTATCGGTTTGAATGTGGCTCTTCTTCTTTTTGTGAAAAGGTGATTTCCACCTTTTCCTCATGCTGCTCATGAGTCATTTGTAGTGTCTTTGGTATGGAGTGGATCTCCACATGTTTCTTTTGTAACTCATGATCTTTCGATGTAGGAGAAGATGGCTTAATGTCTATAAATGAATACAATATTTCTAGCTCATCCCCAAAAAAATCATCTTTATTAGACTCTTCTTGCTTTGTTGTAGTAATATGCATAGGTTGAGGAGAAACTTCATGCATATCAGCACACTCTTCCTTAAGGATAGATATATCCTTGGGATCTTCTTTCTCATCCTCCATATCATGGAGGACTTTTGCTACAACAACTGATTTGGTTCTTCTTCTTTTCCTTGCAGTAGGCCCTCTGATTCTTGTAAAGGCTTAACAGCCAAAATTTGATCCTCAATAGTAGGAACAACTTTGTTGTCTTCTTATTCCTCAACAAAATAGGGAAGATCTTCAAATAAGAGAATTGGATCCTCTTCTTTATGCTTAGTCTTTGTTTGTAGAGAGGTGTGAATAGATGTAACCTTCTCAATATCCTCCTACAACTCCTTTGTCTCCTCCAAAGTAGATGAAATCTCATTAACAAAAGGCTACAATTCATCCCATGGAAGCTTAATCTTTGTTTTAATCTTCTAAAATAGCATGTTAGTACCATCAACATTCCATACAATTGGTCCACCCTTGAAGAGTGAAATGTTACGAGGTATAGAAAGCTAAGAGGGTGATATTTCTTGCACATGGAGTGGAGAAGTTATAACAATGAGCTCTTGTGATGGAGGGGGTTTCTTAAAGCTTGGAATGACCAATTTGGGGAGAGGGTTTGCCTCCACTTTTTTAGGTCTATAAATGAGCTAACTTAAGCCTCATTTGTTCATCTATTGTAGCAACTTTCCTTGCAAGTTTCTCCTCAATATGTCTCTATTTAGCCTCCATCTCTTTCTTTTCTTCTACAACTATTCTTTTTGTAATATCATCCTTGAGCTGGCTTTGTCATTTTTCCCTCTCTTGCTCTTCCTGGAGATAGGCTTGGTATGCCATCTCCTCCCATTGTTGGTCTAGCTCCTATTGCCTTGCAATTTCATCAAGCTTCTTTGCATAGGCCTACAACTACTCATTTTTCTTGTCCAATTCCAACATCTTAGATTGCATCATTATTTCCAGAGCTAATTAACTTTATTCGTAGGCAAGGTAGATGGAGCAGGGTTGGTGAGTGATAAACATATTCAACATGCTGGTTGTTTGGTGTAGAGGGGAAAGGGGCATACCTGGGTTGTGGTTGAGGCTGGAATTGATAGTAGGAGGGATGAGGGGAAGTAATTTCATGATATAGGGGGAAATAATAAGCATTTCTATGAAATGGGTCCATGGTTAGGCATTCAAATAAACAATTTCATAGAAAACTTGAAGAAACATAAAAGATCAAATTTGATCTTATTAGATACCAGCACTTGGACTACTTGAAACTAGAAGGTTTACACTTGGATTCTCCATGGTGTTTGGTGAAATGCCTCCAAAGGCTGATGGCACTAAGAAAACACCCAAATTCTCAATGAATAGAATTTATGTTGGTCCACCAGAGCATGTTCTTGAACTAATCTAACTCTTTGCCCCATCGAGTGTGCCAAAAAAATGTTGTCATAAAATTTTGCACCCATGTTTGGGGTATGACACCCAAGAAACCTTGTAAAACATGGAAACAACATCCAAGTGTGGGACTTGTTCTTTGAGGTTGAATCTTCAGAGAAGGTCAACTTCCTTACAATCAGGATGCACCTAAACTATTGATTTTGAGGAAAAGGGAGAAGGGTATGCTGAAAGGTAAATGTGACAATGCACCAGATTGAAACATGGTTACTCTCCCTACCTATAGCTACATGAAACATTAATAAAACACCCAACATACACAAGTTCCAACTATAATCTATCTTCCAAGGACTCATATGAACATTATATCTTACTAGATGTTGCAAAGAAAATTATTTTTTACAATAAAACAACTATAAGCAGATCTAACACAAAACAAAAACTAGTAAAAATTGAAAAGAAACATTCACTATGAGGCACATGAAATGCACAAGATAGTAGAATGGTAAGAAAAAGTAAAACTGAGAATTTTATTACTGTAAGGCAAAATGAAATTATAAATACAAGGCATAGCCATTGCAAATGAACCAGAGAAGAAAAACACAAAAAATATGTACAAAATTTTCCTTTATAGGGTTCAGACATAACTTTGATTAAACAATAGAGTTCAAACCCCTCTAGAGTTGAGTTAAGTTATAGAAGGAAGAAGGAACGAAAAAAATATCATAAAAATATATGATCTTTGCATAAACATTCATCCATGAAGTGACAAGAAGGCCAAAATAAAGTGCCTGATAGATGGAAGGAATAACCATATCCCTGTAAATAGTAAATGAGCATGGGGATGCATTGGCATCATGTTTACAGAGCCAACGAAGTTGCTCAATGTTAAATATTTAGTACTAGTGCCATGTCGTGGGTGAAAATAGTCAAATCATGACATTGGTAAAGAAACATCAAAACAAAAAACATGACGTGTTATCCCACCCTGTATAAATGTTAGAAGAACCACCATGCATAGAAATTAGACCCAGTCTTCTAGTCTAAATGTGAGCCATCGATGAATATTTTGATCAAAATGGGTGGTCAAGATGCAACACAAAAATCCTCCAATACAAGATTAAAACATAATCGTTGATGAAGAAAGCTCTTAATCAAATGGTTGGTGCAATTTAACACTAAAAACATAGAGAATGATAGAAGAAACTACAAAATGGAAAAATTTCACCATTTTGCAAGATGCCATTTTTCCCCTTACAAAATTGTGAAAATGGGAAAAAATGATGTGTTATCTCATCCTACAAATGTTGACATAGCACTAACCTACAAATCACGTGGGTTTGCATTTAAATCTAATGAGAAGAAAGAGGAAAATTAAAAGTGGAAACTAATATTAGAGTTGTTTATCTAACTAAAAATGCCCAAGCATTGTGATCTTGAGCCTATGTTCCCCTATGTTCACTTTGGGGGGGAGTGTAGTGGCAATCAATTATTCACCTAATTAAACTTCTCTTAAGATTAATTAGGATAATGTATTACATAGTAGTTTGCATATGAGACACTTAGGAGTTTGTACTTTTAGTTTCACATGGTGTAGGAGAAATTCCACTTTAGATGGTGATAGTTGTTATCACATTACACTTTATGTGTTGTCTCCACCTTTAGTGCACTTATCACTTTATCATCCTCAACATGTTGCACATTCTTTATTGTAAAAAGGAGGATGATCCACCTTTGGTGGACATGTAATTTCATCTTGTGTGGGTGATATGTTATCTCCTACTTATCATGGTCTCTTATTGCCTAGCTTATATAAGTAGGAACATATACATGTAATCACCTAAAATCGGGCTAATGGAACCTAAGACCCTATTTGCCCTTAATTTGGCATATAACCTTGATTATGTTAATTTGATTCTCGATCATTAACATAAGTCCGAAAAATTCAATAAAATCCATCAAATCCTAAATCAAGCATTTATCACTAAGGTTTCAAGCAAAAATGAAAACAAATAACTCTAGGCCTATTTAATTAATTCAATCCCACCAAATGCATGGCTAGAGTTATTAATTAAAAAGAAATTCATAAATACCTCTTAAATCAAACAAACACAACAAACACATTCTAATGATTAAGGGGCTCTCACATGGATCAAGGATCAAGCTAAGATGCATCTCAACCACTCCTCAGAGATGCATCTCGACCATTCAATTCCTTCAATCTTCTATAAAAGAGAATTTTCAAAAGCTTATTTCTTCTTCCACATGCTTGAATTTTGAGGCTTCATAATCTTTGATTATTGAACTCTCATACTTGGGAATTTGCTTACTAATGTCTTAATTTGATAGTTATTTTTCATGTTTTCATGCTTAGACTCATGCTTTAGCTAATTAGAGAACACTTCAATTTGGTTTAAAATGGAAAGAATTTATGGTTTCATGCCTAATTTGGAAGTATTTTCTATATTTAGCTTGATTTCATGCATTTACTCTTGAATCTCTCATTTTAGTGTAGATTGTCACTGTTTAAGGGTCAAATCTGAGAGCAATTAACCCCTTATTTCATACTCACACTAACTAGAGAGCAATAGGATGTTTTTACTTGTTAGTTTCTTTAATTACATGCTTATTTTCTCTAACAAGTGATGTTATTATCCTATTGAAGTGTTGTGTTGCAGGCCACAAACTCACACACACATTTATGGCGCCCACCGTGGGGCTGAGCCCCTGATTTCCTAAATTTTCAACATTTTAAACTAACTTTCGCCATGTCTTTTTTTGCCAAAGGATCACATCCGAGAAGAACATCCACATACAACATTTCCTAGATCGCATCCGATAACAAGGTCGTATTTGGTTAAATTCAGGATCGCATTCGAAGATCTGGGTCGCATTTCGGAAATGGGGTCATTTTTGGGAAATAGGATCACATGGGGGGAAATCTAGGATCGCATCTGGGGATTTTAACTACATTATTGGGTTTTCTAAATCCTGACAAGTTTGTTTGTTGATTTCTCTAATTTTTGGCAGCCTAACTATGGTTTGCAGGTCAAAATATAGAGACCCAAATGCTAACAATTGTTTTAATTTTCTTTCAAAGGATAAAATGAACTTAATACATTTATTTTTGAGCACTTAAATACAATTTAATTTCTCCTTGTAAATCAATTAGAGGATTGTGCTCTTTTCCCCTTGAGGGAAAATCAGAAACTCAAAAATTGGCTTACATTTTGGAGTTAAATTGAGGAATGAATGCTAACAAGTGTATATTCAATTTTCCTTAAAGCGTTATCTTTGGATTTTGGGATTTCTAACAAGCTAATATGCTAATGGGTGAATTTGATGTTTGTATGTGATTTTGAAAAGCTTAACAGTGGTTTGCAGGACGTTTGCCCAAGATAAAATCAAAAGACTACCAATGCTTGTCATGCAGGTTGCCTCTAAAGAAAATTCAAAATAAAACTTCATGCTTGGTTTTTCTAGAAACATTAAAACAATTTGAGATCAAGTTACAAACCAATTAGAGGATTATTCTCTTCTCCCCTTGAGGGAAAATAAAAAACTCAAACATTGGCTTGTTATTTGACATCAAATTGGGGTAATTGAATCTTAAATATGCATGATGTGTTTGGGATTTGTGGTCTAAGTTAGGATATTATGCTCTTCTCCTTCATGGAGAATCAGAAATCTAGAGCTTACTATCATTTATCCATTTTATTTATTGTATACCTTTAGAGGGCCTATTGGTTGAGAAAAAAATCTCCTGGGAACGATCCAAGTGGGGACAATTCTTATGCTGAGTCTTCCACCCCACTATAAAATTTGACGCTTCCTTGAGGATAAAGCCTTGGAAGACATGATCTATCTTGTCTTGGGAGATTGATGAGCAATCCCAATGACAGACTTGGATTTTGTGTAGAGCGTAGCTGCTTCAATCTTGCTTGCGAGACTACACACTTTTAGGTTCCCATAGGGTTAACAACCTCAATCTTGCTTGCG
This sequence comes from Chamaecyparis obtusa, assembly GCA_027943335.1. Taxonomy (NCBI): domain Eukaryota; kingdom Viridiplantae; phylum Streptophyta; class Pinopsida; order Cupressales; family Cupressaceae; genus Chamaecyparis; species Chamaecyparis obtusa. The sequence goes on along the minus strand of BSBK01000747.1, from coordinate 472,936 downwards.
AGACTATGGGAGATGGTTGTGAATGTATGCCTTTATTAAAAGCTTTATGTTAGATGCTACCTGGATCACCCTCGAAAGGTTGTTATCACTTATGTGAGGCAAATAGTAATTGCCCCAAGACATTCACCATATCGAGCCCCCATTGACGTTACTACTCAGATAATATGGGCTCCAATATCCATTACGTGTTATTGTACTACCATATTCTGAGGAGTCTTTGGGTGTGTTCCCAAGTCAGTGAAAAAGTGGTTTCAATCTCTACCTAGTATAAGGAAGGTTAGGTGTGTCTGATTAAAATGATTGCTTGGTGTGTCTTAAATATAAATTCAGATAATCACCCCCCCAAATGAACAAGCACAGAGCATTTACAAGAATTTACAAACAACTGACAGACACTGGAATCTGACAGACATGACACATTTTTCAAAAAACATTGAAATTGAAAAATTCCTATCATAAGATTGCATCCCGGGTTCCTGAGTCGCATACCGCATCCCAAATCACATCTATTCAAACCTAGATCGCATCTGGTGGTCACACCATTTCTTGAGTCACATCTGATGCACATTCCATTTCTTGAGTCGCATACATTATTTCTTGAGTCGCATCTAGGGTTCCAAATTGCTTACTAGTCACTATATAGGATCACATCCAGGATAGAGTACTTTCGTACCTTCTAGAACCAAAATTTTCACATTTTCAGATACCCATTTGGCCCATTAGTAAGTTCCTATTGCCAAAACATAGTCATCTGATAACTAGAGAGTCATGTTTGAAAGAATTTTGTCACCTTGCATGGTCCAAATCTGCATTACCCAATTGTGGAGTCAGTTTATCCAATCAGCTACAACCAAGTTCTCAGCTCATAAACAAGGCACTTTGACACCCTTTGATGCTGAAACTTTCATACTATCAGACCCACTTGCACTTTGGTTCCCAACTCACAAACAGGGAACTCTAACACCCTTTGATGTTGGATCCATAAAACAAGATTTCAAACCCACTCTTGCATCCTTGGATCCACAATCAGACCCACTTTTAAACACAAGACATTCATTGGTCACTCAATCTAGTTTTCATGGTTGTTACAAGGCACAAAGCTTGCCATTTTGGAAGGAACCCATATGCAGACAAAGTACAATTACACACCTTTGAAACAGGAGAGACCTCAAGAATCAATCCCCTATTTGGTACTACACCGAGCACTACTCATACAGTGACACCCCAACAAATAAACATGAACAACCAGGATGATTACTGATGGGATGAAAGATACCATGACCAAGATAACCAAGAAGAACATGTTAAATAAAAAGAAGAGATACAATAGCATGAAATATATCATGATGATGATGACTACGATGATGAAGATCCCACCGAAAAAGAATACCAAAAAGCTATAAACAACAAACGATTCAACAAAATCCTTGAAAGAACTTTGGATGAAAACAAGGAAAAATACTTCCTAGAACTCTCTTCTCGAGGTGTGAAATTACCAAAGGATTATGATGTGAGTCAACTCAAGATAAAGGAAGACCTTAGTCCTCTATCAATTCTAACAAGGAAACTAACTGCTTTACGAACAAAAATCCAAGAACTCAAAAAAGAAAAGGACAAACCAAAACAATCATATTCCTTGGAACACATATGTCCTTTCCCTTTTGACAAGGGACTCAAGATGATTCCATTTCCTAAGAATATCACAATACCAAAGTATGACAAATACATGGGAGATTCTGACCCTCAAGATCATGTGAGGGAGTTTTGCACAACTAGTATGGAGTTCATGCATGAACAAACATATCTCATGAGGCTATTTCCATGAAGCCTAGGTGGACAAGCTATGGATTGGTTTTCCAAATTACCCATAGGAATCAAAAAATTTGATGAACTAGTGCAAAAATTCATACAACAATACTCCTACAATATCCAACACACAGTCACAATGTTGGATCTATGCAACACCAAATAGAAAATGAGAGAATCATTGTTGAGTTTCCTACAAAGATGGAGAAAAATATTTGCACGATATGCTAGGCAGAAACCTGAAAATGAAAAGATGGATATCTTCATTAACAATTTGGTTCCTGAGATGAACTTTCCTATACAATTACAAGGACCACCAAGTTTTGATAAAATGATAGACAGTGCAATCAAGATTGAGGAGCTCTTGATTAAGAAAGGTGAAATCTCCATCCATAAAGAGAACAAAGAAAAATATTATTCCTCCAAGGATAAATACAAGTATGGAAACAAGAACAACAAGAATGTGGTTAATGATGGAGTTGTTGATACTCCTAATGTCAAACCTAAACTAGATGTTTTCAATCTTACGACAAGTCTTCAAACAAACAAGAATCTAAATCCTACTGTGACGTCAATGATAAACAATACTTTCAATAAATCTCATACTCAAAGAGAACCTTGGGCACCAAGGCCTAAGAGAACATTTACACCATTGGGAGACACCTTGGAAGTGGTTCAAAAGTCACTTGTGGATTAAAAAATCATTACAATTCCTGATTCCAAACCTTGGGATCCAGAAGAAAAACCCAAGTGGTGGAATGATAACGATTATTGCGAGTTCCATCATAATAAAGAACAAAAAACCAATAACTGCCTAAAATTGAGACATGTTATTCAGGATCTAATTGAAGAAGGCAAAGTCAAGGTAGATGGACATCACACAAACAATGACCATAAAGCATTTCAAACACCATTACCTAACTATGAGAAAGGAGAATCTTCAAAGAGTAACTAAATCAACTACACATATTCTGATAATGACAATGTAATTCATATGGTGGAACCATGCAAATATTCCATCAATATGATCACTCTAAAAGGTGTTAAAAACAAAACTAAATCTTCCAATGCTATAACACGAAGTCAAGCTAAGCTTACTCTCAAAGGGGTTTCTACATCTAAAGAACCAACTACAACAACAACAACATCTAAACAAGAGGTGCTACCTCCAAAGTTCAATCTTGTAGAATAGTTACAAAAGACACCCACTCAAATATCTATCCTAGAGTTGTTGAAAATCTCCCCTAGTCATAGGGAGGTTCTTGATCAAGCCCTACTTAACACTAATGTACTGAAAGATCTAGATGTGGATAGATTCCAAGCTATGGTTAGTCACTTGAATTCCCTGCAGTACTTATCTTTTTCTGAAGAAGATGATAAATCATTGAGTCAACCACATAACCAACCGTTACATTTAGAGGTCCTTATTCATAAACACCAAGTCAAATGTGTTTTGATAGATGGAGGCACTGGTTTGAACATTTGCACATACAACTTAATAAAATAATTGGGTTTCTCATAACATGCAATTGATCCTAGAAGAAAGATAACTATCAAAGCTTATGATGAAGAAGAGAGATCATCCAAAGGATTAGTTGTTTTACCTATCAGAGTGGGACCAGTGGAGCAAGATGTCCTATGTCAAGTTCTTGTTCTACCCCTTGCTTACAACATTCTTCTTGGAAGACCATGGATACACTCAATGCAGGTTGTGCCTTCAACTTACAATCAATGCCTAAACTTTCCTCATAATGGAGTGGAGGTCACTATTCCAGCAGATACAACATACTCTTGCAATAATCTCAAGCAAGTAGAAAGCATGGTTTCTCATAAAAAGGAAATCTCCCACAAGGCAGAAACATCCAAAGAAATGGTTTTGAAAAGCTTTGCTAAAAAGATCAACATCTAGGAGACAAGCATGGGTGAATACAAGACAGATCCCGCAATGTCTTTAACGAATCTCCCCATATCTCCTAGAACACAAGGAATGCCTTCATCAACATTTATACCATCCAATGGTAGTGCTCTAACTATACATGAAGGAACCGGAATGGTGAAAGCAAAAATATCCCTTGAAGAATAAAATGAAGAAAAGGTTGTTTTGCAATGGCTGTATAAAGAAAATGAAGAGGATGGAAATGTAAAACATGTGGAAATAGCTCCTGAAAAATATGGAAAGGGATACAAAATCATGAAATAGATGGGATACAAAGGAAAAGGACCCTTGGGACAAAACAAACAAGGACTTGTAGAATCTCTACATATGGACTTCAGAAATCCCAAAGACAAGACTGGATTAGGCTTTAGAGAAGCTAGATTTCATCCCACAGCAGAAAGGGGTCCTGTATTTGATAGATCAGGAGACTCAGATGATGAAGAAGAAATAATAGGACAACCTATAGCCTATGAAAGGTTGCTTCTCTTACAAGGAGACACATTATCAAAAATTGGTACAAATCTTAGACAAGAACCAGAAAGAGAACAAACAGAAGAACCTGATGGAGAACAACATCAAGGACTTCCCATCTTTGATACACCTTACTTTGATGAAGAACCATAAATAGTGACTCCACAAGAACCATTACAAGAAGAAGAGAACCATGCTAATGAAGAAGATGAAGTACCCATGACTATTGCCCACTTCTTGTGGGTTTCAGATCATAGTCAGGTAGACTCACATGAATATGAATGGGATGTCCTTTCTGATGCTACCATGGACATAGAGATAGATGTGATACACAAATTTGCTCCTAGAGTCTTGATTGAAGAAGGGGAAGGTTCTAATGTTAGATCACTAGAGTTAGATCTGCATAACATTAACATGAACTCTAATAATAACGAACATGACTCTAATAATCCTAACATCTATTTAGAAGCAAACTTAATAGACGATATCTTGCAAATTATGAACGGTGATAGCAACACAGTGTTGTCGTTCAAACCTACTGAATCTTTGTCCTTGAAACACCCTGACTTGATAGATTGGGATGAACCTACAAATACAAGCTTTCTATCCTTTGATAATGACTATTCCATAGCCTATTATCTCAATTCTTGTGAACCCTTCCTTTCTTCCACCAGTGCAAGGAGTGAAACTATGACTGAAGAGGATATCAAGTTTCTCAGTCTCAACAAGAAAAATAAAAAGAATAAGAGATCTGATGGTGAAAACCACTTAGTGGCAGTATCAGATCCTAAAAGAGAAAAAGAAAAAGACGCATCCAATGGTGAAAACCTCTTTGAGGTGCCAAAGGATGGGATTCTTGATATCCTCCCAACTCACTTTCAGGAAAGATCATCAGTACTGATTGAACCTACACAACCTATTAATTTGGGAACAAAAAAAGCTCCTCAGCTAGTCCACATTGCTCAGTCATTGACAGAAGATGAGAAGATCCAATTCACCAATTTCTTCAAAGAAAAGAAGATCAATTTTGCTTGGTCTTATTCGGATATGTCAGGATTGGACATAGACTTAATCATGCATCACTTGTCTATTTTACCTAATGTAAACCAATAAAGCAAAAAATCAGAAAGATGAATCCACATGTGGCATTGCTAGTGAAGTAGAATTGGAAAAACTATTGAAAGTTGGATTCATTAGGGCTATTGATTATGCGGAGTGGATATCAAACATAGTTCCTATTTCTAAAGCAGATAAGTCCATAAGAGTTTGCACAGACTTTAGGGACCTCAACAGGGCTTGTCTAAAAGATGATTTTCCACTTCCAAACATAGACATGATTGTGGACTTAACAGCTGGTTATGAGATGTACTCCATAATGGATGGATTTTTAGGATATAATTAGATCAAAATTGCTCCCGAAGACCAAGAGAAAACATCATTCACATGCACATGGGGAACCTATTGTTGGAATGTAATGCCATTTGGTCTAAAAAATGTAGGTGCCACTTATCAAAGAGAAATGACCACAATATTCCATGACATGATGCACAAGAACATGGAGGACTATGTTGATGACACCTTGGCAAAGTCAAAGATAAGGACTACACATATAGAGGATCTAAGAAAAATCTTTGACAGGATGGAGCAATTTCAATTAAGACTTAATCCTAAGAAGTGCGCATTTGGCGTATCATTTGGAAAACTATTAGGGTTCATAGTCTCAACAAAGGGAATTGAAGTGGATCCAGCAAAGGTAAAAGCTATTCTAGAGATGCAACCACCAAGGAACATTAGTCAAATGAGAATGCTACAAGGTAAGCTACAATCCATAAGAAGGTTCATATCTCAGTTGGTGGACAAAGCACAACCTTTCACAAAGTTGATGCGTAAGGGAACTACTTTCACTTGGGATGAGCAATGTGAAGAAAATTTACCCAAGTCAAGAAGTATTTGATGAGTCATCCTATTCTAATGGCACCAATTTATGGAAAACCTCTATTGCTCTACATATCAACTACATATACATCAATAGGGGTATTACTTACACAAGAGGATGAAGAAAAGAAAGAAAGAGCCATATATTACATCAGTAGAACTTTGGTCACATTTGAGCTGAACTATTCAATGATTGAAAAGACATGCTTAGTAGTGGTGTTTGCATCCCAAAAGATGAGACACTATATGTTGGCACACAAGGTGAAACCAATGGCTAAAATTGATCCGCTTAAATACTTGTTGAACAAAGCAATGCTGATAGGAAGGCTTGCTAAGTGGGTCCTAATCCTAAGTGAATTTGATATTGAATATGTGGACAAAAAGGGCATTAAAGGACAAGTGATTGATGATCAACTTGTAGACACTCCATTGACTGATGAAAAGCCATTACTTATGGAGTTTCCAAATGAATCTATCATGTACTTAACAGAACATCCCTAGAAAATGTACTTTGATGGTTCCTTCACACAACAGGGATCAGGAGTTGGATGTTTATTCATCACACCATAAGGATATAAGATTCCCAAGGCATACAAAATGATTTTTCCATGTACCAATAATATAGCAGAGTATGAAGCTCTTGTGAATGGGCTCAAGCTTGCAATAGAGTGGAAAATCATTGAATTACACATCTATGGAGACTCTCAAATCATTATCAATCAATTCAATGGTGACTATCAGACTAAGGATGAAAAGATAATGCCCTACAAAAAAATGGTGGATGACTTGAAAAAGTATTTTGTCTTCATCACATTTCAACAAATTCTGAGATTAGAGAATAGGGTAGCTGATGCAATGGCTACTTTAGCATCCATGTTACAATTGGAGGAGCATCAATTTTGCTATGACTTCCTGGTGGAAGAACTCCCTTTCCCAGCTTATGACTCACCCGAATGCCAAATTGTTTGTGCCCTGGAAACCCAAGTGTTATCCAGATATGCCCATATCTATTCCTATCTTAAAGACCAAACAATTCTCGAAGGCTATTCTAGAAATGAAAAGAGATCCCTCATAAAAGCAACATCGTGTTACGTAATCATCGCTAATGACTTGTTTAGATGTAGTCTAGATGGCACACTTCTTAGGTGTTTAGAACATGAAGGGTCTAATCATGTATTAAAAGAAGTTCATGAAGGTGTGTGTGGGTCACACTCAAATGGTTTTTCATTAGCTAAGAAACTTTTAAGAGTTGGGTATTATTGGCCCACTATGGAGGAAGATGCTATCCACTTTGCAAAAACTTATAAGAAATGCCATATCCATGGCAATTTGATACATGCACCAGCTAGAGAGCTGATTCCCTTCATAACACATTGGCCATTTCAGTAGTGGGCCTTTGATTTGGTTGGTCAGATTTACCCTAATTCATCTAATGGACATAAATACATCATCACTGCAACTGAGGATTTTACAAAATGGGTGGAAGTTGTTCGACTATCCAATGCAACATAAAAACAAATCTCAATGTTCATCTTGAATTACATCATTTTCCATTATGGCATACCCTCGTCGATTGTGACTAATAATGGGGGTCAATTCAAGAAGAAAGACATAGATGAGCTATGTCTTCAATTCAAAATCACTCAGCACTGTTCCTCGATCTATTACCCTCAAGGTAACGGACAGGCTGAAGCATCAAACAAGAACATCCTAAAAATATTACATAGGATAGTAAACAAATCAGGAAGGGATTGGCATTTGCAAATCAATCCAGCATTATGGGCTTACAAAACAAGCATTAGAACACCAACTGGTGCAACTCCTTTTGCACTAGTCTATGGATCAAAAGCAGTCTTACCAGTTGAAGTAGAGATTCCATCACTGAGGGTATCATTGAAACATCTAGTCACTGATGAGGACTATAGAATCTCTAGACTGCAAGAACTTGAATTTCTAGATGAGCGCAGACAACGGGCATTTGATCATCTCAAAGCTTACCAAAAGAGGATGTCAAGAGGATACGACAAGAAGGTAAAACCAATAAGTTTTTAGGTAGGAGATCTAGTCCTAGGAGAAAATCCTAAGAATCAACAGAATAGAGAACAAAAAGGGAAATTTGAACCCAATTAGCTAGGTCCCTTTGTCATTACAACAACATTTGTATCAGGAGCCTATCAACTAGCTACGCCTGAAGGAGATGTTTTACTAGATCCAATTAATACTCTACATCTGAAAAGGTTTTATGCTTGACATTCTGGAGGTAGCTCCTGTACAGTAAAAGAGTCCTGAAAAAAGTTCAAAAACAACAAATATGGATCCTGAAAAAAATAAAAAAACAATGGAAAAAGTCCTAAAAAAATGACCATCTCGGTGAAAACCTAACAAATAGGCACCTTGGTGAGTCCAAATTTAAAAAAAAATAAAAAAAATACAAAAAATAAAAAAGAACAAAAAATTTGGAAAAGATAAAAGGTGTCTTGGTGAAAACCTGGTAAACATGCACCAATGATAGCAAAAAAATAGAATAAAATTGTGGCCAAGTGGTGAAAACCTAGTAAACAGGCACTACTTGTAATCGACACTCTATCTATCAAGACAACGCTTGCGCATTTGGCCTCTGTAAATATCAGTTTGTATATGTCTTCTAGTCACTTTTATGACACGCCAAATCCTAATAGAACTATCAGAGAATTGTGCCTACCTAAGTTTGGAATCTGTCCACATTAGGGTCCTAGGTAAACTATTTTTCCCTAGGGGGCATTTGATCAAGATCACATTTGTTGACAAGATGTTGAATCTGTAATTGACAATAAACTACAAACAACGGTATTTTTCAATACCACCCTCGTCTACAATTGACAATAAACTACGACTACGGTGTTTTTAAACACCAACCAGCTAGACTAAAATGTCTTTTTCAACACAACGTCATGATGAAAGAGTGTTTCTAAACACTAAAATAGGTGAGACACTTATGGATGAAGAAATAAATCTTTGATTGATAATAGTTTTTATGCATGTGTTTGTGAGATTAATCAAAAATGTTTTTAAACACTATAATCACAACTATCTATTTCTTTTTATGCAAATACATTGATCATGTTAAAAGGATAAAGAAATTTCTTTTTCTTATTATCAATTTTTGATTGTTATGTTTCCTTGAGTAACTCGATTATGTTTACAGACTAAGAGGAACAAGGACTGGGGGCATAACATTTTCTTTGTTTTCTGTTTGTGGTAATAAATCCAATGATTTGAGATGATCATGGGGAATGGGTGTCTACTATAAGTGCCTCCATCACAATTGGAACACCATGTATACCTTGACCTATTTCCTATGAAAACCTTAGTGAGGTTGGATCTATTTCCTTGCCTGTTTAAAAACTAACAAATATAAACTATTTCTTAGTAAGGTGCATGGTAAATCAAATTATACCCTAGGATATGAATACAAAATGAAAGGTCATTGCGGGTATACATTTACACATTATGCACTAGAAAAGAAATGGTTTATATCAAACAGGAAGTAACTGACAAAACATTCTAGCTATGTGCTTTTATGTTTAGGTTGTCTTCCAACATGACAAATAAAAAGGATGTATTCATATTTTCAGGATTGCCAAATCTATTGGTGAAAATTGTACTATCCTAATGGGGGCCTGCTAAAAAAGGCTCTATGATGAAAAACAACCCACTTTGAATAAACAATGACTGTCCTAGGTGTCTTAGTCTAGGTGTATTTCATTGGTTAAGTTGCATTTAGGTTCATTTTAGTTGCATATCATATTAATTTGCATTAAGGTTCATTTAGATGCATTTCATTGTCTTTAGTTGCATTGAAATTCATTTTAATTTGCATTCATTTTAATTTAGTTGCATTCATTTTAATCTGGCATAAGCACGAAAGTGTGAATTCAACTATCTGAGGCATTGATATAGATTGAAAGTCTATCTAAAGCATTTTTTATATAAGCTGAAAATCCTAAAGCATTAAACATTAACCATTTGACATGTGTGACCAAGTACACCATGAAATCATAAAAGAACTAAAACTAAAATGATTGAGTATAAATCATTGATATCCATTTGCATTCATAAATCCATTTCACATCATAAAACCATTTGCATTTTGCATCCATAAACATTCATACATAAATAAAAATGAGATGTCCATACATCGCATCACAATACATCTCATGCATCCATACATTCATAAAAACTTTGAAAATAACAAAAACATGAGCATATATCATGACATCATTTTATCATCAACTAATGTAATCTTGACCAAGTATGATAATCGTATCAATATCCAAAGCATAAAATGAACATCGAATATCCAACATGTGCAAAAATTAAAACCATCAGAGATAGAAAACAAGATGAATAAGATAAAAGCATCCATGACAGAATCAACATGAGCATCAATATATCATCAGAAATGTCCATAAACAAGAGTATCAAGAATGTCCATTAGAAATCATCATTGAATCAGAGTATTAGTATATCAGAACATGAGACAGTGTATCAACAAATAAACAGGGTTCGAAGGACATGATAGTGCATCGATAAAAAATGGTACAAGTACAAGATATCCAATAAAAGTACAATATGTCTGGGGATACAAAATATGAACATCAAAAGAGGTCTACACCTCACTAGCCCCCTCTTCCTCTACTGGAGGATCAGGAGGGGGTGCATCTGCTCTACCAGGTGGTGGTGGAGGAGGCATGGCACCCTCAGACTACTGAGAAATAACTGAATATAGAGGAGCCATTTGGGAAGTAGGAACCACACTACAATAGAAAGTGAAATAATACATGGCCCTCTGTCCTTGGTGGGTGGCAGTGTGCACATATCTATCTCTCTCGGCTCTCAGTTATGCAAGTTGTGTATCCCTGCGTGCCCTCAACTGTGCTACCCATGTATTGCTGGTTGTTCTTAGCTGTGCTAACTGGGCATCTTTATTCGCTCTTAGCTGGGTGATCTATGTATCTCTCTCTAATATGACCTGATCCAGTTGCACATCTCTCTCTGATAACTGGGCTCGGAGGGTCCCCAACTCTAATCTCAATGCAACCCTCTCCTGCTCACACCGTGATAACCTATCACCATCATTACCTGTGGGAGGATCCTGACATGCCTGCTGCTATTGCAGATCCTGATCCCCTCCTATGGGTCTCTATGCATGCTCATCCCTATGTAACAATGGTCCTATATCTCTCTAAGGAGGAGTAACATGCGCTTTCCACTGTCTCTGCTAACTAGAATCTCCCCCAGAGGCCTGCCATCTACTGCTCCCTACCACACCACCACCACTACCCCTATCATCTCCTCCATCTCCCGTACCATCTCCTCCACCTCTGCGGGCTCCATCTCCATCTCCTCTACCTCTGCGGGCTCCATCTCGTCCTCTACCCCTATTAGCACCTTCTGCAACTCGAACCTGGCCACCAACATTGTGATCAGAGTCATAATCTAGCGCATCCTCAATGTGTAGAATAACATCCTCTGGAGCAATAAACCTGGGGTATGGATGTCTAAGGTAATGAGCATGATACTCATCTATAACACCAGCATCATAGACATCTACTTGGTAGTCCCAGTCAACATGAGCCATCTGTGAGATCTCATGCATTGCCATCTCAAAAACCAATTGGGCTCCCCACTGGGCCTCCTCACTCCTGATCGTGGCATATAGACATGTCTCCTGAGACATGCCTTGTACTCTACCATATTGTCAGCATACCCAAGTGATAAAAAACCACTCAACAACATAGCGAGTCCTCCTAGTAAGATACTAGGTCTGGAAGAAGTAAGGCATCTGCCTAGCATTTGATGGCCAAGCCTCACAGTCTATATATGACTACCATACCACACCAATAACATCATCTAGATGATGACACCAATACTCCAACTTGCCCAAGTGGGGCTGCTAAATCAGGCCAAAATACATGTATATATATGGAAATTCGGCATCGTGGTGCCTATCTACAATGAGACGGGTCACGGGGATGTGCTCCTTCACCCAGATCTGCAAAACTATACTCCCAACAGTCATAGACCTAGAGTGCTGATAAACTATCTCATGAAGCTCATAGTACATGTGAGCCAAAATGCAACTACCCCATGCATATCTATTAGGGGACTGAATTATCTGGCCAATAACTCTGGACCAACCACACATAAAGTCATGTTGACCCCGATCAGGCATCAACATGCCACCTATCAAACCAACTAAATACATGGGAAGAGGAGTATAATTGGCGACCATGTGGTCCCAACTCAAGTAATGACCTATGATAGTATCATCCTGAAAAACCCTCCTTGCATCAGCAATCACCAAGGGCCCAGATTCCTCATACTTGATTTGTGTGCCCTAGACATAAACATGCAGGATCCACCACATGTCCTCTGGTGTAACAGTCATCTCACTAGTGGGTAGGTGAAAGGTGTTATGCTCAAAGTGCCACCGCTCTGCCAATGCAGTCAAAAGGCCATGATTCACCCGAATGTCGGGTAACTGCACCAAACTCCATAATCCATAGCGTAGCACTACATGCTGATCCTCTTGACTCATCTAACTATGTAGAGCTAACACCTGAATTGGCCTGGGGGATCTAAATGATATGACATCAAACTCAGTTTGCACAATAGAAAATAGGGGCACTATGTCAGCATTAGACAACAGAAATTGGCCGAAACATTACTCAGAGTTTAGAAAAACAAGTACACTTGGCTCAAAAATCAAGAAAAACCAAAAGGGACTTAGAAATCCTGAATGCAGATTGGGAAATCTAGGATGGGACCCTAAAACTAGAAGTGATGCAAGAAATCCCAAAAGCGAATCAGGAAATCTAAGACGTGATCTGGTATTTCAGATGCGACCCTATAGCTAAAAAAGGGACAAATTTTTTAAATTTTTCTTGAATTTTTTTGGATGCGACCCGCTGGGATGCGATTCGAGATGCAAGAAGCGACACGGGTTCAACCGGATGTGATCCCGCATCCAAGATGCGATTCAAAATGAAACTAGCTAAAAATTGCATAGAAATGAGTGAAAATTTAAATTTTTCAAATTCAAAAGGTTCGTTATTGGATACTCACAGGTGCGTCATAATGTCTTGATCTATTGTATCACCTGGCCATCTCGAATCGATGCTTCTCCGCTAGGAACACCATGGTTGCTCAGAGCTCAGTTAAATTCGAAGGGGTAAAAGTGAAAATGAATAATAAAAATTGACTTTTTGACCTATTTAAGCCTCTTGGGGGCCCCAGAACACTAAGAGGACTTCATTCATAAGACGTCACAAAGGCTTAATATCGAGACCAAAATCAAAACAGGTGATTTATATCACTCAGATGCAATCAAAATAGAGTTACAAAGAAAAGTCAACCTTCAAAATGCAAAAGTCAAACATGGTCAAATTGCAGTCAAACATGGGCAAATTGAGCAGAAAGGATATCATAAGCAAGGCAAATCAGTACAAAAATGATTTTCAATCAAATCGATGGTCAACAATAGTTAAACTTCAGTCAAACGCACTGAATGAGAGCTAAACATAGCATAAATAATGCATAGAAAGCTTGTCAGAAGCTACAAAAAGTGATTTTCTCATAAACAAATCAAGTTTTTATGTCGGGAAATTACTTAAACACAAGTCAAACTTGGTCAAATCTCTCAAATTCTTGGTCAAACTTGGTCAAATAGTGCTTCTGGGGCACTAGAATCAATCTAAATGGCTTGATAATTCTTTCAAATCGATCTACACTTGATCTAGGATCATTTCAATCACCGCAAATTATCCTAAATGCTTGAAACTAATGATTTTATTCAAATTTCTTCCAATTTCGGTCCCAAGGGGGCATAATCATACCAAAATCCTATTCTTTGAATCAAATTCTTTAACACTAGGGGCACAACAATTTTCTTCAATCAAGTTGAGACTGTTAATCTTTACGACATTGATCAATTTGATCACTTCAAATCAAATTGGTTACTTGTCAGCATGATCAATTTTAACTAAAAAGTCTTTTCAAAATCTCTTATCGGTCTTCGTTCAATCAAGCTCGGAGTCAGTATTGTCAATTCTTGTCTAATCAAGTTTAGAATTGATAGTTTCTAATCAAGCAAGATTTCATTCAATCAAGCTCAGAAATCTCTTATTGGTCTTCATTCAATCAAGCTTGAAATGGGTAATATCAATTATTGTCCCATCAAGTTCAGAATTGGTAGCTTTTAAATCAAGTAGGATTTCGTTCGATCAAGCTCAGAATTCTCAAATTCAGAGTAGTTCTCGTTATTGCTCTATAGATCTTTCAGAGTAGTCCTCACTTCTCTATAAATCATTTGAGTTTAGAGTAGTTCTCGTTACTGCTCTATAAATCTTTCAGAGTGGTCCTCACTGCTCTATAAATCACTTGAGTTCATAGTAGTTCTCGCTGCTCTATAAATCTCCTAGATCACGCTTTGAATTAGATTTTTCTTTGAATCCTTGTGATGTTCGTAAAGCAATTCAAAGAGGGGCAAATGTAATCACCTAAAATAGGGCTAATGGAACCTAAGGCCCTATTTTCCCTTAATTCGGCATATAACCTTGATTATGTTAATTTGATTCCCCATCATTAACATAAGTCCCAAAAATTCAATAAAATCCATCAAATCCTAAATCAAGCATTTATCACTAAGGTTTCAAGCAAAAATGAAAACAAATAACTCTAGGCCTATTTAATTAATTCAATCCCACCAAATGCATGGCTAGAGTTATTAATTAAAAAGAAATTCATAAATACCTCTTAAATCAAACAAACACAACAAACACACTCTAATGATTAAGAGGCTCTCACATGGATCAAGGATCAAGCTAAGATGCATCTCAACCACTCCTCATAGATGCATCTCAACCATTCAATTCCTTCAATCTTCTATAAAAGAGAATTTTCAAAAGCTTGCTTCTTCTTCCACATGCTTGAATTTTGAGGCTTCATAATCTTTTCTTATTGAACTCTCATGCTTGGGAATTTTCTTACTAATGTCTTAATTTGATAGTTGTTTTTCATGTTTTCATGCTTAGATTCATGCTTTATCTAATTAGAGAACACTTTAATTTGGTTTAAAATGGAAAGAATTTATGGTTTCATGCCTAATTTGGAAGTATTTTCTAGATTTAGCTTGATTTCATGCATTTACTCTTGAATCTCTCATTTTAGTGTAGATTGTCACTGTTTAAGGGTCAAATTTGAGAGCAATTAACCCCTTATTTCATACTCATACTAACTAGAGAGCAATAGGATGCTTTTACTTGTTAGTTTCTTCAATTACATTCTTATTTTCTCTAACAAGTGATGTTATTATCCTATTGAAGTGTTGTGTTGCAGGCCACAAACTCACACACACAATACATTATACTCATCCATCATCGATTTTAGTTCTACAATTCAATTTAGTTATTGCATCATTGATGAGAATACAATTTGTTCTTTTCAATTTTATCTCTCTTGTCTTTGTGCTATTCATTGGCCTCTATATATTGGGTTGTTACTATTAGAAAATACTTACACTAGGGATAATTAAACCTAAAAGGAAAAAAATCCCATCTCCCTAGATGAATTTGGCTTCAGTCGGCTTACTCCTACCAAGCCACATGTTTCCAAGAGACCTAAAACTATTTATAAGATGAAGGTTGATAAGAATATGATGAATTATGTAGAAGTGGCAATGCCTCCTCCTGACAAAATTAACACAGAATTGCAACCTTGTGATTATATCATTAGAAGGATTGATCTAGGTAAGAAAATACATCAGAGTGGAAAACAAGATGCAAAATATTCTTTGTAGTTGGAGATCCAAAGGTATGACTAGGATAAGGTTACCAAGGATCAATTAAAGCTCATGAATGAGGAGTTCACTTTAGGGCTCCTAAAGATTATTAAGTATTAACAAACAATTAATTTAGTAGCACATCCATTGCTAAGAATTCAATCAAGAAATCTAAAAGGGCTTGAAACAAATATAGTATATCTAATGTGTGGGTTGAAACTATGCTATAACAAGGTACCCATCTTCTTAGGAACACCATTTAGATGCAAGGTCACATGAATGAGTTCAAGTCTCAATTGGAACAAACATTAGAGGTAATTAATGTTACATGACCTATAATCACAAGAGAATGATGTTCACACTTGGATAAAGTTCAAGGACATGGATTTGGAGATGTTGGTGGATAATGGTGTTGTTTCATTTAGATGATAATGCATTAAATTTAGAGAGATTATGATGAATAGAAATGAAATTAGGATTTGACAAGGGTATGATGGTTGAATCTATATACCAATACTAAAAAATGGCATGATATTATTTCTAAGGTTGAGAAAATCCCTTGAAAGATCTTGGATGAAAGTCAAAGTCTTCTTTTTGAAGATGCATTACTTCAAGATTTCACCTCTTTAATCTAGGGATGAGTTGAATTATATGACTTCTCAGTAACCTCTATTGATAATTTCATGAACATATAAGTGGCTCTTGATATTTTCAAGGACATTCTAGCAATATATAAGAAATCTTTTATTGGTATGGTGGACACCATCATACAAGTCAGAGTCATCTCTAGTCATACATTCGGGCCAAATGATGCTGAGATACAAGCCTCTTTGTATAAGTTTGAGGAGTTCATGGCTAAAAGTGGGAATGAAGAAGTGTCACCAGACACTCAGTATATTTTCTATGCTTTCTAGAATATGTGTTTTGTAATTTTGTTTTGACATATTACGTGTAAATTGAGAAAATATAATTACCTATAAGAATAGTACAAGTCAAAGTCAAGTAGGACTTTATTGTTGAATAAGTCATAGCGAGTTGTTTATTTTCCACATTTTTCTCTTAACCCCTCCACTATTTATATGAGGTCGATCATTGTAAATATTTTCTTTATGTATAGAAAGAAGACTCAGTCAAATTCGTGAGTATTGTGAAACTTTGTTTTCATTGTGCAAACTCAATTCAAGTCAATAAAATGAGACATTTTGCTTTCAATATTTGCAAATAATTTTTTTAATATGATTATAGTGTTCATATATCATTGTGATTATATATCCTTAAGTTGATGTAGAGTACTTGAGTATTATTGTTTTGTATCAAAGAGGTTTTTAAATCTAAGTTTTTGTAAACTTTGAGCTACAATATTTATTTTAAAGGGTTGTGGTAGTGTTTAAACTAGGAAAAGCATGAAGTCTCTGAATCCTATTTTTTTCTAGGTTTACGTGGCTTAGGCTACAATATATATATATGTAAGTCTTTAAGCTACAACATAATATATCCTAGTTACTTATTCATTGTGAGAAGTCACCAAAGTCTTTGAGCTTGTATGTGAACTTCTTAGTTAACCATTTCTACTATACACTTGCTTTTTCTTTTGTCCAACCCAGGCTTGAATTTGATAGTTGTAATGGTTATTTTTTCACTTTTGGACCATATATGACAACTTGAATATTTATTAGACTATATAACTTGACAGGCTATATTTTTATAAAATCATAAATTTATTATAGGCAAACTAGCACTTTACATTATAATATAAATAGATGTTATTTTATAATTTTATGATAAAATATAAATTTATTTGTAATGTTATTGTAGGATATGAATGTTTTTAAATTTAAAAATATTTTAATACGAATTTAGAAACTTGTAATTATTAATAATTGTTAGTTGGTCATCATTTAATATTAGTATGTAATATATATGTTTCAATAATGTTGATTATATATTCATATTAATTTAGAATCTTTGTTAAAGAGAATATATGAATTCTAGAAACTTATTTAGTACATTTAAAATTTTTGTATATATTACTAATTTATAATATAAGTATGTAATATACATGTTTCTATATTATTTATTATATATTTATATTAATTTAGAATTCTTTTGAAATAAATCATATAAACTTAAAAACTTGCTTAGTTAATTTGAATTTTTTTCATATACAATAATAAGTTGTAAATGGTAGCTAGATTATTTGCACTACTTTATTGAAAATAAAATATTTATTATATTTAATTTTTATTATTAATTATATTGATAAAAATATTCAATTTTTAAAAAAAATTATAAATTATTTGTAAATTATTATTTTTTAAATTAATATTTTTCTTACAACATAAAATGAAAGGCATTAAACTTACCAAACCGTCATAAAAAATCATATGACAGGTATGGGTGACCGTCAAATTCTAGGTCTAGTCTAGCCATTGTATATTGGAATTATTGTTCTAGTTAATACTTTGTAGTGGAATCATAAAAGTTGCAAGCTTGTATTGAAATTTTTCACAAGTAAGAGAACATATTTCTTGAAAAAAGAGGAAATGATGAATATAAAACCCTAATGTTAGTTTAGTGTACATATTCCTAGTTAGATATTTAATCATTTATAACATCAATAAGATGGGCACCTCCTCTTTTTGGAGGAGAGTTTCAATCTCTCATAATGTGACTAAAATCACTATTTTGTAATTGGTTTCTTTAAGTCAATTACAAAATATTTTCAATGTTCCCATATTGATAAGAGTTACTTTAGATTTTGCATGGTTTCTATTATTTTGTATGTGCACATATGGATAGATGAATAGAGAAGGTGTGTGCCATGTGGTACCTCCCCCTTTTGCTTTCTGCATGACATCCTGATGGATGTGGTTTTGAATTTCATGCTTTTATTGTGTGACAATGTTGGACCCGTGTGAGTTTTGTACCTTTGGGGTGATTTGATTTATGTCATTGCATTAGCATGTTGTTTATGCTATATACCTAGTTACGAGAACCATTGTGCTATGATTGGTTGTATACCTGATTTATGATGTCTTTCTTTGGCTTTGAGATGCTTGTCGTTGCTCCTTTTTTATTGGTTGAGCCGATATTGTGATGTGGTGACTATTTCTGTATTATGCTTTTATATTGGCATTGTGAGATGTACCCAGTACAATTGATTCTTGTGTTCATTTCAAGATTGTTGTTACATGGTTATGATTGGTATTTTCCTTGTTTGTCTTTTGATGTGATCTGATGGTGTCACTAAAGTTTTCTCTAGTGGCTACAAGACTTTGATTGTATCATAATGTATTTCCATGAGTACCCATGTGATGTGAACAGAGGTTGCACTATGATTATCGTACCCTATTTTGGTTACTGCAACATTGATGATTCATCTGATAGATTATGTTGTTATTAGTGTTTTGATTATATCTACATGATAATGCTTTGAGATATTTTGTATCAGGATGATATTATTGGACTCTTTTATTATTATGCCTTTTATGTTGTGGATATATTAGTTATTTACTTTCAGTGGATTATGCTTAGAATAGTTGTAAAATGGTTTATTTAAATACTTTTAATTTAAATACAATGTTAATTTATGATATGATGTGTATTGCTTTACCACACCAATGCCATTCATTTTTCCCTTGGTGACATTACGAAGTGAGACAAAGTCGTAGTCACTCACTTGTGAGATCTACACAATGTACTGCTCTCCTTCACTGTTGTTAACTAAATTTTATGCGCTTCGACTATTATATTTTGAGCATTTGCACTTGACATTTTCTTGTTTTAGTGAGCATGTACCAAAAATATTTTTCCACGTATGTAGGATTTGAGTGTGTCTATATCCCTGATAGTGGCACCAAGAGATAGTGACTTTGGCCTTGCATATTAAATCAATGTCATCCCTATATGGATGTTGTATTTGTGTTATATTATTATCCCTCTAGTACATGTTGGTAAATCTGGACTTTATGATGCATTATTTTATATGAACTGTGAGTGTGTCTATGCATTTAGAGCTCTGTAGTTGTCACAAATTTTTTTAATTTAAAATGTTGATTTTTATCGCGTTTGGGCTTTTTTTTAATTTAATTTTGACTTATCAGCTAATTTTCCATCGTTGGATTCCAAATGTCTGGAATAAATTTATTTTATTTGGGTTAAGGGTTCAATCTATTACTTAAGTATTTAAATAATCCATTTTATAAGTCACTTTTGGGAAAGTTCTTATATTGGCAAAAAGTGAGTTTTATTCTCACTTCTTATTTTATCCTTTTGTGAATTTGAGATTTTTGCTCCAAAACCCTCTTGGAGTGAAATCATATTTTGTTTGTTGTGGGAGATTCATGTGTCATATCTTCATGAGGAGTATCTCATTGGATTTAGATCGTGATTCCTCATCTTTGTCAAAGTTTTTGCCCGTTTTGGCATAGTTTTCATTTTGCACTCCTCTTTCTAGTTTTTGGCTCTTTCATGTGAGGTGGGACTCTTGAGATCTTTCTCTTTTCTTTGTTATTTCATATGAAAATGAATGCAATAGATCAATGAGATGAGAATTAGCATTTCCCCACATTTTCATTGATTTTCTCCACCCGATTGGTCAAGTGTGAGCATTTCTTTATTATAGTTTTATGATTTTAGGGGTTTGGCATCATTATGTTGTCATATTTTGTGTGTGTGTCTAAATTTGAGTTTTTATTTGATTTTTGGGAGTTCGGGCATAAAATGTGAAAATGGTTTTAATTTTTTTGATTTTTGCAAAGTTTGATTTTTGGGTGTTTTTGTGTTTGCATCATTTTGCATGCTGCTCAAAATTTTTGGTGGTTTGTTCGGCATATGTTATGCATTGGAATGGCAAGATGGGTTCTAGCGACTAGGTCATGTTAGGTACTCATGTAAAATATGCAAATCCAATCTCTCACAAAGTGGAGAAAGGGATGAAACCCACTTGGGATGAAACTCCACCCAAATGAGAAATGAATACATAAAAGAACACTCAAATAAAAATGAGGAAAAAATCCCATGTGAGGAAAAAGTCCCCCCATAAGAGAGAAAAAGAGAGACCAAGTAGCCCCCCTCCTCAATGTAGAATGTACTTCAATGATAAATACCCCAAGCTATATGTAGAAGGTGGTCCATGAACATTGAACAACTTTCCTCCACTTAGGAAGAAATAAAACCAAAGGTGTATGGGTGATGTCTTTCCAATATGTAATAAGAAATTTGAAAATGTGCAGAGTCTCTGAAAGCTTCTCAAGTGTCCTCATGTTGATGTTGAAGGTTTCCCTTTCCAAATGATGTGAACTAGTCCACACTTCTAAAATAGATAAGTAAAAATATAATGAGGATGAATTTATAATATGATACATAGATCCAAGTATATACTTTGAAGATAAAGAGACTTCCTCAAAATGTTGTATATAAGGATCCAAATCACATCAAAATTGAAAGAATGATTATGTGGAGAATGAACAAGAGGGTCAAAATGTTCCCTCACAATAATTAAATAAGGATCATCATCATCATAGAGAATATGTATATCATCAATGATGTCTCCCAAATATATAATGTAGGAATTCATAAACAAACTTGCAATGTCTTTCAAGTAGTAGTCCAAGGATTTGTATCTAAAAGACAATACAATTTCATTAAATTTTAAGGAGCCAAAACTATAAAAATGTAAGCATGTGGAAGATGTTGATGTTGTGACCATATCCTTTGAGTGTCTAAATAATCCCCCATAATAGAATCAAATAAATCAAGAGTTTGTTGATCCCAACAAGGTCTAGTAGTAGAAGACAAATGAGTATCCTCAACTGTAAGTGGACACTGAAAAGGTGTAATCTTGCAAGTTGAAGTTGAGGTAGTATCATCATCTAAGTCGCTATCATCACTTTCCACTATGGAGGAAGGAAGAGGAGGAGTGAAGGATAATCTAGGAGAGCCTTCCTTAAAGTGAATACTCATCTCTATGAATATCTCATGTGTATCTGGATCTACAAGTCTATATTCCTCAACACCTTCATGATATCCAACAAATAAGAAAGGCCTACTCCGAGGTTCCAATTCCTTCCATTTATGTGGAGGTATGTGTACCCAAGCTAGACAACCAAAAACTCTAAAGTGTCTTACAATAATTTTTCTATCACTCCAAGCCTCAAAAGGAGTGATACCATTCAAAGCTATGTAGGGAACCCAATTTTGGATGCATGTAGCATAATTGATAGCCTTTTCCCAAAAACCTAGACCAAGAGACTTGTCATGAATCATACAACTTTCCATCTCCTTAATGGTTCTATTATTTATTTTTGCAGCACTATTTTGTTGTAGAGTGTAGGAAAATGAGTACTAAAGATCAATCCCCTCAAGTGTAAAAAACTCCTCAATTCTAGAGTTCATGTATTCCCTTTCATTGTTTATGCATAAAAATTTGACTTGTTTGTACAATTGATTCTCAACATGAGCCTCTAATACTATAAACTTGTTAAACAATTCACTCTTTTGACCAAGAAAGTAGACTCATGTGAAGTGGGAGTAGTTTCCAATGAAAGTAAGTACATATAAAGCCTTGATAAATAATGGCATTGGAAATGGGCCTTCTACATAACTATAAACCAATTAAAGAACCATTGAAGCTCTCCAAAACTTCCCCTTATTAAACTTCTCTTCTAGATACTTGCCCATGGAACACCTTGAACATACAGTATTATTTTTTTATATTGGAGGTAGACTTGTGACCATATCCTTAGAGATAAGTTGCTAAAGAGAGAGGTAGTTAAGATGTCCAAACCACTCATTTCATAACTTTATTTTTGTATTTGAGTGAGTGTGCAAGACTATATAAGAATATTGAGGCACAAAGTGGGAGAATGAGAAAAACAATTTGTTGTGACTGGCTTTTCCCACTGCAACCAATGAATCATCCTTAAGATCTTTTGCCATAACTGAATTAGGTAGAAATTAAACTTTCTTTTCATCTCCATAGGAATTGATTTGGTAAATTAAAATAATATTGGTGATCAAGTTAGGAACATAAAGGAATCTTTAAATGTTCTATTATCCATGTAAACTTAACATTTCCAGTCAAATTCCACTTGATTATCATCACCTATGAAGATGTGAAGTACCTTAGTAGGCTCCAATGAAGAAAAATACTTTTTTTGTAGAACCCATGTGATGAGTGGTACCTGAGTCAAGTATCCATTCTTGTAAAGAACTTGTAGTTGTGGAAAATGCTTTCCCTTTTCCTTTTAAGTATGAGGAAGTGGAAGGAAATGAATCCTTCTTATTGTAAGTTGATGGTGTTCTTCTTGATAATATTTTTCAACTCATCATTTTTCCTAGTGTCACAATGATGCTCATCATGACCAATTTTTTGCAATACACACAAGGTGGTCTCTCCTTAATAAATTAATTTCCCTTATTGTTGAAATAAGATGAATAATTTCTTTTTTGTGAGGAGGTAGACTATGCTCTCTCTTTTTGTGACTTTGCATTACCATTCTTATACTTCTTATGAGACCATTTTCCATGATTCCCTAATTCCCATGACTAGCCGCCAAACCCTTGGACCTTGATTACTTGAGAATCCCCATAATCATCAATTTGGACTACACTAACATCAACATCTACAAAAAGAGTCAAATGAAGGTGTTTTGTAGGAAATTCTCATTGTCAACCAATGAGTCTAAAAAATTCAAACAAAAGTTTCATATTATGAAGGAAGCATGTTCAACATGTTGAAGACTAATTTTGCAACCTTCTTATCAATATCACAATCTCTAAGTTGTTCTCTAAGCTCATTTTCCTTGTTGACATAATCTTGAATTATATTAAAATTTTAGGATCCAAGTTGATAAGTTCACCCTCAAGTGTGTATCCCTTAATCTCATCCACTTTACCATACAAATATTCAAGTTTATCTCATGCTTCCTTGATAGTATTACACTTGGAAATATGAAAGATGAGATCAAAAGAAACATATTTTCTCAAAGAACCTAGAGCCATAGAACTCTTGATGAGACATTTGGTTTTTAGATTAGGATCAGTCTTAGGGTCTGATGGTTTTGTGATTGTTCCATCAATATAACAATTTAAACATTTTACCATTAATTTACTCCATACATTATATTTCTATGTTGCATAGTTATGTGGAGTTAAAAGTGGAAATTTAGGAGAATCCATAGCTGAAAATGAAAAGAGAAAAAGAGAGAGAGAAGCACAATTACATAAGAAACCTCCCCCAATTCACTCAATGAAAGAACCACCCCCCTAAAAAGGTGATTTTGGAACTTTATATATAGTGCATGTACAATTTCCACTTTCCAAACAAGAGCTAAGTGGACTTTTGATTTTGACGATTTCAACTACCTTGATGAGGCAAAATCATGATCAATATTACTAAAGATCAAACTGAAATACTAGCATTACAATCATCATAAATAGCCAAAATGACCAAGTTATGGAAAATGATATTTCTACTTACAATGGCTACAAACTGATAGAAAATCACATAAGAAGACAAAAATATGTACTTTTAGTTTGTATTAACATAGTTGATAAATTGAGTTACATCAGAGTTCTCAGTATACATGATTTACATCAGATCAAAACCTTAAGACTAAGTCAGATCATTACATATATAACATTTCATCAGTTCTGATATTAGAATACTAAATACAACTGATGCTTGTTAATACAAAAAGAGGACTGTAATCCTTTGAGTAACTACTGCACTGCAACCGGGTCAAGAACAAGCTAAGCCAAAAAGAGGAAATTCCCTTGCTAACTTTGTGTATTAGGTCTTGGTAGCCTTCTATCTTCAAGATGCATATCTTTGATGAACTGGTTAAGACTATCAAGCTCCCTCTGTCGAAGCATATCTTTGTGCATGGAGAAGTATTGGCAAGAAACAATGTCTTCTTTGTGGATCAACAACTGGCCTTCTCTAATGAGGATCATAAACCTGTCCCTGGAAATCTCTAAGGAAGCTGCAACCTGTGACATGATGTGAAAATGGGTGATTTTACATCCAAACTTAGTACGCTATCTCCTTCTCTTCTAAAAAATCTCACTATTCCGCTCTTTCCATAAAAACCAAAGAATTTCACAAGAGTAGACCGAAAAGAATTTTATCTTAAAATCAAAAGACTCAACATAACTGGCAAGAATTTCAGACCATGACAATCCAGGTTTACAATTCCAATCAACTCAAGACCCAAGGAAGATAGACCATATGCATCAGGCATATGCACAATTAAAAAATAAATGTTCATAGGACTCAGGAATAGAACAAAAATCACACCATATAGGCTCTCCTAAATCATGGGGCAGAGTGTTACCCACAACAAGTTTCTTTAAGAGAAAAAGCCACCTAAAACATGATTTCTTAGGTTCACAAGGGGAGTGCTAGAAAAAGTTAAAAAAGGTTTTCCATTTAGAGACCGGGAAATCCAACCCCCAACCAAGGTTCACCCTCTCAAAAATATCACTTTTATCTTTCAACATATCATAAATCTGTTTAGTAGATATCTTGTGAAACTCACTACCATCCTTCCATTTGACCCATTGCATGAATTGACTAGTGGTCATACATTTTCTAGGAAAAAAGGAACCACAGCCTTAGATATGATAGAATATGTCTTTTTCTGTGAGCTAGGGATATGGTACTTATTGGATAGTTCCTCCCAATCCCCAAGCTGATTATCAATCAAGACATCTTGCACAGTAGAGATACCATACTTAGCCTAATTTTTGGTAGAGCAGCTCTGAGTCAATGCCAAAGGCTTTCTATTTTCC
Organism: Chamaecyparis obtusa; assembly: GCA_027943335.1. NCBI lineage: Eukaryota > Viridiplantae > Streptophyta > Pinopsida > Cupressales > Cupressaceae > Chamaecyparis > Chamaecyparis obtusa. The sequence goes on along the minus strand of BSBK01000747.1, from coordinate 447,173 downwards.
TCCACCCCCGACCAAATTGATCTATCGACCATCGAGTATGTAGGAGGACCACCACTGGCACCCCTGAATAGGAGAAGATCCCTGACCTGAACCCAAGCTTTCCATATGGACTGAAACACCTTGGAACCAAAAACTGATAAATTCATGGACCCCATCAATTTGTCCCAAAAAGACACATATTTCCATCCTTTTCCTCTTTTAATATTTGATTTATTGATGTTATTCCTGATCAAAACCTTCCACAGTTCATCACCTGTAACTGCTTGTGTAACCCATTTGGAGGCCAGAGCCATACCCTGATCTTTCAAATCTCTTATGCCCTAGCCCCCTTTATTTTTTGGCATACAACACCACTACCATTTGACACAATGCCACTTCTTGTTGCCAAGGCCATTAGACTAGAGAAAGTCTCTCATAATTCTCTCAATTTGTCTAGTTTGATAGTTAGAGAATAGCCATGCCAATGAAAAATATATGTGATGAGTTGACAAAACTTTCTGAACAATTTGAACTCTACTAGCTAGAGATAGCGTGTGTGTCTACCATTTGATGTACTTCTTTTCAATCTTGGCATATAGCTAGTTCCACATATCTTTGAGGGGTGGATCAATAGAGAATGGAATGCCCAAATATCTTACTATGTCGTTAGGCCCTAGCCATCTCCAACCTTTTCTTACTACCCAATCTAGAGGAGAAGATGACCATCCAATGATTGAGGATTTGTGAGGGGCCACTTTGGCTCTCAAGACATCGCAAAAGAACTATAATGTAAATAACATGTTGTCAAAGTTCTCCTCTTCCAAGATAATAAACCACATTGTATCATTTGCAAACTGGGCATTAAGAAAGAGTCCTCATTAGGGAGAGTAATTCCTTTAAGAGGGGGACCTAACTGAGGGGCTCTTAGAATATAAAAAAGAGCACCTATAGCAATAACAAACAAAGCTAGGGCAATTGGGCATCCCTGTTTGATGGACCTTTGGAGGGTGATGCTTTCAGAGAGTTCTCCATTTACATCTATAGCCGTAGATGAGTCTGTGAGAAAGATATTAATCCATTTACAAAAGTATGGAGGGAATCTGATTGCCTTTAGCATTCCCATAACAAAAGGCCACTCAATCCTGTCATAAGCCTTCTCGAAGTCCAACAGAACCATGACTGCATTCTGCCCTTCACTCTTTGCTCAATGCATAGCTTCCCAACTAGTGATCAGGTTCTCAAGAATGAATCTCCCTTTGATGAACCTTGTCTGGGTTGGGGATATAAAATCATTCAATAAGCTACCAAGCCTCCTAGCAAGAGCCTTAGATATTACCTTATATGAAAAGTTCAGGAGTGTAATGGGCCTCCAGTTTTTAACAAGAGATTTGTCACCATCTTTGGGGAGCAGCTTGATAACACCCCTGTTGATGTTAGCACCTAGGGAGCCTTGCTTGAAGGAATCCTCATATAGTTCTAACAATTCCTACCCAAGCCAATCTATATTGTATTTATAGAACTCATCTGGAAGTCCATCAGGTCCGAGGGCTTTATCATTAGCTAGGGACTTGATTTCATCTTCAATTTCAACCAATGAAACTGACAGGTTAAGTCTATTAGCCTCCACATCCTGAATTTTTTTGGGGACCAACCTGAGACATTCCTCCATTTTTTTGGTATTATGTTCACTGAATTCTAAGAAGAACAAATTTTTATAGAAGCTATAGAAAGATTCTTTAATACTATTTGGATCCATAGAGACTTCCCCATCGATTTGAATACCTTCAATGCACTCTCTTTTCTGTTTGCATCTAATGATATTGAAGAAATACTTAGAGCCTTTATCACCACCTTTCATCCAATTCATCCTAGCCCTGGTCTTCTGACCATTAATTTTATATTTTTCACTGTTCCTAAGCTGGCATTTAGTCTCTTTAATCTTCTCCTCCAATTGTGGGTCAGATCCCTTATTCTGCAATTCTTTCTCTGAAGAGTCAAGGGTACACTGCAAGGTATGCTCTTCCTAGTTTCTGATCATGGCCTTCTGTTTCCCTATAATCTGATAAATATTCCTCCAAGAATCCACTAAATGTATCCACATGTCCACTTGGTTCAACCCTTGATTAAAAAGTTTACATAGACTGGTGACCATTCTAATAGCCTCATCATTGTCTTCATCATTAAGAAGCGAGGTATTTAATTTAAAGCTATTGTTATTATTAATAGGATAGATTCCTTCATCACATTCCAAGGAGATTACTACATAGATTGGGTGATGATCTGACATAGTTGTGGGGGAAACACACACTGGGGCCCTACCATCCTGTTTCTCAAAGGAGAAGACAAACTCTTCTACATATACCCTGTCAAGCCTACAATATAATCTCTGCTACCCTGCTTGGTTATTGCACCATGTGAAACAAATATATGAGAAGAAAATCTTCTTAAGCCTAAGGGGGTCTTCAATCCTAAACTTTCTCTTAAAGTTAGACCAAAAAAACAACTCATTCCCTTTCCACCCTTGAGCATTGCCACCACACTTATCCTCTCTACTCTCCACCATGTTAAAGTCTCCAACAAAGATCCAATGTGCTTTAGGAAGGCCATTAATTAACCATTCCCATAGGGTGGCATGATCTCTATAGTCATTGGGGGCATAGATATTACACACACCAATCAGAATGTCCTTGTGCTTGAATGTGACCCATAATGCTCTGTGACAGGGAGGAGATCCATTTGAATTGATTTTGTCAGCCCATTGGGGTCCAACCAGAATGGCAGTACCACCTCTACCTCTAAGATGATTAGAGTGAAAACCAATAGCTCTATCCTAGATGAATCTCATACTGGTGTAGGCTTGAAATCCAACAACCTTAATATCTTGAAGACATATAATGTCTTTTTCTTTGAGTCTATCGCACCACTTCCTGACCATATACTTTCTGTCAGACATCTCTACCCCTCTCACATTCCAACTATGTAGGTGCATCATTGAGGTAACAATTTGGGGTTATTGTAAAGCCTATTAAAACAATCTAGCATTCCTTTCCTAGAGTTTCTACTGTCGTTAGACAAGGATGTTCTTTCAACCATCTTTCTTTTCTTTTTCTTAACTTCAGTAAAAGGTTCCTCAGCCACAGATGTGGCTACTTCATTCTTCAATTTGTGACCACTGTTGGCTTTAAAGGTTCCTTGAAAACCCTTCTCTCTATTCAGGGGTCCATTGGAATTCCTCCTAACACTCACAACTTTTTCACTGATAGAGGTTAATGCCAATTGTTGAGCATTTAGTTTGGGAGGGGGGGGGACTTTCTCATAGCTTTTAATACACTTGGGATTTGGTTGATAATTGACTGGGGATTCAAGAGCAACCTTATTTTGGTCCATAATCTCCCTTTCATCAAATAAAAGATTATTCACACATAAAATGACATCTTTATCCAATTTATCATGACTGGTATTGATTTCATTGTTAACATTCGACTCAGGGTCTACATTCTTACCATCCATTGGACCGGTCTCATCAGTTTTAGAGATGTTAGCATCTTTATCTCTATTAGGGTCAATAGTCTCTAGGACAACCTTTCTATCGTTCATTTTCAACTTACTAGAAAACTTAGGGTTCTAAGGAACCCGCAAGGCCGAACACTCCTTTTTGGAATGACCATTTTGTTTACAATGAAAACAAGAACTTAAATCACCTAAGAGTGCAATTTCCTATGAAAACTGTTCATCTTCTAATTCCATCAAGATGATATCCAGGAATTCAAGCTCGAGTTTGAGGGCCATCAAGATTCTAGCATTCAAATGAGGTAAATTATATCTCGCTTCCTCAATTTGCAGTATCGATCCAAGAGGATGAACAATCTAGGATATAAAAGGCCAGAATTCAGGCTAGAGATTTCTAATCTCCAACCAATGGGGAATGACCCGAGCCATGACCTGCTTGACCTCCCCTTTAGTAGACCATTGCAAAGCTTTAAAGATGGACTGACCCACATTCCAATGCCTCTTTTTAAGCACTTGTTCCTGCATGGCATGCATTTTAAAGAAAACAACAAACAAACCCTTTTGATTCATCCTGCAGAAATTGACTTGAATACCTAGTTTCTTTCCCCAAACATAAGCAATCCAATCATCAAAAAAATTTCTTGCAGGAAGAGAATCTTTTTCTAAGAAAACAAAGACAATTGCAATTTATTTAAGCCTTAATTGTTCCTTCCTAATGGCTTTTATCATATCTGCATTAGGGGAGAGTGAGAGAGTTCTAAGTTCATGGGGAGTGGGCTTACGAGTTCCACCCTCTCTGTCTTTGGCCATGCCATTCTCGGCAGTGTCCCCACCCCATCTATCTCCATTGACTACGGGCCATCGAATTGGTTCCTTACTGGTAAGGAAAACTCCTTTGAAAGCGGTTGACAACGGACATTCAGGTCTTGACTATTCTGCCAACACTTCCTTATATGATGACTTGTCCTCCAAATTCCCATTATTAATATTAGTGGATTCACCTTGGCATGTTTGGGTATTATTATCCTAACACCCACCATTAATAACTTTATTACCTCCATCAATATCCATACTTAAGGATTTTCCATGATTCACCGTAGTTGCTCCAGACTCACACACGGGTGAACCAGGCTAGGAGCCGAGAGGACCTGGCTCTGAAGGCATACCTTAAAAAACCCTAACCACACCCCAGAGAGAATACACATAAAAGGTAGAGAAAAAAGAAATAAAGAAGACCAAACCAAGCAGAGGGAAACACGAGGAAAAAAAGGCCACAAAAAGGCACGAAACCACATAGGATAATAGAGAGGAGCCACGGGGTCTGCAGAGTACAATGATAGAAGTGCTCAACACCTCAGCCTCGGGAGTCGTACGATTGCAGAGCCCTCTCCTCAAAATCTCTTTTGTGTGTATTTAATAGTTTCTATGGAGTTTTTGTACATAAATAATAATAATAAATTTAAAAAAAATAAAAAAATATACACTTTCAAAAGATGACACCTCAATATATGTATGTATGGAAGATCACCTGAATGAAGCCCTAGAAGTGCAAAAATGAGGACTGGGTAGGTACACTCTCCAAAAACTTAGAAGTCTAGAAAATTTAATCACCAAAATTAGAAAATACCTACACCATTGGAAAGTACGTGAAATTATACCCCCCCCCAAAAAAAACAAAAAAATCTAGAAAAAGACCTCAAAATGACCAAGTTACGAGGCTATAAAGTTAAACTAAAAATTAGAAAACTCAAATATAGCAGGGTAAGAATTTTCAAACCCTGTTGATGTAGTGTTGATGTCAAAAAATCATAGGTTTAAATTTGACATTGAAATGATCATCGTAGGCAACTACCAACCCAAAAATATGACAGTCAAATGGGCATCAAAATTAATGAGGCAACAACCATGTGTCAAATTATGATTGGTCATACTGCTAATTAGTATTCTGTATGGCTAGACAATATAGCCGAATCATGTTGTTAAGTGTCACCTATTAGTATGCTAATTGGAGATAATCAAGTGCTGGCATGGACCAATGAGAAGAGGACTAGTGGATTTGAGGTGGGAGTCCCTTCTCATGCCATGTGTCAAGCCAGACTGTGCAATGACCTGCATGGTAGGATGGAGTAGCAATACGTGTCACTATTTATTGTTGTTGCATGTTACCAAGTGTTGCATGGTTATCATTGTGGGGGCCTTGGGACTTATCACCACATTGATGCAAATGAGGTATTCTTTGCATGATTTATGAGCAAAATATCATGTAGCATGTAAATAATGTGGGATTAGTGGTAGTTTTTTCTTGTGGTAGCATGCTTGGTGTGGTGGCTAGTGGGGCCTCAACCTCCTATGCACTAGTCTGTTTGACTAGTACGGATCTAATTTTTTATGCTTGTGACAAATATAAGAAGCAAAAGGGGTTTTGGGTAGACCTCTTTGCCAAAAAAATATTTTTTAAAAGACTACAAAAAAAGAAATTAAAATACTATATATATATATATATATATATATATATATATATATATATATATATATATATATATATATATATATATATATATATATATATATATATAAAGATCATATTGTCAATTGGCAAATCAGGTCATATGACTTGGTTTGATAAAAATAATTTTATCCAAAATTAACTTTTGCCTAATACAGGCAAATTTATAGGAAATATTCATTGAAATGGTCTCCCAAATTGTCAGATCAGATATTAATAAAATCTTGTTGTATTATTCAATGTAATGGAGAATATTTTTATACAATACATCAATCAAACAATTAGATAGTTACCAACTGATATGCAGTTAAATAGTTATGAACTGTTACCAACCAAGGATAGTTAGTAATATAATGTAATAAATGAAATTATGCCAACATTCCCCCATTATTAAATTGATCCTAAAAAAATCAAATTAACCTTTCCCTAGGGACCCCCCTTTAAGGCTTACATAGAAAAACATGTTGATTACATAATATGAATACATATTTTGAGAAAATATTCTTCCAAAGTAGCAGATCATGAGCCAATAAATGCTCCATCAAGTTGTTTCTTGACCCTTAGAAAGGTGTAGCTTTGATTTTTGTTCTTAATCTCTCAGTCCCAAACTCTCAAATCACAGAGTCTTGAATTATTCGACAATGATCCATAAGAGATGCGACAAGTCTCTATCATTGTCTAGTGACTGTAAAAGGGTATATTCTTGATCACATACTCTAAATATTGTTATAAAAAATACATATTGCATGTTATACCAAGTCCCAAACCTATCTCCAAAATGAATCTTCACAAAACATGTATTCTTCATATTTATCAACATTAGAAAGCAAAACAGAAGCAAGAAAGAAAAGCCAAAAAATGCTTCTCATACAAGAATCATCTCAAAGTGAGAAGCTAACTTGGGATGATGGAAAATGATCCATCCTCTGATGCCACCAATCTCCAAAATAATATCATCAAGCATCCAATTCATATTAAGATGGAGGATTTGGTTTACCAAGAAAAAAGGACTTGCCATGAACCAAACCTAACTTAATTAAATTTGAATTTTGCAAGCTAAATGCAAGAGTTTCACCATTCCTTAGCATCTTAACAGACTCAATAAAACACTTTAGTGTCATGTCCTCATAATAGTTGCATGAAAATATTTTTTTAGCCCTTTTTATAATTAGCATTCCTAATCTCGAAGTAATTATCATAACAACCCATACACTCTATCTCATCCATTAAAAACTTGTCATATTGTATTACCTCATCTTGCTTTACATCTAGGTGCTTCAAAAGTGTTATCTCAATATCATATGAACTTTGAATCATACAAGAATTAGTATCATTTACCAAAAGATGATATTTACCAATGTTTTTCCTATTAAACATTGAGTAAAATGTGAAAACCTAAAAGAATAGAGCTAATGGTATATTCTTTGAATATAATAACGAGTTGTATCTTCTGCATGAGCCTATTTTCTTGTTGGAGTATATATTCCCGGGAGGAAATGCCTTAGAATATTCACAATCATTGTTCAAAGCTTTCATTTTTGATGCAAACTAAACCAAGTCATCAAATCCCCATGATGTAGAACGAAGTAATTCCTATCCCATCTTGAGTGGAAATAAAATTACCATTAAGTGTGTCAAGGAAAACCATGGAGAACATCCTTGTCATGACTGGTAGACTCTTCTCTGCCCACAACAAGAAAAAAAAATCATTTTCCTCATGCTAGATGCTTCAACGTCTCTATTTATTTCACCAATATGACATGCCAAAAATATGAAGGAACACACAATGAATGAATGAGGAACTATCTTTTCCTGCAACCCCTATGAATACTCTGAGTTTATCGGGGAAACTCATGTAGCAATCCTTACACAATACATTAAAATATTCACATCAGCATCACTACATTGAAATTTTTCACTATTTAGTTGCCATAGATACATCAATGAGATTGATGAATGCAGTAGTCTATGGGATTGTTGAATTGTGTTGTCTCCATTCAATGCTCAAATGAAACAAATTCTTTGGATCTTATCACGCCCTTGCAAGAAGCAATCAAATGCCCACTAACGACCTTCTCTGATACCAAATGTTAGATCATATATCAATAAAACCTTATTGTATTATTCAACATAACATAGAATGTTGTTATACAATGCATCAATTAAACAGTTGGATAGTTACCAACCGATATACGGTTCAATAGTTACCAATCGTTACCAACCAAGGATAGTTAGTAATAGAATATAATAAATACAATTATGCTAATACAAACATAATGGTGAGGTCAGATCTAGCCCAAGAATCTCCTACAAAATATGTGTCCTTAGATATGCAAATATGCCTCATTTGCATGCACCAAAATATCTCAAAGTAGACTAAACAATGGCTCTCTAATAGCTCTGATAACATTTAATAACTTTCTAATATAAAAAACCCAAGATCTAGGGGACAATAAATAACTCAAAGACAAGAGGATAAAATGGATGAGACAAATTATATTCTCATCAATGATGTAATAATTGAACTGAACTACATAACTACAATAGACAATTGATTAGTACAATGTATATGTACCTTATTATATAGGAAAGGAACTAAGAGACCATGATAACCAAGATATAACTTATCACCCACACAAGGTGGAACCACATGTCCACCAAAGGTGGATCATCCTCCATTGTGCAATAAAGTATGTACAACATGTAGAGGATGATAAAGTGATAAGTGCACTAAATGTGAGACAATACATAAAGTGGAATGTGATAACAAATATCACCACCTAAAGTGGAATTTCTCCTACACTATATGCAACTAAATGTGCAAACTCCTAAGTGTCTCATACGAAAACTACTATGTAATGCATTATCCCGAGTAAGCTTACGTAAATTATAATTAGTTGAATAATCAATTACATGAACACCCATCTATTGAGGAATATTATAAGTACCTTCTTCTATTCTCAAAACTAGAGTTTGATTAAACCCCAATTTCTCTTATGCATTGGTATACATGATGGGTGGTGTTTCAGTTAGAATTGCAAAGGTGGTTTCAATAATTGACACATTAGGCATAAGGAAATATATGAACTTATCAAAGTCAATTATGGTACTATCAAGAGTGAAAGAAGGTACCTCAAAAAAAAAAATAGAAAGATAAATAATAAAAAATATTCTCAAGATTTTAATGAGGAGTGTCAAGGGAAAACTCAGTGGCAGAGAAAAATAGATTTGACTTAACATAAACTATAAGTGTAATGAGATCAATAGATACCATGGAAAATGAATATACATTGGTATCAAGAGGAATCATAGGAATATAAATAGGATTTGATACCTTAGGAGCTTCCTCTATGGTGTGTTTTGTTTCTTCTATTGGAGGTTCTTGTGGTTTTTGCTTCTAAGATTTTTCAGTTTGCTCCTCATCTTTTATCTTAATCCATTCTTCACCTTTGATAGATGCCTAATCATAAGCTTTCCCTTTATATTTTCCCATAGTGAATCTAATATTAGTTATCTTCTTACAAGAAGATGTATCCTCCTCTTAGTTCTTAGTTTATCCTTCCTTCCCATAATGCCTGCTATGTTATCTTCAGAACCTATTGTGATTTATGCCATCTTAATGCCCTTGCTCGATAATCATATGTTGGTGTTAGCTAGAATTGATTGGAACCTTTAGATGTGATTGAGACACATTCTTTTTTAGATCACTTGACTAAATTGAGAGGTGTTCTGCAATCTTTTAATCTTCGTAAATTGGATCTTGAATGTTCATATCATCCTCTATATCCTTAGGAATGTCTACCAAGTCAATATATATGATCTATTGCAAAAGGAACCGACTTTTTATTTCCCCATCAGTATGAATGTCAATCCATATATCCTCAACCCTATGCACATTCGTAAAATCCTTCTTGATTTTTTCCTTCATACATCTATAATCAAATTTATTTTTTCTCTTGAACTTATTTAGTGTGATATAAGTAATTTCATCCTTCATATCCTTAGCTCTGATGGAAATTGTTAATGAATACCTACTAATTACTAGAGGGAACTTAAAACCAAGATTGTGGGCATATGATTATTTACCATGTTCCAGCATAATTTTCCTACCCAACTCCATCAGAATAGTCTTATCTATATGGTACCTTTAGAGAATACAAGGAATACTTTCAAATTATCTCGCCACAATAGAAGTGAAAGTAGGAAATTATAAGAATAGACAGCCATACTCAAAAAATTTCTTGCATGCAGCCTCTAATACTCGCATCTTCTGAATTTTCTTATCAAGTTGACAATGTTACTATAACTGATGGTGATGATGATGAAGACAGATAGATATCAGAGGTATACAAGATTGTAGAAGGATTAGATCAGTTATTGTCTTGTCATTGATGTCAAGCATTTGATTTTTGATTCATATTGAGTTTCCATATCATTTAGAGTATGATATAAGTTGAGTGAGTTAAGGAAGAAGATGAAGTGAAATTTTTGGAAGTTGAAGAAATTAATTGGGTAACTAATACAAATCAAACTATGATAAGGTAAAGTTGATATAATTTTTTTCTTTTAAAAATTTGATTATATCAAGTCGGTAAATAAGATTGGTCAAGTTGGTAAACAAAACAGTTTGGTTACCGAGAAGGAAAAAGTCATTAGGTAAAAGGAAAGTAAGTTTTAGTAAAGAGAAATGAAGCCAAGACACCGAGTAGAAGGTTTCATTTACTGAGCAAAGTGAACATAATTTTGGTTGAAGAAAGAGGAGTTAGCCACTGAGAAAGGAACACAAATTAAATACAAGGATCAAAATGACATTTAATAATGAGCTATGATGAGATGGAAGATTATAAGGATGATGGAGAGTTAGTCGATGAGATCTACGATCAGGAAAATTCAAGTTGATGATCTATGGTATAAATCTAAGAGGCAAAAAGTGAAGGTACAAGTTCCAAGAAAGTTCAAGTTCTGAGGTGATGATAAAATGCTTTACCGATCTCTAAATTCATTGAATTAGTTTATGAGGATGATTGAATGGTTGAGATTAATCAAAGGAAAATTTAATAAAGGAGATTAAGAGGTAAAAAAAGTCTATGTAAAGGATGAAATTGTATGAAGAGAAGGCTGTCAAGTTGAAGGGTTGCTAAGTCACCAACTGATGTAATGAAGAAGAAAAAGGTTGAAATTTGAGTCAGAAATGAAATTGATGAAGTGTTGAAGCCAGTGGAAAGTGATAGAATGAAGCGAAGATAAAGAGTGCACAAGGGATCTGATTAAGCAAAAGATAGTTGAAGATTTCTAGATCAATTTATATACTATTGCTTATTAACATTTGTAGCAGAAAAAATCTCTTAACCGAGTGGACTTAACAGTCTTATTATAAATCCTTGAAAGAGGTGATATTCTAGAAGAGTGTTTGAAGAAGTTTAACCAAGCCACTCCTAACAGGGTGAAGATCCTAACATATCTAAGTAAAATCTTCTAACAAGGTCACATTTAACAACGTGCATTGTAATCTTTAACCAAATTGGCTTTTAACCAAGCATACTTCAGAAGAGTATTTCTTTAGTGGGTGACAATTCCCACACTGGTTTTTCTCAAATTGGGTTTCCACATTAAATACTGGTGTTATATGTGTTGAATGTTATTGTTGATTGCTAAAGTTAATTTATTGTTGTCGGTTAATATTTAAGTGCGTCTGACTGATTTGACACCAAGTTGAATTAGAGAAAGTTTTGAAGGTACAAAGAATCAAGGATTACTGATTCACCCCCCCTCTTTGTAATCCAACAATTGGTATTAGAGCATTTGGTTCTTAGATGTAAAAGTTTAGAAGACTTAAGCTAAAGATCCTAAGATGTATAAGAGAGAAGTACTGAAGTTAAACAAGGAGAGTTTCTCTACATGGAAAAGTAGGATGAGGTTATACCTATCTAAAATTGGAGAATCTGCACTCAACCATTTGGGTAATGAATACACTCCACCACCTCATGGACCTATGAAACTTAATTAGATGAGAGAAAAGTAGGAACATAACTCGATAACAATTGAAATTGCTTCATCCCCGATTGATGTTGAGTTTAATGACATTAAGGACTGTATTATAGCAAAAAAGATGTGGGATAAACTTGCACTTGTTTATGGAGGTGATCTACATGTACATCACAAAAAGGTTGATAGTATTAGAGGAAGATTTGATGAGATGAGAATGAAAGAAGAAGAAAACATTGCACAATATAGTTTCAGAATCAAGGAAGTTGTAAGTGGTATCAAAGGTGATGGTGGAACACTAACTGGAGAAGAAGTGGTAAGAAAAATTCTTAGAACTCTTTCACCTAAATATGCTACTCGAGTCTTTGCTATTCAGGAACTGAGATCTATACATGATTATACTGTTGAATAGGAGGAAAATGGGTTGACCAAAATGAATAAGATTAAATATGGATATGAGGGTGTGTGTAATTTTGAATAGGTGTGTGATGAAATATCTATGATGGAAAATGTTGTGGACATACAAAACTAAATAAAATAGAAATACTTATCTCGAAAGAAGGTTGATGTAGAAATAATTGTTTTGTGATGTCTATGTTCAGTTTTAGGAGATTCTGCAACTTGCTCCGGACTGGAAATGTCGAGACAGAGAAAACCCAGAAAAATTTTGTCTTTTTGAGATCAGGTTGACTTTGACCCAGATAGAGAGGCACAATCTTACCCCAGGGCATAATCTTACCCCTCACTGAAGGTCGACCTTGACCCAAAATAGCTCTGATAGAAATTCTATTCACGGATCCTAGAAGTTCGCCGAAAAGGGTATGCAAATCTGCACTGCAATTCATTATCCTGTGCCTATACTTGCAAGAAAAATGGTTTTTTTGTTTGGATGAGGGGTTTGCCTTAGTCAAACCCTGGTTTGGAATCAACCTTAATAATGGAATTGAAATAGAGAATGCTAGCAAGCAGTAGAATTAGATCTAACAATGAAGCTATGATATTCAATATATATGCAATTGTTTTTCAAATGTGAACAAGTGTGTTGATATGAAAGCTTGAACATAACATTAACCAATGTAAATCAAAACCTCCATAATTTTATGTTTGGAATCCACCTTGAGGGAAGAATGAATGGATCTTGAAGATGAACAAAAGGATCTTGACGGAAGATCACACCACCATGATGGCTAGATCTAGGGTTTGAATGATGAATCTTGAATGCTTGAACCAAATCCCTTCAAAGGCTTGAATGCTTGAATCCTTGATCTTCAATTGAGAACTTGAATTCTTAAATGGATGATGGCTTGAATGTTTCATTTCTTGAGAATGCTTCCTTGAGAGATATGGAGAAGAGATCATGAAATTGCTTGGTTGAAGATGGAGAAAATGAGAGAAATGACTTCCTTTTATAGTGATCTAGGGCACAAACATCTAGAGAGGCTGACATTAGAGAATTAAATCCCAATTAACCTTAACCCCTAGAAATGGACCTAGATTAAATGCATTTTAAGAGTTTACCATTCTGAAATCTGAAACAGTCGACCCGGAAGCAGGAAAATAAAATTTTTTGAAGCCCAATATCCTGAAACCTCTGGAACTTGAAAATTGGACCTAGGGTCAAGGTCAAGGTCAACTATGACCTAGGTTAGGGTTGAGGTTGACCTTGACCCAAGAGGTCAACTTTGACCCTGAGGTCCCAGATCTTAAGTTCTTAGGACCAAGTGCCAAGGAAAAGCTAGAAATAGGCGAGGAGAGATGCAGAACAGGGGGAAAAAGCTAGATCCATGAAAATACCTAATCAAGGAACTTGACATGACCCCATACCACTTACTCAGAGGGATAAATGCTCTTAACATGGAAGTGCTTCCATTTTAAGATGATACATTAAGCCCCCACTTTAGCAAGAGTATTGACTCGATGCAAACTCTTGGTAAATGAGAAGAAAGAAGAGAGCCAAGTGGATTCACAACGAGATAAAATGACACTTTAGCCTAAGGACACAAGCCCCAAGAATAAAAGATTCTAACTCAACACACACGCACGAGGGTGCAAAAACATAAAAAAGAGGGGTTAGTACTAAAACAAACCCAAATAAACTAGTAGAGAAAACCTTGCTAATGAAATATTTCCTATACTAAAATCATATTTGGAAAGCTATCATAAAAGCATAAATGATTACATAAGAAAGATAAGAGCAACATTATAAATAACATAACTTCATGATCCAGTCCTACTAGCATGAAAGCGAAAAGAGAGAAAAGAGAAAGTGATTACCTCGCCCAATAAGATGCCCACCTTACTATAAATCACCAAGGAGGGAGAGCCAAATAGGTGGCCAAACCTGATAGTTCACCCATAAACTACGCTTTGAAATTATAATGTGTCTTCTGGTGGCTTCTAGAATATCCATAGATCCACCTTCTTGTATCACTATGAAATGTGTGTCTCTTCAAGATTTAGAAACTTATGTGCGTTACCTTCGAAAGATTTAGCATATTGAAATTTGAAAAATGTGTGTCTCTTCAGGATTTAGCAACTTATGTGCATTACCTTCAGAGGATTTAGCATATTGAAAATTAAAAAATGCGCGTCTCTTCAGGATTTAGCAACTCATGTGTGTTGCCTTCAGAGGATTTAGCATATTGAAAATAAAAAATGATAGTACAAGGGAGACCCTATATATGCCCCCTCCTTATCGTGGTTGTCTACTAGACATGATAAGGAAGAGGAAGAGGATACCTACTTCACAATGTAAGGAGATATCCTATTTACAATAATGTATACTACATTCCTAGTGAAGGGTATTGACCCCTACATTCAAGAGTATAGATAATTGTGAAAAGGATATGTCACTTATGGAAAAAGGATCCTCAAAGAAAGAGATCTTATCAACAAGACCCCCACCATAGAGGAGTTCTTTTAGATAAAATAACATCTTTCAAAGATAAATTAGGTGGGAACAAAGATTCAATCATCAAGCCCCCTGCAATCAAGAGGAAGAGGAATCTTTGAAATGAGGGAAACAACTCTAACCACCAGAGCAAGGGCAAGAGTTTATAATGAACATAATTTGAAAAATAGAGAAGAGGTGATGACCTAGGACAACAACCTCTCATATAAAAAGGCTATGCATAGTCAAAACATCGATCGGTATAATGAAATAATGTTGCCAAATAAATAAATGCCACTAAGCTAAGGAAAGAAGATCCCTAGACAAAGAGAAAGAAAGAAGAACCTTGCCCCCTAGGGATGAAAATCAAGGGATACCTTTGCAAAACAAATGTTTTAGAAAAGATATCTTAAATATAGAATCTATGGATGATTATAAACATAATACAAAACCATATAGAGATAGGATAAAAAGAATACCAATTAAGCTCAAGACATAATATATGCTAAAAGCCTAATGGATCCTAGGAGACTGGATGAAAATATACCTCTTGCCCCCCAGTCCAGAGACAAGAGGAGAACAAATCTATATTATATCAGAATGAGGGATATCCCCTATATCAAAATTATGAAGGAATTGTAAAACTGCATGAGAATGAGATATAATTCCTAAAGCAGCTCTTTCCTTAACATATATCTTGAAATGTTTACAATTAGCAAGTAAATGTGTATTACTATAATGAAAAGGACATTTGTACTTGAATAAAGCATCTTTCGACATAGGTTTAAAAATTTCTTTCTTGGAATTCATTAATTGAACATACACCTTCTTAGCTACATCTTGACGAGTATCAGGTTTATCTAAGGTAGGTGTAGGATGAAGAGGAGGACGACGATCAACATCAACCACCTTGAATTGCGATTGTAAACAACCAACACCATACATATCCTGTTTAGGGGGTATATGAACTGGATACTTGATACCATGCTCATTAACTCCAAGCCCTAAACCTCTATAACCTTGTTTAGTCATCATATTAAATCTTGTAGTGTATATATCACGTAAAGTTTCTTCAAGAGGTGACTGTTTATCATGCTCATAAGTAAAGGTTGTATAAGGTGTAATAATAGGTTTTAATCAAGTTTCTTTACCCTTTCCTTTAATATCATCATGAATCAGAGGATAAAGTAAATCAAAGAAGTCTTGCACATCCGCATCCTGAACTATAGCTTGAATCCCATCATATGTATGGGAAGGTCTAGGATTAACAAATGGAGAATTAGGCAGCGGATTAGGAATAGGAAGGTTAGGAATCAAATTAGGAATGATAGGATTAGGATTAGGAATATTAGAAGATGGTGTATCATCTACCAAATTCTTCATATAATCCAAAAGAGTAATAAGGCTACCACATAAATTTATAATGAAAGCTTTGAAAGTAGGAAGACTGGTATCAGTCAATTTCACAAAAGCATAGGCGAGTGCAAAATGAAGGATCATCAACATAATGAAGTGAATGATACTCTCATAAACATCATAGGTATGGTAAAGAGATGCTAAAAGAAGGGTAATAAAGAACATAATTACACACCAAAGCATCTTAACAATCTTCATATTAAATGAAATGCAAGAAATATTTTTGGATTTTGTTGAATTATATAGATTTTTTTTGTATTTTTGAATTAAAATGCAAGAGCATGAAAGAAATCTAATCTTAAGGAAAGAAAGAAAAGCATCTAACACCCAAGATAAAGAGATGTCTATCGTGGGTTCACCAAAATGAATAGTGAAGGTGAACACACAAGATAATACAACAAACACAATAGGGCATCTAATTCCACAAAAGATAGGGGGTAAGCTTGTCGGGTTCACCAAAATGAATAGGAGGAAAATGGGTTCACTAAAATGAATAGGATTAAATATGGATATGAGGGTGTGTATAATTTTGAATAGGTGTGTGATGAAATATCTACGATGGAAAATATTGTGGACATACAAAAGTAAATAAAACAAAAATACTTATCTCGAAAGAAGGCTGATGCAAAAATCACTATTTTCTGATGTCTATGTTCAATTTTGAGAGATTCTGCAATCTTGTTTGGATTGGAAATGCCAAGACAGAGAAAACCCAGAAAAATTTTGTCTTTCTGAGGTCAGGTCAACTTTGATCCAGATAGCGGGGCACAATCTTACCCTGGGGCACAATCTTACCCCTCACTAAAGGTCAACCTTGACCTAAAATAGATCTGACAAAAATTCTATTTGTAGATCCCAGAAGTTCACCGAAAAGGGTATCCAGATTTGCATTGCAATTCGCTGTCCTGTACCTGTACCTGCAAGAAAAATGATTTTATTGTTTGGATGAGGGGTTTGTCTTAGTCAAACCCTGGTTTGGAATCAACCTTAATAATGAAATTGAAATAGAGAATGCTAGCAAGTAGTAGAAGTAGATCTAACAATGAAGCTATGATATTCAATATATATGCAATTGTATTTCAAATGTGAACAAGTGTGTTGATATGAAAGTTTGAACATAACATCAACCAATGTAAATCAAAACCTCCATGATTGTATGCTTGGAATCCACCTTGAGGGAAGAATGAATGGATCTTGAAGATGAACAAAAGGATCTTGAAGGAAGATCACACCACCATGATGACTAGATCTAGGGTTTGAATGATGAATCTTGAATGCTTGAACCAAATCCCTTCAAAGGCTTGACTGCTTGAATCCTTGATCTTCAATGGAGAAATTGAATGCTTGAATGGATGATGGGTTGAATGTTTCCTTGCTTGATAATTTTTTCTTGAGAGATATGGAGAAGAGATCATGAAATTTCTTGGTTGAAGATGTCGAGAAGAGATCATGAAATTGCTTGGTTGAAGATGGAGAAAATGAGAGAGAAAGTCTTCCTTTTATAGTGATCTAGGGCACAAACTTCTAGAGAGGCCGACATTGGAGAATTAAATCCAAATTAACCTTAACGCCTAGAAATGGACCTAGATTAAATGCAATTTAAGAGTTTACCATTCTGAAATCCGAAATAGCCGACCCAGAAGCAGGAAAATAAAACTTTCTGAAGCCCGATATCCCGAAACCTTTGGAACTTGAAAATTGGACCCAAGGTTAGGGTTGAGGTTGAATATAACCTAGGTTAGGGTTGAGGTTGACTCTACCCTAGATCAAGGTCAAGGTTGACCTTGACCCAGGAGGTTGACTTTGACCTTGAGGTCCCAGATCTTAAGTTCTCAGGACTAGGTGCCAAGAAAAAGCTGGAAATAGGTGGGCAGAGAAGCATAACAGGGGAAAAAGCTAGATCCATGCAAAGACCTAATCAAGGTGCTTGACATGACCCTAGAATACTTACTTGGAGGGCTAAAATCTCTATGGAAGTGCTTCCATTTTAAGACAATACAACTATTACACTTGATGCTTTGATCGGTAAGGTGACTACATTTGAGCTTAGTAATTTTGATAATAGTTAACCAAAGATTGAAACAACTTTTAAATCATCTTTAAGCATTGGTAGTTTGAGAAGAGAAATAGATAATCATAATAATTCAAGTGGAAGTGACTATGACAGTATCCTAACCGAGGAAAAAGAACAAGAAGAATTGGAAGCACTGCTGGCAAAGAGGCTACCAAGAGGAAAATGGAAGTTTAAAGGTAAACTACCTCTAAAATGTTTTAATTACAACAAGATTGATCACATTTCATCTAGATGTCTTGATAATGATATCAATGATAAAAGTGACAAGGAGGAGAACCGATACCGATTGTTTAGATATTTCAAGGATAAAGGAAAGAAATCATGCTACCTAGTTGAGGAAGGAATAATCGATGATGAATCTGATGACACATAAGAAAGTGAGGAATTGGTCTATGCTGCTATGAAGGATGATTTAGAAGAAGAAAGGTATGAAGATGAAAAAGCCCTTATTTCTCAAGTTAAAAAAACTAACCCATGGATAATTGGTAGTGGTTGTTCACATCATATGACTGGTGACATTGATAACTTTGAAAACTCAGAAGAATATGATGGAGGATTTATTAGATTTGGAAATGATGCTCCATGTTCTGTAAGAGGAAAATGATCCATTATGCTGAATGAAAAGATCAAATGTGATAATTCTTATTGGGTTCAAGGACTAAAGTATAACTTTTTGAGTGTTTCACAATTGAATAACATTGGTCACCGACTAGAGTTTCATAACATAAAAGTGAAGATCTATGATACTATTGGAGATTTGATTGGAACCGATGAACAATCTAAAGGTAACTTATTCTACCTTGACATTGCTACAAAATTTTTCTTGTTTGTTAAAGTTGAGGATGTATGGTTATGGCACAAAAGACTGTGTCATGTAAATTTTGATAGCATGATAAAGGTTAGCAAGAAAAATAGAGTCAGAGGTTTACTGAAATTGAGCAAGCATGATAAAGTTATGTGTAAGGAATGTTAGATCCGTAAGATGAAAAAATAAAGTTTATCAAGCAAGTCTTACTCATCTAATTGTATATTGTAATTAGTTCATACTAATCTCTGTGGTCCTATGAGAATACAAAGCTATTATGGTGATTGATATTTTATTTTATTTGTTGATGACTACTCAAAGATGATGTCGGTATTGTTTCTAAAAGAGAAGTATGATGCATTCCAAATGTTTAAATAGTACAAGGAAAGAGTTGAGAAGGAAACATATAAAAAATTGAAATTTTTAAGATCAGATAGATGAGGTGAATTTATCTCTAATGAATTTACTATCTTTTGTAATGAGAATGGAATCAAAAGACAAGTCTCTACACCGAGAACTCCACAACAAAATGGCATAGCTGAAAGAAGGAACAAATCAATAGTTGATTGTGCTAGAACATTATTGATTGAGAAGGAGGTTGCACAAACATTTTGGAGAGAAACCATTAGTACTTTTATTTACACCCTTAACCGAGTACAATTAAAGAAAGGTATAAATAAAACTCCTTATGAACTCTGGTATGGGCATACTCCTAATGTTAGCTAATTTAAAATTTTTGGACGTAGATGTTACATTATGAAAGATAATAGGAATGGAAAGTTTGATTCTAAAGGAGATAAAGGTATATTTCTAGATTAATCCACTAAGAGAAAAACTTATAAATGTCTGAATAAGGCTACTAACAAAATTGTGGAAAGTGCAAATGTAAGAATTGATGAGTTTGCAGAAAGAAATGAAGAAGATAGAAAAAAGAAACTAGAAGATTATCAAAGATTTGTATATGTATAGGAAGGAGTTTTTGATACTGTACCCAAGCTACAAGAAGAAAATGAGGAACCAATTGAGCCTCCACAGAGAGAAGAAAATGCTGAAGAACAGTCGATTGAGTCCGTTTTAGCAAAATATGTGAGAAGACACCACTCACCGAGAAAAATAATTGGAGATAAGAATGCATGAGTCATGACAAGAAGTAAGTTGAGAGACAATACATGTTTGATTTCTAAGTTTGAGCCAAGAATAGTTAAAGATGCACTTGAAAATGAAGACTGGGTTAATGAAATGAAAGAAGAAATTGATTAGATTGAAAAGAACAATACTTGGTCAATGGTACCAGGACCTAAGGAAAAGAATGTTATTGGTACAAAGTGGATTTTTAGAAATAAACTAAATGAAAATGGAGATGTGATGAGAAATAAAGTAAGATTGGTTTGCAAAGGATATGCTCAAGAAGAAGGTATTGACTATGGTGAGACATTTTATCATGTTGCTAGATTAGAAGGTGTGATAATTTTACTTGCATATGATACTTATAAAGGTTTAAAGGTTTATCAAATGGATGTTAAGTCTACATTTTTGAATGAGATTCTTGAAGAAGAAGTTTACATTGAACAACCTGAAGGATTTGTTGAGAATACTAACAAGGACATGGTATGTAAACTACACAAGACACTATATGGTTTGAAGCAAGCACCTCGAGCATGGTATGAAAGGTTACATTCATATTTGATGAAGATCTGATTTCAAAGAACAAGTGAGAACAACAATTTGTATCTAAAATGTGATAGTAATGATAATATTTTGATTGCTAAAATATTTTTTGATGATATCATATTTGGAGGAAATGAGTCATTGTGTAAATCATTTGCTGAGGAGATGAGAAATGAATTTGAGATGTCCATGATAGGAGAGATAAAATTCTTTATTAGACTAAACATTCAACAAGTCAAAGATGAGATCTACATAACACAATCAAAATATATCAAGGAGATCCTAAAGACATTTGGCATGGAAGAGTCAAAATCGGTTGGTACACTAATCACTATTGGTTGCAATTTGTCAAGGAAGATGAGACAAAGGAAGTAAATGAAATACTCTACCAATCAATGATTGGTAAGCTACAATATGTTGTGCATAATGGACCTGATATTTCTCATGAAAGGAAACACACATGTCTGTAGTCAAACAAATATTTAGATATCTGAAAGGGACTGAAGATTTCGGTCTACTATACAAGAAAAGAGGATATTTTGATCTAAAGGTGTACACTGATGATGATTGGGGTGGAAACATTGATGATAGGAAAAGTACAAGTGGAGGAGCTTTATTTTTAGGATAAAGATTAGTGACATGGCTAAGTAAGAATGAGAGTTGTATTTCATAGTATATTGTTGAGGCTAAGTATGTAGCAACAACTATGAATTGTTCAAACATTGTTTGGACCAAAAAATTACTTGAAGGTATGCAAGAGGAGATTAATGATCTAGTTACTATTTACCAAGATAATAGAAGTGCTATCAATGTATCAAAGAATCTAGTGATGCATTCAAAGACAAATTACATTTCTATCAAGTATCATTACTTGAGAGAACAAGTTAAAGAAAATCATATGATATTGGAGTACGTATATTCAAAGGAGCATATAGTAGATATATTTACCAAACCACTACCAAAGGATTCTTTTGAGTATCTCAAAGGTAAATTAGGGGTTCTTCCCCTATCCAATATTCACTAAGGCAAGATGCATGTTGCATCAATTCAAGGATTCATTAGAATATCTATTTTGTGAGTTTGATGCTACTATTCACTCTTTGGGTGATGCCTGAAGTTGTGAGAGATGTTTATGTATGCAATGAGAAATCAATACATTCTAAGTATGATTCACTGCCTAAATAATTTTTTTCAGAAGTATGTGTCTTTGACATTGTTGTCAAAGAGGGAGAAGAGGGAGAATATGCTAGTGATGAAGAAGATTACTCTTGATGAATACAACTGAAAGAGGGAGAATATTGATTACAGAGGGAGAAAAAGAAAAGAAGAAAGAATAAGATAAAGCTCAGAGAGAGTAAAGGATAAAGACAAGTCAATAAGTGTCGCCATCACCAATTAATAGTGAGTGTTTCCATCAATGCCAAAGACGAAGATTGTTACTATAACTGATGGTGATGATGATGAAGACCAATAAATATCATAGGTATACAAGGTTGTAGAAGGATTTGATTAGTTATTGTCTTGTTATTGATGTCAAGCAATTTATTTATGATTTATATTAAGTTTCCATATCATTTAGAGTTTGATATAAGTTGAGTGAGTTAAGGAAGAAGAGGAAGTGAAATGTTGTGAGGTTGAAGAACTTAATTAGGTAGCTAATATAGATCAGACTATGATAAGGTTATGCTGATATAATTATTTTCTACTAAACATTTGATTATATCAAGTTGGTAAAGAAGATTGGTCAAGTCGGTAAATAAAATAGTTTGGTTATTGAGTAGGAAAAAGTCATTTGATAAAAGTAAAGTAAGTTTTGATAAAGAGAAAGGAAGTCAAGACACCAAGAATAAGGTTTCAGTTACTGAGTGAAGTGAACAAAATTTTGGTTGAAGAAAGAGGAGTTAGCCACCGAGCGAAGTGAATAGAATTTTGATTAAAGAAAGAGGAGTTAGCCACCGAGCAAGGAACATAAATTAAATACAAGGATCATAATGACATTTAATGATGAGCTATGCTAAGTTGGGAGATTATAAGGATGAGGAAGAGTTAGTTGATGAAATATATGATTAGGAAACTTCAAGATGATGATCTATGGTATAGATATAAGGGGCAAAAAGTGAAGGTACAAGTTCCAAGAATGTTCAAGTTCTGAGGTGATGATAAAACATTTTATTGAGCTCTAAATTCATTGAGTTAGTTTATGAGGATGATCGAATGGTTGAGATTAATCAAAGAAAAATGTAATAAAGGAGATTAAGAGGTAAAACAAAGTCTATATAAAGGATGAAATTGTATGAAGAGAAGGCAAGCAAGTTGAAGGGTTGTTAAGTCACCGACTGGTGCAGTGAAGAAGAAAAAGGTTGAAATCTGAGTCAGAAAGCTGAAATTGATGAAGTGTTGAAGCCAATGGAAAGTGATGGAATGAACTAAAGACAAAAAGTACACAAGGGATTTGATTAAGTAAAAGGTAGTTGCAGATTTACAAATCAATTTATATATTGTTGCTTATTAACATTTGTAGAAGAAAAAATCTTTTAACCAAGTGGACTTAACTATCTTATTGTAAATCTTTGAAAGAGGTGACATTTTAGAAGAGTGTTTGAAGACCTTTAACTAAAAGAGGTGACATTTTCAAAGAGTGTTTGAAGACCTTTAACCAAGCCACTCTTAACAGGGTGAAGATCCTAAAAGATCTAAGGAAAATCCCCTAACAGGGTCACATTTAACAATGTGCATTGTAATCTTTAACCAAATTGGTTTTTAACCGAGCATACTTAAGAAGAGTATTTCTTTAGTGAGTGATAATTCCCATAGTGTTTTTTCCCAAATTGGGTTTCTTGTTAGAATTATTTTAGAATAACTGAGAGGGGGAGTGAATTAGTTATCCTCAGGTCTAGATGTAGCAATTCAAATTTCTAGCTATTCAACAATCTCAGATCTAATCAGCTTTCAACTCGGTCTCTATAGCATATACCAACAATATAAAACTTGCATTCCACTGTCCTAAAGTAATTAACTTGTAGGATATAGAACTTTAAAAAAAATTCACATTAAATAACATTCACACTAGTATAACACCAAGATTTATAGTGGAAACCCAATTTGGGAAAAACCACTTGTAACATGCTACTAATTTTCACTCTTCTAAAGTGAGCTTTGTGAGAAGCCAACTCGGTTAAAGGTTTACAACACACACTATTAGGTGTGACCTAGCTAAAGGATTTAATCACCCTATTAAGAGTGGCCTAGTTAGAGGGCTTAAGAATATTCCATCAAAATGTCACCTTGATTAAAGGATTTATACAATGACTATTGGGTCAACCTTGATTAAAGGATTTAGACTGATACAATGGTTAGAAAGTAATAGTAAATTCTGATTTGAAAATATACAACTCATTTTGAAAATACAGATCCACTTCACTCATATGTTGATTTACTGATCGACCTTCATTTCCATCTCCATCTTTGATCTACTCATAATTCTCTTCAAGCAATCACCACAACTCTGTTTAGCTCTTCACAGCTTCACCTTCAGTCTTCTTCTTAGACTCATCAATAAAATAACATCAACCTATTCTCTATATTGTAACCTCACAATTGGGTTATCCTTATACCTCCTTGATTAGGTAGATTAATCTTTTACCACTTAATCTCTTTCATAGATCTTAGGTTTAGGTTAGATTCATCGAATCCTTCCATCATTATGTTCTCCTTCTTTTCCTTCTAGATACATCTTCAAACTTCTTTTTGAAATCATAAGAAAATGATTTACCATGCATTAAATGATTTATACCATTCATTAATAATGTCAACACATTTTACATATCCCAAGAATTCAACTATGTTGGCTAGGATTCTCAATTCTTTCTCAAAGTGTAAATTATTGACACTCGATTAATACTATGTTCATCTTCTTGGTCATTACTATGTATCTCGGTCATCGCTAGCATTTTCCTTCTTGGAAATTATCTTTCGCTCAACAATTACTGATGTTTGGTCGACACTAGATTTGCTTGGCATATACTAGCGCTCAGTCGACACTAACATCATTCGGCTTAAATTAGATTTCTTCAGTTTTTCTCAGTTAAGCCTATGTTTCCAGTCTTTCTTCTTCACTTGGTAAATAACACATTACCTTGTCAATGTGCCAACTAATAAAGTACCCATTGAAGTATCACATAACTCAACCTTTCCTTAGGTCCTCTTGTTATCTCCTCTTTTCAAATTGTCTTCATCAATCAAAAGATATGGTACTCTCCTAAATAGAAACTATCTTACCGGTTAAGGTTTGACATCAATGACAATATAACAATTGTTTCAATTGTAGTTTCCAATAATCTCCCTCTTTGGCATTGATTGAAATACCACATGAATATCATATGATTCACCAAATAATCTAAAATATTTGTGTAATAGATCTTTATTAATATCCTTAGCTTCATTCTGATTTATATCCAACACATCCATGTACCAGCTCCCTCTTGGATAAATTTAGATTTGTCTATTCACTGAATCTCTCCCTCTTTGACAAAAATGCCAAAGAAACTTGTATCTATCACTTAAATCTTTACCATGCAGATGTTTTCATGTCAGTTCTATATGCTATATACTCCCTCTGTCATCTTTCTTATGACTAATTTTCATCTTTGCTTTACTTCTCACAACTCTAGGAAACTCCTAAAGTGTGACCTCTTCTGCATCAATTTGTTAGATAATATGATTAGCACATTTGATGCAGTGCTCCTATATGCTTCTAGGTAGCTTCAATAAGGGGAATCACCCCTAATTTAACTCTAAGGTATTCATGAGCATATTTAAGTAATGCTTTTGTGAATATATTTACTAATTGTTCCTTTGTATTCACATATTCCAATCTCACTTCTTTGTCTTGAACTGAATCTCTCAAGTAATGATACTTGATAACAATATGCTTAGTCTTAATGTACATAACATGATTCTTTGATATGTTAATAGCACTTGTGTTATTACATAAAATAAAAATCGGCTTAGTGATTTCCTCCTTCATACCTTTTTAAGTCTTCATATACAAATTACTATTGTCATTTTTCCTTACAAATCCAATCTTTATCAAATAGTTATGTAGTCTTTCATACCATGCTTTGGGGGCTTATTTCAATCCATACAGTGCCTTGTGTAGCTTGCAAACCATATTCTTCTTGCTTGGGTCAACAAATCCTTCTGGCTGTTCAATGTATACTTATTTTTCCAATATCCCATTTAGAAATGCAAATTTAACATCCATTTGATATACTTTGAGTCCTTTATAAGAAACATATGCAAGTAGAGTCCTCACTCCTTCCAATCTTGCAACTGGGGAAAATGTCTCCCCATAGTCAATGCCTTCCTCTTGTGCATACCCCTTACATACCAATCTAGCTTTTTTTTATAGTGACTTCTCCATGTTCATTGAGCTTATTTATGAATACCCATTTTGTTCCAATTACATTCTTGTCTTATGGTCTCGGCACTAGAGTCCAGGTTTTGTTATTTTCTATCTGCTCTATTTCTTCATTCATGGCTTGTATCTAGTCTTCATTCTCTAAAGCATCTTTCACTATTTTAGGCTCAAAATCACATAGTAAGTATGCATGATCTTTCAACTTACTTCTTGTCATGAGTCCAGATTCCTTATCTCCAATTATTTGTTCAAACTTATGATGTCTTCTCACATATTGTGCCAATGTAGGTTTAGATTTCCTTTCTCCTTGGTCTTGATCTTCAAGTTCATCTTGTAAATTCTCCACCTCTTCTTCTTATTACTCGATAGCATCCTCCTGATGCTCAACAACATCATTCTATGGCTCACCAGACTCATGCAGCTCCTCGGCATCTGGTTTAGGTGCACTAATAGCCTCTCCATCTTCCATGCACACAAAAGATCTCTAATCTCCAGGTTCTTGCTTGCACTCAACTTCATTCTTTTCTACATATTCATCAACTCTAACATTTTCGCTTTCCTCAATTCTATTAGTGTTAGAATTCAAACACCTGTAAGCTTTTCTCTTAGTGGAATATCCTAGAAATATGCCTTCATCACTTTTAGCATCAAGTTTTCCATTTCTATTGTCTTTCAATATATAACATTTACTCCCAAAGACTTTAAAATACTTCACATTAGGTGCATATCCATACCATAACTTAAAAGGTATATCATTTGTACCTTTGTTGATTTGTACTCAGTTCAAGGTATAAACAATTGTACTTACAACCTCTCTCTAGTATTTTTGTGCAACATTATTTTCAATCATCAGTGTTCTAGCACAATTCATAATTGATATGTTTCTTCTTTCTGCTATACCATTATGTGGCGGTGTCTTAGTTGTAGACATCTATCTCTTCATTCCTCTATCATTGCAGAACAGATTGAACTCATTTGATATAAAATCTCCTCCTTTGTTAGATCTCAAACATTTCAAGCTTTTACCGGTTTCTTTTTCAAATTTTGCCAAATACTACTTAAACAACTAAAATGCATCATATTTCTCTTTTTAAAAATATTACAGTCATCATTCTAGAATAGTCATCAACAAACATAATAAAATACTTATCACCACAATAACTTTGTACACCCATAGGTCCATAGA
Organism: Chamaecyparis obtusa; assembly: GCA_027943335.1. Lineage (NCBI taxonomy): Eukaryota > Viridiplantae > Streptophyta > Pinopsida > Cupressales > Cupressaceae > Chamaecyparis > Chamaecyparis obtusa. The sequence goes on along the minus strand of BSBK01000747.1, from coordinate 419,735 downwards.
GGTCAGTATGAACCAATTCCAAAATATGGTCAGAAGTATATGTCTTTCTCTTAAAACTACACTTTGTCATTTTTCCCAATTGACACTATTTACACATCACAGTATCAGGTTTCTTCAATCTTGGTAAACCTCTCACTTTCTTTAGTTTATTGATATTTACCAAATTGTCAAATTTCACATGACACAACCTCTTATGCCATAACCATACATCATCAAATTGTGCAAAAAAACATATTTCTTCAGATAGGTCTAGATAGAATAAGTTACCTCTTGTCTTTTCTCCACTTCCAATTAGTTCACCAGTGGCATCAAATATTTTAGCCTTTTTGTGATGAAATTCAACTCGGTAACCAGTACCGTTCAACTATGCCACACTTAGAAAATTATTGTTAAGACCTTCAACCCAATAAGCATTCTCACATCTGATCTTATCAGTCAATCTTATTAATCCTTTTCCTTTCACAGGACATGGTGCATCATTACCAAACTTAACACTTCTACCTTTGTAATGATTAAGGATTTCAAACTTACTTTTATCACCATTCATATGATGTGAACAACCACTATCAATAATAAATTTATCACCTTTACTTACATGAGAAATAAGTGCATTTTTCTCATCTTCATCAAAATAATCTTTCATGCAAACATAAATAACTTCTATATCACATTCATTAGATTCACTAGTTTCATTGTCAGTTTCCTCTTCAACAATATAGCAAGATTTCTTACCTTTGTCTTTGTAGTCTCTGTACCCTCGACGGTCTCTGTCATTTCTCTTGTCTTTGTACTTGCTTTCCCTTCTCTTATCTTTGTCACTTCTATCAGGGAATCTTGCTGCAATATGGCCAACTTTGTTACATGAAAAACAAATAATAAGAAGTTTACCTTTATATTTCCCTTTTCCTCTCTTTATCCTTCTAGCCATAAGTGCCTCAAGATCATCTAGATCATCATCAAAAGTGTCACTATCACTGTTGTTGTTTTCATCACTACTCTCACATCTTTCTTTTCCCTTCTTAGGCTTATGAAGAACCATTTGAGACTTGAATGCAAATTCAATATTATGAATAGTGAAATTATCATAATTAGACAACTCAAAAGCAGTAAACTTGCCAACAAGACTTTCCAAAGTTAAGACATTACCAGGGTTACATCTTGATTCTTGTATTGTAGAAACTTTGATAGCATAGATAGGAAGTAAGGTTCTCAATACTTTACTGATAACAGTCTCATCATCAATATTTCCATTAGCTCCTCTAATAGCATTTACTACCTCCTTAATTCTACCATAATACTGAGCAATATTTTCACCTTCTTGCATTTTCATTTCATCAAACTTACCTCTCAAGCTTTCAGATTTGGCTCTTAGTACATTTGTGTCCCCACCATAGATAGCTGCTAGAGTGTCCCACATTTTCTTTGCATTAGTACTATAGTTACCGAAAATTGGACAAGATCATTTAAGAGAGAAATCAAGGAAAAAATCAATGCAATTAAATACAATTAAATAAAATCAAGTCAAAATCAAAGATAAATTGCAATTAAACCTTAATCCAAATTTAATTGAAAATCAAAAGTCATTAAATAAATTTAAACCTAATAAAGCATGATTAATCAATAAATTATACAATTAATCTAATTAATTATATAGTTCAATTTAAATCAAATCAACCCATTCAAGGGGTATACATGGCTAAACAAATTAAATAAATTCAATTAATTAATTCCTATTTTCTCTCAACCATTAAATGGGAGGAAAATTCATCAACCAATAGGAATTGAGGACCAAACTCACATGGATCAAGCCTAAATTGAATCTCAATCACTCACTTGGAGAATGCATCTTGTCCACTCATTTTGTCTTCTTGTCCCAAGCTTTGAGGACAAAATATATAAATGGTCTCCAAAGGTGGAACCATGGACTCATCTCTCACCTAACCTTGATCAACTCAACTACACCCCCTACCCTTTCCAAAATCTATAAAAGCAAGGCATAATTCACTCATTAATCATCCACAAAATTTGAGAATAGCATCAAACCTCTTGCAAATTAGAGCTAGAAAGACAAATTTAGAGTTATTTAAGCTTAATTTCACCTTGGAATTGAACTATTAGCTTTGTTTATCATCCATTCTCATTTTAGGACTGTCACTAATGGAAGCTTGCTGAGAGCTTTGCATTAACATCCTTAAATAGGGATCCATAGAGTGCTTAATTGTTCTTTATTTGTTAAAAAAGCTTATTCTTTGTGGTAATTTAGTTATTTTATTCATTTATTTGCAATACTAACCCTATGAAGGTACTTTTTCTAGTACACGAAATGGTGCCCACTATGGAGCATTAGGCCTCATTCTTTCAAGAATTTGGAAAATTACATGTTTCTAGGATTTTCCTTGTTTAACTCTCTGTTTTGTAGATTTAACAATGCGTTTGCTACTTTCTCTAGCGCGTTTAATAGTTTCTCCAGTGCTTTTGAGTTCTGAAATAGCGCGTCTATGACAAAGTTTTGCGCCTTTACAGGGAGTTTCAGTGCTTTTGATTTCTTCTGTCATCTATCTTATTTCTTTCAGCACTTTTTCCCTGACTCGCCAACGCGTTTGAATAATTCTCCAGTGCTTTTAAGATCTTTTTAATGCCTTTGCTAAGTTTTTTAGTGCTTTTAATCTCCGTTTCAGTGCGTTTAAATATTTCTGCAATGCTTTTAATCTGATCCACAATGCGTTTAAGCATTTCAATAGCGCTTTAAATAGATTTTGTAGTACATTTAATTAAATTGAAAATTGACAGAATTTAACTTGCGGGAAATGATTTCTCTGTGTCTGTAGGATGATTGGTCATAAAAAAACCAAAAAAACCAGAGACCAGATTTAATCACAAAGGGAAAGCTTTGACAAAACGGATCAAGGAGGAGAATATTGCACACATCAAGCTGGTTTTGGAGAATTCTCAGCAAGAAAATGAGGTATATGAACAATAATTGAAAGTTGTAGAAGCTTATAAATCGAAGTTCATATCATTAGATTGGATTTACTTGCCTTAGTCAATTTTTGTCAAAATTCGATAAGTAAGGCTTAAATTCAAAGATATTCCTTTTTTCTTCATTTTGGCTGGTTGTGTTGACTAACTTGTTGGAGGAGAAGTGAATGGAAAGGAATGATTTCCACTAGGTAAGCATAAAAATGGAAAATTCATAAAAAATTCCCCTAGCCTTAGCTAGCTTTGAAACAAGGTAAGCCTAAAACTTGGTCAATTTTTACTTAAATTGTGGCCTTGTCAATTTCAAAATCTAGTAATTAAAGCAGCCTATTATTGTTTGAGGGATTTGATACTAGGTCTATGCTCTTCACTTTCTAAGTGAATCAAAATGCCAAAAATATCAAGTTCCTTGATTAAAAGAAAGGCTAAGTAAATCAAGCACTAAATTTGAACAATCCCTTGTTTGTGGAAAAGAGTAGAAATACTTGATTCCCATTAGTTAGTGGGTTTGGTAATTGAACCTTGTTAAAAGTGTTTGGAAATTGGGAAATAGATAGGGATATTCTCTTCACCTTTTGGTGAATCAAACTCCCAAAACCTATCTCTTTATTCTACTTTATTGCTTTCAAAATGAACATGCTAGATCTATAGTGGGCTCGCCTCCTGAGATTTTCCTTAACAAGGCCGGTGAGAGGGACAACCCAAAGTGGGATACAATTTCCTTTACCAAAATCATCCAACCTACTATAAAATGAAATGCATGCATCCTTGATGGGGTGTGTGACAAAAGGGTGTTAAATTTTTGAACTTCCTCAAGTAGTCCTTCAGGATTGCACAAAACTCTGACATACCGGTGGTGGGAAGCCTCTTAATATACTTGGAGGATGAAAGTTTAATATTCATTTTGAACAGAATCTTGATTAAATGCCTTGTTAACTTAGCAAAAACTACCTCATAGAGCCATGTTTACAGACCAAATTTTGAGCTAGGTAGATTGCTTGAAGTATCTTTTTGTGGAAAAACCCGTGATAACATCCTTACAAATTCAAACACTTTTTGTGTAGAGGGTTAAAAAGAACAAGTATACTTGTGGTTGTTTTGTTTGAAAAATACATAGAAAAAGTAAGAGACATCCATTTGAAAATTCATCTTATATTCTCTTCATAAAAACAAACAATTACCAAATTGGGGAAAATGATACGAAATCAAACCTTGTTGGATGCCGGTTTCTACATGCTCTCATAGACTTAAAATATCCTTACAAGAAGAAAACACTTGCATTGCCAAAGAGGTCCCACAATTTGAATACCAAATCTCTTTCAATAATCACGACCAAGGGGATAGTCTCCCAAATCTATTTGAAAAGAGGATCGAATCAATGGATAGAAACTCCACATTTCACGATTACCATTATGGAGGAAACAATGACAATATCAATAAAACTAACTGAGGACCTAAGGAGACACTTGAAGAAAGAGCTAATAGAGTGGCTCAAGATAATGAATTTCTTAAATTCATGGATAAACTAATAGATAGGGATAGGGAAAAGTTTTTCCTAAATCTAGCCCAAGCAGGGGTAAAGCTTCCACATGATTATGACGTGGAACAACTTAATTAAAAAAAAGAAGTGTTGGAAATTTGGCTAAGTTGGTTACATAGATGTTGTCATTATAGAAACATATGATCTACATGAAGATCACACAGGTCAGAGAGCTAGTATGTCAGAGCACAATGCGAAATTGTCTAAGTATGAGACAATGTGTTTTTACCAGTGAACTTGAAGACAATTTTTGTTTGTGATATTGACTGGAGTAAGTTGAGTGCTTGAGCACTTGAAAATAGACTCTATGGTGACTATTGAAGACTCATCTCAGAGTGCAAGTTAGTACGACATGTACAGAAGAAGTTATGACAATTTTTCTAAAGATAGTGTTAAGCCGACATGATAGAATATGAAGACATAATTGGTAAAGAGTTAAGGGATTATTTTGTTTATCAAAATAATGACTTAACAATATAAAGGGATGACATACTAGATGTTAAACCTTGGATAAAGTTATTTTGTAATATGATAGCTGACTAGAAAGTTATTAATCTTAATAACTTGTATAAATGTAATTGTAAATTGTAAGAAGGACATGATAATGAAGGAACGAATGTATGTAATAGCGATAGTGAAAGAGAAGCAAAAAGATATTGATGCAAGGAGTATAAGGTTATGTACCTTGACCTAGTTTTGTAATAAAAAAATATTTTACATTACTTGTTTGGGTAGTGGGCTCATCTGGTAATCACTTTTTGTACTGCCAACTCCTAACAGGGTTGAGGCTTCTAACAAGGCCTATAGTCCCTTAATCAGGACTGAGACACTATATGCATGTAATAGAATCCTAACAGGGTCAACATCCTTAATAGGATACTTTTGAGTAGTGGATCATTGTGGGTACCATCCCCATCGGGGTTTTCCCTTGGCCAGGGTTTCCTCGAGAACAAATAATGTGTTATGAGTTCTTTAGTTTTATTGCTATGGATGTTGTTTAGCTTCTTATATTATGCATGTGCTAAGATAATTTTTTATATCTATAATTGGGCAAAAGTAAAAGTTTGTAGAATATTGATTCACCCCCCCCTCTCAGTATTCCCTATTTCTAACAATTGGTATCAGAGCTTAGTTACTCAGAAAATAATCATTCAAGGAAAGCCTAGCAGCTTGAGTAAGATCTCTATGGATATGGATCAACTACAGAAGAATCTTGAAGAAGCTCTTGAATAGATTGATATGCTTACTAATGAAAGAGATACTTTGAAAAGAAAATATGATGATGCAAAGAACCTCATTGAGAAACTGAAAAACAAGTTGGAAGATCTGAAATCTGAAGTTTTCATTGAAGATTGTGATGACAATTTAGAAAAAGAAAATGAGATCCTTAAGCATGAACTGAAGATAGAAAATCTAAAGCTTAGTTTGAAAGGTGGAAATGGAAAGAATGAAGGAAATTTGAAATATGAGAATGAAAGTCTAAAGACTAAAAATGAAGGACTAAAATATAAACTTGGTAAAGTAACATCTGAACTTTAGAAAGTCAACTTGCAGTATGCTGAACTTAAGAAATACAATGCAATTGTGAAAGGTGAACTGACTCAATCTAAACAACAACTTGAAAGGCTATATTCAACTAGTGAGAAGATTGATGAATAAATATCTTATCAAAAACTATTCTATGATAAGACTGATCTTGGATTCAACACTTTTAAAGCAAATGAAGAAAGCAAGGAACCAGATCTAAAAATATTTGAAAGCATAGATGAGAAGAAGTCTGATGAGATTAACAAATCTGAAGATACACCTAAGGAAGAAGAATCACCTAAGCAAGAGGAATCACCCAAAGGTATGCAAAGATAATTCAAAGGTAGATGTTTTGCTTGTAATACTATTGGTCATATGAAGAGAGATTACACAAGTAAGCAATTCAAACCTCTTAGTGGTTATTGTTATAACTGTCATGGTTTTGGACATAGAGCTATTGAATGCAAGAAACCTAAATTTATTGAGAATAATAATAGTAGATGAATGTTTAGGAATACTAAAAATGTAGATAAGAAGCCTACTGAAGATATGAACAGAAGAAATGGAGTAATATGTTATAGATGCAACAAGGTTGGACACATTGCTAGAAATTGCAGATCATAGATCAATCATCCTGGACCAAGATATGGGAACAATGGAATAGTTTGTAAGATATGAAACAAGATTGGACACATAGCAAGGTATTGCAGAATGAACAATAGAGTTTTTCATACCAATCCTAACCCTAGAAGTCATGCAAGAAGAAATGAAGATGCAAGTAACAGTCAGAAAGAATGCTGTAGTAATTCAGATGAAGTGAAGTTTATCAAAAGTATAGATCAAGGAGGCATATTCAACATTGAAGGTAATCAAGAAGGTGAAGTATTAAAAGGTAAGAATGAATCTTTACTTGACCCATCTCAAAGTACTTAATTTATCAAGATTGCAGTAGAATAGGAACTTAGTTTAGTGTAGAAGTAGATATTGTACACACAAAAGTAGTGCACTTCTATGAATCCTTACAATCAAGAACACTCAAGAATGAGGCCTCAAAAATTGATTCATAGCTCTCTATGTATGGAGTTGCAATATGTAGAGTTGCTCTTAGCTAGAGCTATGAAGCTAATGACCTTGCTAGTCAACCACACAATGAGAGATTCAAGTGAAGACAAGGGAAACAATGCCAATATCTCCAATGAAATCAATATGAATGCAATGTAATGCAACTTATATGAGAAAGCAAATTAATCTATGAGGATGAAGATGCAATTAAGCTATTGAAAGGAAATAACAAAGGATTACAACCTTCCTAATTAGACTATGTGAGATTATTCTATTGCATAAAAGGAAATCTATACTAGAAATGCCATGATCATGCAACTATGAAAGAAAACTAAATGAGATGCAACAACAATGTCTTCAAAGCTTGAATGCAAGAATGTCTTCAAAGAGCTCCAAATAACCTAGAAAACTTGCAGCATAACATTAGCATAAAGATGATGGATGCCAAATGAGGAGGAGAACTCTACTTTTATAGGAAATAAAAAAGAATAGACCATGGAGATTAAGAGGCAAAAGACTTAATCAACGATGGAGCTTGAAAAAGGAGCAATCCATGTGCACAAATATCCTCCAATGAGAAAATAAGAGTTGACTTTTGTGTCCATATAAGACAAAAAGTATTTTTTCTTCTTTTTATAAAATAAGAATAATGCTTTATTTGTGCAACTTAGGATAAGAGGAAAAGTGAGGGATTTTTATTTATTAAAAGGGGAGGAAATATTCCTTTTAAATAAATAAAGACTTAGGATAAAATGGTTAGCCCAAGGAAAATAATCGAAAATGATAAAAAGGATTTGATCAAGGAAATTGATATAATTGATAAAATGTTAATTTTTGAAAATATTGATTCAAGGATTTGATAAATTGAGAAATGGGGCCCAAAGTCTAGGTGACCATTTTAGGGTGCATACATTTACCCCTCTTTGAATAATTTGTGATTGATCTGGGAACTCATGTAGTCAAAGAAGGAAGTTGCAATGTGAGATCGATTTGAGATCACAAACAACTCAGATGTGAGATTGATTTGGGATCACATCCAGACAAAACATAAACAAAGGCCTTTGAATATGAGGTCGATTTGGGATCACATCCAAAGTAGGAGATAAAAATCTCAAATTTGAGCAAAAGCTCACAGAAAAGATGTCTGAATCAAGAGAATCAAGAGAATTAGGGATGAGAATCCCATAGATAGGTTTAGATGTTTTGTTCATATCATGAGACATTGATCTAGATTTTGGGATCTCATATTGTACATTGTAATATATCATTCATATATATATGAGATTACTAGTTTTTTTGATATATCTTGTGTATTAGTCTCACTTGTGATGGATGTATTAGTTTATATATTGTCTTGTTATTTTGCTCAAAAATGTATGCGTTAAATGATCATGTATATTCTCTCTCATAGATGTATGTTTAATCCTCATGTGTATGATGCAGTCTTATGTTTCTAAAAATGACATCTCTTAGGATAGAGATATGATGATGTGATTAACCCCTTATGATGACAGGAACAGGATGTGATGAAAAAGACAAGGAGTGAAAGACATGATCCAGAAAGGAAAGAAAGGAAATGAGCACAGTTGACTAATAGGTCCACGAAAGATGAAAAGGAGAGCTCTCTCCATATGCAAGATGCAAAACTAAACTAACATGAACCTAAGATGCAAGCTACTATGAAAAGTGGTTGACTTGCAAGGTCACAACACCAATAGACATCTAATTATCATCATCGAGCGTTATTGGTAGCATCCTAAGATCATACAATACTCACTAGTATGACTATGGGTATATGAATATGATCTATATCAGATAGGAATGTGGGAATCCCACCTAGGCACCAAAGACATATAGGTCAAGATGACTAGTGGAGTGAGATTACCTAAGTTTGATATGGCGAGATTATGCTTGTATCAAGACACATGAAAGTCAGGATAACTAGAAGCATGCACTCGCATAAAAATCAAGGATAATATCCAGTAGGTCCTCAATGTCAAGTCGGTCAAGCATAAATGCTAATGACAATAAGGACTAACAAGATATACCCACAAGCAGATAAATAAAGAAAACATGTTCTCATTCCCTCAGTCTTCTAGCTATGCATCATCAAAAACTTCTCAGGGAGAAAACACTCATCAAAGAAATCCTCATAGACAACACACAAAGAAAAATAAAGCCAACATATCTCAGTGAGTTGATTGTCTAAGTGCGTGTGTGTTGGTCATAGAGTCAAACTCTGAGTATCGCATCTACCAGTGGGAAAATATCATATCATACTAGACTGCAGGGTAAGACATCTGATAACACTTGATGCTAGGGTAGTGTTGAAAAACACTGTTGGGGTGGTGTTGAAAAACACCTATTGTGAAATGCCCCCAAGAGACAAACGCAACCTAAAAAGACCTATGCTAACAGTTATGCCCCCTAGACAAAGATAAGGACCAATTCCAGACCAAGTCAAATAAGGTCAAGACATGATGGAGAAAGGTTCAGTGTCAAGGACACATGCTAAAAGATGAGGGTACAAAGGCCTCAAGTAGCCCCTGTTTCAGGTTTTCACTACTTGGAATATTTTTTATTTTTCTCTTTTTTTTTTGTATTTTTGCTACCAGGTGCTTGTTTCTAGGTTTTCACCAACGCACTTTTTCTATGTTTTTTTGAATTTTTTGCATTTTTTGATTTTTTTGTATATATTTTTAGGACTTTTTATGCTTTTTAGGATTTTTTTAGCATCATATATCAATTTTTTTGGTATTTTTTCAGGATCATAAATATGTACAAAGGATGCCTCTAGACAAAAATAGGCATCAAGGATAGAACTTCTTGAGGTGCAAAACATTGATAGGATCAGGGAGTTGTTCTCCCTCTTCATCAGTTAACAAGTAAGCACTCGTCCCAAAAGTAGTAGTGATGAAATATGGACCAAGCCAATTAGGTTCAAATTTACCCTTCTGTTCTCGATTCTATTGATTCTTTGGATTCTCATGTAAGACAAGATCTCCCACTTGAAATTCCCTAGGGTGAACCTTCTTGTTGAATGCTTTGGACATGCATTTTTGATAGACCCTCATATGATCAAATGATGCTTTGTGCTTCTCATCTAGAAGTTCTAATTCCTGTAATCTCATGGCACGGTAATCTTCATCTGTTACTAGACCTTTGAGAGAGACTCTGAGTGAAGGGATCTCTACCTCTAAAGGTAACACTGCTTCAACACCATAAGTAAGGGCAAAAGGAGTAGCCCCTATTAGAGTATGAATACTCATTCTATAGGCCCATAAAGCCGGATTTATCTGTAAATGCCAATCTCTACCATTCTTATGAACTGTTCTATGAAGAATCTTTAGAATGGTTTTATTTGAAGCCTGTACTTGTCCATTTCCTTGCGGGAAGTAAATGGAGGACCAATGTTGTTTTATCTTGAAATTTTTACAAAGATGTTTAAGGTCCTTGTTTTTAAACTGACCTCCATTATCAGTGATGATTTCAGAGGGTACTCCAAACTGACAAATGATATGATTCAGGATGAACAATGAAACCGTCTTGCCTGAGGCAACAGAAAGTGGGACAACTTCTACCCATTTTGTGAAATAATCAGTAGCTGTGATAATGAATTTATGTCCACTTGTTGAGTTGGGATGAATCTACCCAACAAGGTCAAAGGCCCAGCGCTGAAATGGCCAATGAGAAATAGAAGGAATAAGCTCCCTTCCTGGAGCATGAATCAGGTTTCCATGTTTCTGACACTTTTCACATGATTTGGCAAAAGCTATAGCATCCATCTACATTGTGGGCCAATAGTACCCCACCCTAAGCAACCTTCAGGCCATGGAAAGACCATTGGAATGTCCTCCACAAATGCCCTCATGGATGTCAACTAACGCTTAGTCAGACTCATCCTTTTCCAAGCACCTAAGAAGTGTCCCATCTAAACCCCTCCTATATAAATCACCAGAGATAGGGGTATGGCGAGAGGCGTTACAGACAAGGTTTCTTCTTTCTGAGTGGTTAAAGGTTTCAGGAATGGTGCCATCATAGAGGTATGAATAGATAGCACCATAACAGGAAGACTTGTGATCGACCAAGGTACAAATGACATGGCTTTTAGAGGAGTCAAATATGGGATGGCATAGCTCTTCCACCAGGAATTCAAATCTTGACTCATGTTGTTCCAATTGAAGGAGTGAAGCCAATGTAGCCATAGCATCTGCAACCTTATTTTCTATTCTAGGGATTTGTTGAAATGTTACAAATGTGAAATAGCATCGCAATGAATCAACCATCTTCTTATAAGGGATCGGCTTGTCATCCTTAGTTTGGTATTCTTCATTTACTTGGTTGATAATTAGTTGCGAATCCCCAAAGACATGCAGCTCTGTAATTCCCCATTCAATGGCCATTTTCAATCCATTAGTTAAGGCTTCATATTCAAAAATGTTGTTTGTGTATGGGAACAGTAACTTATAGGATTTTGGAATAGTATACCCATGAGGGGAAACAAACAACAGTCCGGCTCCTGATCCATTTTGCATATTTGAACCATCAAAGAACATCTTCCAAGTTCTTGCAGTCATGTACATGATGTGCTCATCTGGGAATTCAACTTGCATTGGTGTTTTGTCTTTTATTGGAAAATTAGCCAGTTGATCTGCAATAGCTTGTCCTTTTATGGCTTTACGCTCAACATACGCAATGTCAAATTTTGAAAGAATCATCATCCATTTAGCAAGTCTACCCATGACAACAGCCTTACCAAGAAAGTATTTGAGAGGATCAATTTTAGCTATGAGGTGTATTGTATGTGCAAGCATGTAGTGATGAAAATTTTGGGAAGCAAACACCACAGCAAGGCAAGATTTTTCAATACTAGTATAATTGACCTCATAGGAGACAAGTGTACGACTGATGTAGTAAATGGCTCTTTCTTTCCCAGTATCATCAAGTTGAGCCAACAGTGCCCCCAGAGAAGATTCTGTCACTGATATATACAAAATCAATGGTTTTCCTGGGATAGGAGGCATTAAAATTGGGGTATTAGCCAAGTATTGTTTTATTTGGTCTAGGCTCTTTTGGCAATCCTCATTCCAGGTACATGAGACTCCCTTATGCAATGTCTTATTGAATGGTTGTGCTCTATCTGCAAGCTATGAAATGAACCTCTGTATAGATTGGAGTCATCCTTGGAGACTTCTCATTTGACTAATGTTCTTAGGAGGCTGCATATCTAATATTGCTTGAACCTTTTCAGGATCCACCTCTATTCCTTTGGCTAAAATTATGAATCCTAGAAGTTTACCTGAGGGAACTCGAAATGCACACTTTTTTGGATTCAATCTTAATTAAAATTGTTCCATTTGATCTAGAATTACTTCCAAATCTTTGAGGTGTGTATCCCTTTTCTTAGATTTAGCTAAGGTATCATCCACATAATCTTCCATATTTTTATGCATCATGTCATGAAAGATTATTGTCATAGCTCTTTGATATGTAGCTCCTGCATTTTTCAATCCAAATGGCATGACATTCCAACAATAGGTTCCCCATGCACATGTGAAGGCTATCTTTTCTTGATCTTCAGGAGCTATTTTTATTTGGTTATATCTAGAGAAACCATCCATTAAAGAGTATATTTCATAGCCTGCAGTCATATCCATTATCATAGCTATATTAGGGAGTGGAAAGTCATCCTTTGGGAAATCTTTGTTAAGGTCTCTGAAGTCCGTGCATACACAAATGGACCCATCATGTTTTGAAACTGGAACAATATTGGAGATCCATTCGGCATAGTCAATAGCTCTAATAAATCCTGCTCCTAAGAGCTTTTCTAATTCAGCCTTAACAAGGAGAGCTATGTGAGGATGCATTTTCCTCAACTTTTGTTTTACTGGTTTAATTCCTAGAGCTATAGATAGATGATGCATAATAAGATTAGTGTCAAGTCCTGGCATATCTGAATATGTCCAAGAAAAATTGATTTTCTTTTTCTGTAAGAATATTTGTATATGCCTCTTTTTCTTGTTCTAATAGGGACTGAGCTAGATGAATCATTTGTGGAGCCTCCTTCATATTCAAATTCACTGGCTATGTAGGCTCAATGAGAACTAACGATCTGTCCTAAACATAACTCAACAAGTTATTAAGTACCCCATCCTTAGGTGCCTCAAAGAGGTTTTCACCTTCAGATACATCTTTTGTTTTTACTATTTTGGGTTTTGACACTGCCACAAAGTGGTTTTCACCATCAGAACCATCTCTTTTCTTTTTCTTTTATTTTATTTTATGACTGAGGTACTTAATATCAGGCTCCATCATACTTTTTGTAGGCTCACTGGTGGAAGAGACTATGGGTTCAAGAGTGTTTAAATAGCAGGCTATCTCGTAGTCATTATGGAAAGTAAGGAGCTGAGGCTCTTGATAAAGCTATGACCAGTCAATTAGATGGTGGTGGACAAGGGGGAGGTCAATGACTTGTTCAATATTATTGATATGGTAGGTATTATCTCTGGTGATCATATAGTTAGGATTCATCAAATCTCCCTCTAAGGTACCTAAATTAGGGTTTGTCTCCCCAAATGAAGTATCGTCCACTAAGGCAATTTGAGGAATCCAATCCTCTAGCCCTACACTAGACTCGTTAGCTACCTCGGGTAGGGACTCAAATGTGTGGACAACAGCAATGTCTAGATCAATAGTGGAACAATTCGAGAGGGTCTCCCACTCATACTCATGTGAGTCTGTGTCAGAATCCCTACTGGGATGTTTGCACCAACCATATTTTTTAGGCCTCGAGGTAGAGGCACTTGGGTCACCGAGGGTGAAACCTTCTTGGATATCATTTTGAGATTGAGTAGATTCTTCACCATGAGTTGTAATAGAGGATTGTTCCTATTCAAAACTTGTTGGATCAATTACAGAAGCATCTAGGTCTCCCCAAAGGAGATTAGTGGAAGGGATCCAATCTTCACACTCATCTTGGTGGTTCTGCAAATTCGGCACATAATTAGACTCATCGTCACTATCCATCACAGCTAGGATAGGAGCATCTTTTTCATTTTTGCTTTCAAAACCTATGCCCATTGTTGTTTTAATTCTCCGGCCAAAGAGAGAATGATCAAGAGTTTTCACTTTAGCATCTAACCTATGACTGAGAGGTCCATGACCTGGGTAGCCCATGTTTTTAACCAGAGTATATCCTCTCCCATAGGTCTTAGGAGAAGGTGCAAAATTCTTGTTATGTTGGTATTTTTCTTCTCTATAAATCCAATCTCTGATGGCTACTTCCTCTTTCTCTTCCTAAATAGGCACTGAGGACTCTAAAAATTTCCCAAACAAAGTCATGGCGGAGGATGAAGGTTTCCTCTCGAGTGAAGGTTTTCCATAAGACCTAGGCGAGATTGGCATTTTTATGAAGGAATCCATTTTGTAATCTCCCATGCCAAGGTCAACGGACTTAAATTTATTCTTACACTGCTCAAGAGCAGCATCAAAATTGTCAACTTCTCTATTTAAGGGAACATGTGAACCAGCTGAAACTGCATTGACAGATAATGTGCTATCCCCTGGTATGCAAACTTCAACACCATTGTAAGGGAATTTAACACATTGCTAGTAGGTAGAAGACACTGCTTGCATGTGATGAATCCATGGTCTACCTAACAAAATATTGTATGCCAAAGGTCCGGCATCAACAATCTAAAACAAAATGTCCTTTTCCACAGGACCAATTCTGACAGGAAGAACGACCAATCCTTTAGAGCTTCACTCTACTTCATCATAGGCCTTGATGGTGATCTTCTTCCTACTGTCAATAATTTTCTCAGAATATCCCAAGGCTTTCAGTAGACTCAAAGAGAAAATATTAAGCCCGACACCCCCATCTATCAACACGTGCTTGACATGGGTTTTATGGATCATGACTTCAATATGGAGGGCCAAGTTATGCGGGTGACTTAGTGCTTTGTCATCTTCTTTAGAAAATGTAAGGTAATGAGGGCTAGCAAGGTGACTGACCATGTTTTGGAATTGGTCAACATCTATGTCATTAGGGACACTGGCTGCTCGCAAGGCATCTTCAAGAACACGCCTATGTTTAGGAGACAAATCAAGGAGCTCAAAAATAGAAATCTGTGCTGGCATTCTCTATAACTGATCGAAGAGGTTATAACTTACATCTAGACCAATAGTAGACTTAGGAGGAACACTCTTTGACACTGGTTGTTTTGACTTGCTAGAATTAGGACCTCGAATGACAATAGGACCTTGGGACTGACTCCTAGTGACAACATTAAGAGGTTGAGATAATCCTTGAGAACGAGGGCCTCTGAGCACCACAATGGGTCCTTCATAAAAAATGGGGGATGAGTTTTCTTTATAACCATAGGGATCTCTCCTAGTGATCACATTGACATCATTGTCCACAAATTCGAGCATATTAATGACATTTTCAGTGGTTGCATAAGTGTAGTTGGTAGCGGCCTTTCCATTCTTACTCTTAGAGTTCTCTCCTTTTTCATATTTGGGCAAGGGTTCTTTAAAATCTTTGTGGTCAGTGTTTGTGGTCAACCCATCAACTTGTAATCTTCCACTTTCAATAAGATCTTGGACAAGATGCTTAAGTCTAAAACAATTTTCTATATCGTGTCCAATTCCATTGTGAAAGACACAAAAAGCCTTCTCATTCCACCAATGAGGCTTAGGATCTGGTATGCAGTGCTTGGCAGGATCCTGAGGTTGTGCCAAATTATGAGAAATTAACATCTTGAAAATGTTTTCATATGAGTCCCCAAGCTTGGTAAATTGTCTCTTTTCTATTTTAGGTCTCCCTTGATACTTGGGTTTATTCTGTTGTTGTTCTGAAGATGTTTGTAGCTTCATGGCTTGGACTGCATTAGAGAGATTAAGAACTCCTTCATTCTTAGGTTGTGATGAGTCAACAACCCCATCATTAACCACTTTCTTATTCTTATTCTAATAAGAGTTCTTTTTGTCCTTATTACCATTATGATTGTTATTTTGGCTATTGTTGTTATTAGTTGTTTTGGCCAAAATGCCTTGTTCTTTTAGGACATCTTCTATACGACATGCAGTCTCTACCATGGTATCAAAAGAGCTAAAAACCATTTTCCTCATTTCATACCTTAGCTCTGGTATTAAATTGCTCACAATTATGTCTATTCTTTCTTCATCAGGAATCATTCTAGGATACTTCGAGCACAACCGTCTCCATCTTTGCAAGAAGGTGACAAAAGGTTCTCCTTGATTTTGTTTGAGTTTACACAAATCAAGCATTGTGACTGACCTTGATAGATTGTAAGCAAAATGTTGGACAAATATTTGAACAAGTTCTTTAAACATCTTCACTGGAGGAGTAAGGTTGGTGAACCACTCCATAGCTTGACCTTTTAGACTCCTTGGGAATAATCTCATTAAATAGGAGTCTTCATGATGAAAAGCAAAGCTCATTATGTAAAATTGTCTAACATGGTCATGAGGGTCACCAATACCATCATATTTGTCATAAGTTGGGAACTCAACCTTCTTAGGAAATTCAATCATCACCACACTTTTGTCTATAGGGTTGGGACATATGGAGTCTAAATTGAATGTACTCTTAGGAGCTCTCATTTTCTCTATGTCCCTTTGCATTTGCATGATCACTTCATTGGTTGAAGGATTTTGTTTCTTAATCTTTTGGTGCACATCAAAATCATATGGGACCTTAGCACCTTTGTTGATGAGACTTTCTAGGAATTGATCCTTGTTTTGCTCCACATATCTTTCTACATATGCTTGAAAAGATGGTTCTTGCTGCATAGTCATAAAATCCATATGATCAAAGTTGGCATAACTTCCTCCATGTTGAGAGCCATAATGAGCTCATTGGGAGGCTTCTCCTGAATATCTAGGAGGTGATTGTCTCCTATGATGGTTATGTCCAGAAGTCCTTCTTCCTCTAGGACTAGGTGATCTCGAAGGAGTCCTTGACCTTCTCCTAGTCCTTGGAATTGCTGAGGGAGTAGATGGTGGAGAGTGGGTTCCACTGTGGGTACCCCTATTGTTGAATTGATTATGAAGTTGTTGCGCTAGGAGCCTATCTTGTTCTTCTTGTGCGGCTCTTCTCGTTATGTCTAGCAAAGCTCATTCCTCATCCTCCAATTGTTTGAACCTTTCTTTCTTAGCAGCTTGTTCATCTAAGAAAGCTTGTTTTTCTCTTTCAATCCTCTTTAACCTATCACTTGTATATCATGAGGGATCTCTAAGAGGAGAAGACTTTCTTGAATGTCTGAATATATTAGCTGCATTGATGTGAGCATCACCTGCCTCATTGTTTTGGTTATTGAGTTGTAACCATGCATCCGGGTGAGCTTTCCTATAGTGCTTCTCTACTCATTGGTGAGCATCCAAATACCTATCATTGGTAGGAGGTGATCTAGGTGGACTATCAGAAGAAGACCTAGTAGACATCATGTCACCCCTATGTCATTGGAAAATGTCATTAAGAGTTTGATTCATTGCTTCTCTTTGTTCTCTTGTGAAAGTATAACTCATATCCATATTTGATGAAAGTGGTGCCACAGAGGTACTCACTTCATTAGGATTACTCTTTGGATTGAAATAGACCTCAGACTCACTCTTTGGGGATTGGTCAAAAATAGGTTCCTTTCCCTTTTGCTGTTGACGAGTCTTAACTAAGGGTAATTGATTGAAGACAACCGGGGGTCGCTTCCCTTGATTTACTTGGTACTAAGTTGTAACTGACATGAAAGAAAAAGATTCTTAATGATAAGGTGACCTCACAAAGTGTCAACACAAAACTAAGATAATTGAAGTTCTCTAATGTCCAAAAAGAGATGGAAAGATAGAAATAAAAGGGGCTTTACCAACACTGTCAAAGAGGTGCCTCAAATCAAAGGATGAATATCCTTGCACTTTTGAATCAGGAGGTTGGACTAGGCCAAAATATAATTGAATTTGAGATTTGGTGAAAATGATTTGGACAAAAGGAGCACTAAAATTCTCCAAGAATGTAGCTAACAATTCTAGAGATGTTCTTTCTCAATAAGAATAGTCTTCTAACTTGGCAATCCTTCCCAAGGTGATGCTGTAAATCAAATGATACTAACCCTAGATGGCTAAAACCAGAAACTCAAGGTCAAAATAGGCTCGTAGCGGCAAGATAAGTAACCTTCCTAAAGACCCAACCAACTAAAAGCAAGTGAAACCAGGTATACAACAACAAAATCTCAAGCAACAGTCTCCAGGCAAATAGCGTGCCACTTTAAGGTCAGGTGCCACTTCGTGTAATGTCATGCGACACAGTCCAGGTAGATAGAGTGAAAATTTCCAGGTAAGAGAGGCAATAGAGTTTCTGGGGTGAACCAGTGCATGGCAGTTCTCAGAATAGGGGGCGACAGTCTTTCAGTGTTGCATGACTCTTTGACCAGTGAGTGTCAAAATCTCAGTTTTAAGGCTTGTTCATTCAAAATTTTTAGTCTGAGGGTTTATTTTTTGATTCCAATCACAATGACAGTAGTAATTTGATAGGTTTGCAAATAGTATGGGATCAAACGTGTCTCCAAGCACTTAGAACAAGGGCAAAAGCAACCTTACCAAGACAAACAATTGTGATATCGAAAATGGAAAAACACCCTATGAATGCTACCGATTGTTTGAATGTTGAGAACGTTTACACTGGTATAGCACAATCGAAAGCACTTCAAGCAATTTCTATCCTAAAAGGTCAAGGCTCAGTACTTAACAACTTGGCCCACACTTGATGCTCCCTTGCCTCACACAAAGTGGTTGCACACAATAGATATTGGCTTTGTCATGGAAGTGCCAAAGACACATTAAAGGAACATAGATGGTGGGTAATCTTGGGGTGATCTGAGTTATTCCACTTGGATCAATCCTTGCACCAAGAAGATAAGCAGCAAAATAGGGTGGCTTCTATCTAATGGTTCTTAGTAAGGGCTTCCATTTGTAGTACCCCTCTTGCTCCTCGTAAAGGACTAGGACCTCACGGCCTCAAGAGTACCTTAAGCATTCTTGCTCAACATTTTTCTCATGGTCATAATCCCACAAGTACTCACATCAAGTGAAGACAAGCACTATGTTTACCAAAGTTTTGTGTCCTTGATAGCCTTGAGATTATAGTGGGTTGGAATAGCTTGTTATTAGCTTGTCCCCACTTGGGTCGTTCCTCTTGATTGCTCAAGAGCAGGCCTACTAAAGGATTCTAACAATCTCAACAAAAATGGATCAACTTATGAGATTCAAGGATTTTGTTTCCCCACAAGGGTGAAGAGCATACTCCCCTTATCCCAAAGCTTTCCCGCAAACACACCAAGCAAAGTTCAATTACCCTCTTGCTTCCAAAATCCTAAGATGGGTCAAGATTTTCTGGTTCACCACAAGGGTGAAGAGCATACTTCTCCTACCACCTCAAAATTCCTTCCACAAGATATTAAGTGCCTATGAAATGAAACAACTAGTATATGCCACACTCAATCAATACAGAAAGCAATTAAACGAGCACTTGATTTGTTTTCTTATGCTTTGGGCAGCCTTACAAAAACTGTTAGTAGCCCTTTTAGCATGCAATGTATCAATTTTTTTCAAGCAAGAGTACCTACAAAGCAACTTTTTAGCTTCACAATGGTTAGAACAATCCTAAAATCCAATTAGCTCCAAGAAATCCACTATCAAAAAGTATTTAAAGCACTAAAGGTGGATCACTTAACCCTTCAAGTGAATGTGAAGCGAGTCCAAAAGTGGAACATTTAACTCTTCAAGTGAATGTGAAGTGAGTCCAAAAGTGGAACATTTAACTCTTCAAGTGAATGTGAAGTGAGTCCAAAAGTGGAACATTTAACTCTTTAAGTGAATGTGAAGTGAGTCCACAAGGTGGAATGTTTAACTCCTCACACAAACTCAAAGTGAGTCCAAAAGTGGAACATTTAACTCCTCACACAAACTCAAAGTGAGTCTAAAAGTGGAACATTTAACTCATCACACAAACTCAAAGTGAGTCCACACCTTAGAAAAATAATGAGATCAAGAAAGCATAAAAGGGAGAACTTTGTGGAACATTTAATGCTCTTTTCAAGTAGACCCTCCCCCATGTATGAATGCTGACCTTGCACCCAAAAGGAAAATAATGAGGGGTGATTAGAAATAAGTGAGTCCAACACCCAATTTAGATAACAAGCTCAATCAAAAGTAATCTAAAGTTGCTTATCAATACTACCCACAAATGAAAAAGGGGTTGAATCAATGGAATATTTAACTTTCCAAGCAAACATAGGGTGAGTCCAAAAAGTGGAACATTTAACCCCCTATGAAAACAAGGAATGAATCCATGCCCTCAATCACTCAAATGAGATGTTTGATATTGGAAACCAAAGAGCATTCACAAACTATCAAAAGCAAATCTATGTTCTTTTATTAACCCAAAAGAGATGTGCCTATGAAAGTAAGTAAACCAACTGAAATATGGAAATGCAATCTATTTAGCTACATCAAATCAAACTAACAAACAAATCAATCTAAACTCGGCTAAAAGGGTCTAAAAAACTTACTGTCAGGTATAGGCGACAATACAGTCACCAGAACTATCGTGCGCCACTTCTCTGTATACTGGTGCGACAATTCTTCTCGGGGCGACAGACTTCAAAACCTGCAGGTGATAGAACACAGCAAACAGGGTGACAGTTTCCGTCAAAAAGAGCGACACTATTAACCGGTGAAGTGTCACACTATCATACAATAGACTGTCACAAGACACTGGTGAAAAGTGTCGCATGACACTCTGAGACAGAAAAACTAGAGACTGAAAACAATGCTAAAAATTGATGAAAAATTAGCAGAAATTGATGAAAATGCAAAAAATGAAGGGACAAAGCTAATGTCTTGCCCCACGGTGGGCGCCAGAAATGTACACACAAAAGTAGTGCACTTCTATGAATCCTTACAATCAAGAACACTCAAGAATGAGGCCTCAAAAATTGATCCATAGCTCTCTATGTATGGAGTTGCAAGATGTAGAGTTGCTCTCAGCTAGAGCTATGAAGCTAATGACCTTGCTAGTCAACCACACAATGAGAGATTCAAGTGAAGACAAGGGCAACAATGCCAATATCTCCAATGAAATCAATATAAATGCAATGTAATGCAACCTATATGAGAATGCAAATTAATCTATGAGGATGAAGATGCAATTAAGCTATTGAAAGGAAATAACAAAGGATTACAACCTTCCTAATTAGACTATGTGAGATTATTCTATTGCATAAAAGGAAATCTATACTAGAAATGCCATGATCATGCAACTATGAAAGAAAACTAAATGAGATGCAACAACAATGTCTTCAAAGCTTGAATGCAAGAATGTCTTCAAAGAGATCCAAATAACCTATAAAACCTGCAGCATAACATTAGCATAAAGATGATGGATGCCAAATGAGGAGGAGAGCTCTCCTTTTATAGAAAATAAAAAGGAATGGACCATGGAGATTAAGAGGAAAAATACTTAATCAAGGATGGAGCTTGAAAGAGGAGCAATCCATGTGCACAAATATCCTCCAATGAGAAAATAAGAGTTGACTTTTGTGTCCATATAAGACAAAAAGTATTTTTTCTTCTTTTTATAAAATAAGAATAATGCTTTATTTGTGCAACTTAGGATAAGAGGAAAAGTGAGGGCTTTTTATTTATTAAAAGGGGAGGAAATATTCCTTTTAAATAAATAAAAACTTAGGATAAAATGGTTAGCCCAAGGAAAATAATTGAAAATGATAAAAAGGATTTGATCAAGGAAATTGATATAATTGATAAAATGTTAATTTTTGAAAATATTGATTTAGGGATTTGATAAATTGAGAAATGGGGCCCAAAGTCTAGGCGACCATTTTAGGGTGCATATAGATATATGATGAATTGAGTCTTGCGTAGTTAATGCAAGGTATTATATGATGTTCTAATGCTATGGTTAAGAGGGCAAAGAAAAATATTATATTTTGCAAGATTGCAAGAAGTTTTAGGTTTCGCAGGTTAATCGAATCAGTTTTTTGGAAAGAAGCGACAAAAGAATTGAATGTGATGTCAGATCTAAGTGAGATTGAATTAATAAAAGGTCATGATCAGTATTATTTGATCATCAAAGAGAATTCAAGTGTTAAGGAGATCAAAGAGTAGTGATTGGAAGCATTTTGCAAGGATTTGGAGAAGAATTTTTTGCCGAATCTACGCAAGCCCTAAATCATGAAATCAAGGTATTTTACTTGGCAGATCTTTAAATTAGTAAAGGAATTAGAGGAAATCATGGATGTTTCTTTAATTCAAAATGTCAGAGATAAAAATAGGCCTAAGATGAAAAGGGAACTAGTAGAACCCTTGGAAGATGATCCTAGGTTAGCTTTATCATCTGTACCAAATAGAGTTTTACATCTAGAGAATGTTAGAAGTTATCTTGGATGCAAACTAGAGACTATCAGTGATAGTGATTTCACCAAGGAATATCAGAAGATCTACAATCAGGACATGCCATTGAAAGAAGGATTTGAACATTTGAAAGATAATGAGATCATTAAGTATGCATTACAGTATGAATTTGATAATGAAGAATGTACTAAATTATCCTAAGTAGAATTCATAATGGGAAGTTTTGGTTAGAAGATAGAGTGATAGATATCACAACTGATTTGATTCATGAAGTTACTGGACTATCTAAAAATGGAGCCATTCCTTTAAATGAGAAGAACATGAGGAAAATAGTCATAGAAAACACAAATTCATCCTATAATGGTAGAGGAATTGTGATTAGTAAGATTCAACAAGATGATGTCAGATACTTATGTAAGATCCTAACCACTAAGTTTTGTGCAAACTCAAGAGAGGATGACATGGCAGCTGGAATGATACATGCATCTTATCTGATGTGTGTTGATAAAGTACAAGTTGATATGTGTGAGATTCTGAGAATTTGGAAAAGATTAAGATTTAAACTAAGTATACATAGTTTAGATTCTCATCCTTAATCACCTATATGTTTTTTCATGTATTGAGAAGATTTCCTTACACTATTGGAAATGACTAGAATGCTGGCCAAACTACAATGGAAAGGATTAACCTAGTGTACAGGAGGCATGCTATTGATAAAGTGAATGAGAGTGTAGTATTGGTAATCAAGACATTTCAGGATATAGTGTCTAGCAGATCAAGGATCCCACAGTCTTTTGTAGAGAAGTATAAAAATGAGATATGTTTCATTGTTGATACTGACTTTACCTACATTGAAGTAGTAGAACCTAGAATAGAGTTCATAGACCCTCTTGGCTATGAGATATCTGAGGTAGAGATAGAAGAGTATGTGAGTAGTTTACTTAAGTGCAAGTTGGACACTCACTGTAATAGGTTTGGAACCTTTAGGAGAACTTCAACTCCATAAAGACCTTACTTGAAGAGAAGTAGTCAAAGAAAAGAGTTGAGAGTACTATTAAGAAAATTTTAAAAGATACAGGGATGATTGAGCATGAATTCTTGGTAGCAAAGAAAATAACAGAAAAAATCAAAGATATTGGACAAAAAGAAGTTTTGTCTATTCCACCTTTATCATCAATTGCAGCACATCAAGAAGAAACACAAGTTAAGGTGAAAGTGGAAGAAATTGAGAAAGATCAAGAAGCAAGGATATCCACTAGATCCACTTCCTCCACACCTAGCAAAAGAGTAAAAGAGAGTGCTACTGGACCAGGTAAAAGGTAGAAAACTTTGGTGCAACTAGTTCCAAGGAAAATTGTAGAAATCAAAGATGATGACACTTCTATTAAGAAGAAAACTTGGAAACCTAGAGTTGAGAAGCTTAATGAGAAAATCATTCAAGATGGAGACTTTACAAGAATGAATAAGTATTATGATCTCTATGATTATGCAGAGAGATTAAATCTGGAAAATGTAGTGGTAAAGCATATGATTTTGTCTAATAAGAAAATTGATACAATTTAGGGTAAGATACGTGATGATTTGTACAATAAACTTATGAATAGGAAGAAGAGAGCATCAGAAGAAGACACATCTATTAGAGAAAAGATTGTAAGAAAGGTTTATGTTGTAAAAGATGAAGCACACTTTAGTCAGATTATGAAAGCTTTAAGCACCCATTTGAGAACCAAGAAGAGAACCATTCAGATTATGGGAGGTAGATATGAAGAATTTAATGTAGAAATAGAGCAAGCAATCATCAAGGTTATGTTAGAGAATGTTGGAGAACCATCAGTTGTAGCAGAGCAAGCAGGTGAAATAAAACAAGAGGACATTCCCTCTCCACCAGCCATAAACATTGAAGATGAAGTCATGAATGTAGAAGGAACTAAGATCACCTTGGATACCGATGATAATGTATTCAAGAATTTGGATAACATTGTTGACAATTCGGCTTTTGAAGAGCAGGAGACTACCAAAGGAGAAGAGAAAATAGAGACCACAGTTGTAGAACCTAAAGTGATAGAAAAACCAGTACCTATTTCCACTAAAGAAGATATCAGTCTTACCACTGAGACTGGAAAGAAGAATCAGATTGGATCTATGATTGAAAATTTGGGAAAGGAAGTAGGTGATGATGATCAGATGGAATTGATCACATCCTTGAAAAAAATTACTAGAAAGAACAAGAAAGTAAAAAGTCTTGAAGGATGCCTGAAGGAGCTTACTGAGAAGTTACAAGGCATTGTAACTACACAAATTGTAGAAGTTGACCCCCTAGAGAAAGCAAAGAAAGTGATGAACACTTTTGACAGTGAGTTCACAAATTTAACTGATATAGCAAAAGTGAAAGTTCAAGTAGCCTATGAAGCCAAAACACTTTTGAACATTAGCCAGAATATTAGAAATGATATCAACAATCTTGATATTTGTATAAAGGACTTGAGAAAGAATTTGGAAAGAGGAAAATCCTTGTACATCTAGTGTAAAAAATTAGAGACCTTGACAACATAAGAAGATCAGAGGATGAAGATGAAGGAACCAAAAATTCAGAATGAAACTAACTTTCTTTCAAGCCCCAATGTGAAGGTATCTGATGTTGAGAAGAAAATTCATAAGATATATGATGAAATCAGAATTTTGCAAGATGAAAAGGACAAGAAAATGAAAAGATTCACTCTTTTAAGAGAGCACACTTCTATGAAGTTAAGTATTATTGAAGGGAAATTGGAAGAATGTCTTTCAGCTAAGACATCTTTTCAAAAGTTTAGCTTTGAGAATCTCCAAGCATGTGAGATAGCATCTTATGGATTATGCGCACTGCTTAGTGTGGCAGATTCTATTAAGAAATCACGGGAGAAGGAGTTAGAGGCTATAAAAATTGATTTTGCAGATTGTGTTGCAAGCCTACTGGCTTTGCAATATTAAATTAAGGTATAACTTTTTGTGAATATAGTTTTGTAACCCTCCTTACCTTTATTTTGTCATTGTTGTCAAAGGGGGAGAGATATATAGCATAAAATTGATTAGAAAATGATAAGGATTGATACTCTTAGGGGGAGTACTGTATTAGAGATAAGATTTTTTGGAGTTATAAGGATAGTATATATATTTTATACTATGGCCACAATTTTGAGATTTTGAAGTTGTAAGACTTAGCCAATTTTCTCATATGTTGCCACCAATGACAAAGGGGGAGATTGTTGGAAATTTGGATGAGTTGGTTACATAGATGTTGTCATTATGGAAACATATGATCTACATGAAGATCGCACAGGTCAGAGAGCTAGTATGTCAGAGTGTAATGCAAAATTGTCTAAGTATGAGACAATGTTTTTTTACCAGTGAACTTGAACATAGACTCTATGGTGACTATTGAAGATTCATATCAGAGCACAAGTCAGTACGACATGTACGAAAGAAGTTATGACAGTTTTTCTAAAGACAATGTTAAGTTGACATGACAGAATATGAAGACATAATTGGTAAAGAGTTAAGGGATTATTTTGTTTATCAAA
This sequence comes from Chamaecyparis obtusa, assembly GCA_027943335.1. NCBI lineage: Eukaryota > Viridiplantae > Streptophyta > Pinopsida > Cupressales > Cupressaceae > Chamaecyparis > Chamaecyparis obtusa. The sequence continues at coordinate 393,626 of BSBK01000747.1, read as the reverse complement.
ATAATGACTTAACAATATAAAGGGATGACATACTAGATGTTAACTCTTGGATAAAGTTATTTTGTAATATGATAGCCAACTAGAAAGTTATTAATCTTAATAACTTGTATAAATGTAACTGTAAATTGTAAGGACATGATAATGAAGGAACAAATTATGTAATAGCGATAGTGAAAGAGAAGAGAAAATATATTGATGCAAGCAGTATAAGGTTATGTACCTTGACCTAGTTTTTTAATCAGGAAATATTGTACATTACTTTTTTGGGTAGTGGGCTCATCTGGTAATCACTTTTTGTACTGCCAACTCCCAACAGGGTTGAGGCTTCTAACAAGGCCTATAGTCCCTTAATCAAGACTAAGACACTATATGCATGTAATAGATTCCTAATAGGGTCAACATCCTTAACAAAATACTTTTGATTAGTGGATCTTTGTGGGTACCATCCCCACCGGGGTTTTCCCTTGGCCAGGGTTTCCTCGATAACAAATAATGTGTTATGAGTTCTTTAGTTTTATTTCTATGCATGTTGTTTAGCTTCTTATGTTATGCATGTGTTAAGATAATTTGTTATATCCATAATTGGGCAAAAGTAAAAGTTTGTAGAATACTAATTCATCCCCCCCTCTCAGTATTCCCTATTTCTAACAAGAAGATGAAAATCTGATGAGTGCTATGACTCAACAATTGAAAATGTTCCAAGCATAGATTGACTTAATGAAAAAGGCCACTGAACCTAAGCCATTCTCTATCAAGGCCTTGTGCCCAGTCCCTTTTGACAAAAGCTTGGTTATGGCACCTTTTCTGATCAATGTAGTCTTTTCTAAGTACGATAAATACATGGATAAATCAGATCCACAGGATCACCTTAGAGAGTTTTGTGCTCTAAGCATTGAATTTATGCATGATACTAAATACCTAATGAGAACTTTTCCAAGAATTTTAGGAGGTCAAGCCATGGAATGGTTATCCAAACTTCTGCAAGGGATAAAGACATTCGAGGAATTAGCCTCCAAATTTGTAACCCATTATTCTTACAACATCGAACATGAGATTACCATGATCAAACTATGTGATACAAAAAAAAAGGATGGTGAATATTTCCTAGGTTTCCTTCAAAGGTGGAGGACAAATTTTGCAAGATATCCACGAAGTATCCCTGAAAAGGAGAAAATGGAAATATTTATGAACAACTTAAATGTGGAGATGAACTATAGGCTCCAACTCCAATGTCCCCCTACATTCAAAAAAATTATTGAGGATGGGATTAAAATTGAAGATGTGTTGGTTAAGACACTAGTACATTTGAGACCTTTCTCTGATGGAAGTTCATCGGAATTGAGACAGTTTACCGTCTCTATAATGACAGCACTTGCCATCATAGTTTTGCAGTTGATAAAAGTGACGGCTACAATTGGCATTGTAATTAAGATGGCTATAGCTGTCACAAAAAGGGGGTTTCAATGCAGTGAATATACCATTAGATCTATTTGTAGACATTGTAATTACGACGGGTAGCCATGGGAAGTAGTTAGTTTATTGATGAAAATGTTGTAATGTGACAGTTAACCGTCATAATCTACCAATAGATAACCATCATTGGTAGATTGTTTACCAATAGAAATGATGTGCATGCAACGGGTATCCATCGGAAGTTTTTGACAGATAGCCATCTCTTTTCTAGTGATGTCATCATAATTGTGATGACTATCACAATTTTTTTATAGAAAATTATATATTTTTTGATTGAGTTTGTATCAATTTAGAATGGTGTCCTTACAGATTTGGTTGCAGATTTGGTTCCAACTAGTTGCATTACTTTCAGATCTCAATCAAATTGCAAGGTGGTTTGGTGAGTCAAGGTCTTTTATTCCTGCTCATGATTTGGTTATGTCATTCAAAGATGACTTTGTAGTAGATTCGGTAGCAGCTTGTGGATTATTGAGTCGAGTCTAGAGACTTGGATTTGGAATGGATCTGATCGAATCAAGATTTGTGATAGTGACTACTCCAATACAAGAATCTAGTGTGTGGATCAGAGATGCATTCTTCCTGATGTGTTTGTGGGATATATGTGGACCTGATTGCATTTGGATCTGATTCGAGTGACTTCTTGACTTCTTTGGTCCAAATTGAATGTGCTTTGTTCTTATGGAGTGTAGCAGTAACTTGACTTGCAGAACTTGCATAATGAAGATTTGTAGATCACTATGGTGTCCATGATGACTTGGGAGAAATCTTCTTCTTGGTAAACTGAGCTGAGAGACTTGGATTATAGAAAGTAGGTCATTTGATGCAACTTATGAGACATTGGATGCCTCTTCATAGTGGGTTCGTGATGCGATCTGTGGTGTTTCTTTGTGACTGGGTTCTTGTCAGAGATCTGTTGATTTGGTGGCCATTTAGATGGATCGATATGACTTGATCTTGGGTCAACACTTCTTGAGGTGAGCTGAAGTGATCATTGCTCCTTGAAGTGATTGATATATTTTTTAAAAAGAAATATATATTTGTCACACATTGATTGAGATCTTAAATTATTGAGCTTCTCTTTGTTTCGATAATAGTTTAACATTCTCTACTTAATAGGGCCAACCATGTGAAGGTGGAAGCTCATCTGGCCCTTCCTAGGATCCTCTTATGACCCTTTATGACACTTTAAGACCTCTAAGATGTATTCTTAGGGATTGTAAAGGGTCATAGAGGGTCATAAGGGGTCTTGGGACACAACAAATGAGAAACATAAATGTAGGCATCATGGTCATAATTGTTTGGAGACACAACATAATTGATTGCTATACCTAGATGATGCAACACAACCACTACTCCTGCAGTTCTAAGTGGACACTGCGGGATCCAAAAACCAAAGATAAGGAATCTATATATAGTTTTTGGATCCTGCAATGTCAACTTAGAACTACAGGAGTAGTAGTTGTGTTGCATCCTCTGGGTATAGCATTCAATTATGTTGTGTCTCCAAACAATTGTGACCATGATGCCTACATTTATGTTTCTCAGCTGTTGTGATACCTACATTTATGTTTTGTAGCTATCGTGTTTATTTGCATGTTCTTTATGTGTTTGACTTCTCTCCCTCACATCAAAAATAAGATTTTCCCACTCTGAATTGAGAATGCGCATGCAACACAAGTAGAATATGCACAGATAGTAGATGGAGTTGAGAAAACACAACATGTTTACATTTTTTTAATAGGTCAAAATTAAAATGTTCGCGATGGTCTATAACTTAAAATACACAATTAAAGACCTCTATAAAAAATGCAACCCTGTTGTGTTTTTCAGCTCCACCTGATATCCTCTGTATATGAATTGAGATTGCATATTAAACTAGGCGTCTCCTTTTGCATTTCCTAAAACCAAGAGACTGTCACAGTTAACATCTAAAATCATTATTGAACTTTTGTTATTATTAAAAAGTACACTAGTCTCCTTTGTTTCTCATACACCATCTTTGTCAGCAAGTTTCTTCATGGATGGCCTCCACTTTCTTCCCCACTACAACTGTAACCACTATTCATTCTCCCGTGGTCATTACTATCTTCTCTATTGATCAGACCTCCACTACGATTTCTCTAATGAAAATTTCTAAATTCACTATTTGGTATTCCATCTCCCCTCAACTCCATCACTTATAGTTACAAATCAAGTTCCAAGAATCAGAATGGTGCGTCTCATCATCATAACTAATCCACCTTAAACAATTGATTAACCATTCTAGACAAGATGATGATTTAAGGTTTTTTGTGAAGATTCTAACTTGGTAGTTGCAATCAGCATTTGTATTACAAGTTTTGTTGTTGTTCAAGTAGTGTGTTTTAGAAAAGAACCCATTGAACATTCTAATACTAATTTCTCCCAAAATATGAAATCCACTAAAATTTAGCAAAAACCCCTCCAACATTACAATAGTGTATAAAAGGAAACTCAGTGTTTCTAGTATCGATAAATAGATTTTTTGAGAAGAGTAGAAGAAACAATAATAGAAACAATATGCTTGGAGGGAGAAAACCCTATAGACTTATGACATACCTTTGTATGCAGCCCATTAACATTTCAAATGCAATAATGAAAGAAAACATGGAACTAAGCTCAAACACATGTAAATAAACATCAATCATTATTAAATAAACATCAGTTATTATCAAATAAGTTGCATAAATGAGAATCTTTTTTTTTTGGCTTTTTCTTTTTTTCCGCTTCCCTATATTGTTGTAGAGGTGTATCCATGTCCACATCATCATTTCTTCTTGACCGTGCACATGATCTCACTGTCCTTTGCAAAGGTGGGTCCTCTTCAATAACAAATAAAAGGCTTCAATTAAAAACATATTATCATAATTGGGGTTAATGTAAAAACATATTCATTATTGTTATAAGCATTTCAATACTTTAAAAAACATAAACATGACACTCTTTACCTTGTCCAACCACATCATCTTGCCTGACGGCTTGAACCTCAACATGCTCATCGGGAACAACCTCTACATCCCCTGCAACTACAATAAAAAATGTTTTATTAATCCAAACACATTATAATTAAATTTTTATTACTACGCCAAATTCAATTTAACATGTTTACTTGTATTAAATATTCATTAATCAAAATTTGAATAGAAAATGTATACCTTGAGTACTACAATTCACATTCGAAATGATGCCTCTGTCGTGCTCGGCCGGTGTAGTATCAATATTGGCATGTTGCATTCCAATGTAAATAATTAGTGCATTTATTGACAATATATACATATAAATACAAGACAAATACTGAGAAATGTTAATCATTCAATTTAATACATATAAATATTCTCTATAAAGTTTTAAACAAATATATAATCAATGTTTCCTTACTTAAAACAAATATATTCACTTTATGTTGGAACTTAACATCAAATACAGTAATTGGTAAAGTTTTCAACTTGAAATAAAAATCAATTAGCTTATTTACCCAATCAACAGATCCAGTAGAAGAACCTTGTGCACTCATTGCTTGATATCGTTCAACCATGACTTTATAGCCTTGTTTGTAGCCTATTTTCTTGTCCTCTTCTGTAATCGGTTTTTTGAACTCCAAGGCTTGTATTTTTTATTGGTATCATGAATTTTTATTGTAGTGAATTTCATCAAAACTAAATTGATTGCAATTTAATTATAAATATTTGCATACAATTTTTCATTTACTAATACTTACATCTCGTGCAACAAGTTTTGAATATCCACCCGAGCTAAGCTTGTGTTGCCTGTGCTTTTGTTTTCTTGCTGCTATTTCCTTTGTTGTGTTAGGAAACTTATGTGATGTTTGAAATATGTTAGATCACATAAGTACAAAGAGTAAATAGTATATAATTTCATTATTAACATTATCACGTACCTTCTTTCCTCAGGTGATAGTACTTGTCCACTATGTCTTGCACTTCTCTCAAGTGCATCCTTTTTAAGATCCTCCCACTCATTAATAGGAATATAGGGAGGCCACTCGTAATAAGGGTTGTATTCTATTTGACTCCTGTAGTTGTCCCTAATATACTTCAAAATAGTGCCCGCTTTGTCAATGAGTCTAAGTCTATGAAAGACTTCGGGTCCAAAAAGTGTTGTCATAGAGTCAATGAGTTTATTCTTTAACCCTTTATCTTGTAATGACCACCTTTTAAGAAAAAAAATTGTTAGATTCATAAATGAAGTGAAGCTACCTTTTAATATACTTGAAGAAAGGGATGAAATGAAATCTAATCTTGCAATGAAATCAAAATATGATACCATGTGCGTATGGTCGGCCCAAAAATGCACAAACATTCATCATTAAGTTTTTCATAAAATAGATTATTCCCTGCAAGATAATTATGAGATTATTATAATTAGTTATTGCAAGGGACCACATAGGGGGTTAGTGCATTACATTATGAGTATTATATTATATAGTAAAAGAAAGGATCAATCTTTAAAGTACTTGGAAGTTGGGCTACTCTCAAGGGAAGTCCATCTTCATTGCTCATGAGAAATTGATCACAATTCTGTATTGTTCCCATACATTTAACACGAGTACATCTAGGAATTGCGTCATTGCCTCCTACATAAAATGAATCCAATTTTATAAAATGCCCCTTAAGAAAGAATATATAGTTCAAGTGAAATAAACACATGATAAATACGAGAGAAAAAGAGGAGTCTACTTACCAATAGTAGGTGTTGCCATCACATCTATGGTCATGCTACGTGTTGCTAACATTGCAGGCAGAACTACCTTTGTGGATCTGATCCTCGTATTAGGCATTGTACTCAACATAGGTTCAATAGTAGGTGCTGAACAAAAATATTGTTAGAGCGTAAAAAAAATGGATAACCATGGACACGATGGAGGATAAAACATGCGATGTACCACCCAAAGTATTTGCATATGAGGTGTTGCCCTTTAATATATTTAGCATCCCCTATAAAGAGAACACATATATATTTTAGTTAATGACATAAATAAAATAGTATACTATAAAAATCATTATTGAACTTTTGTTATAATTAAAAACTACATTAATACTTACTCTATAGTTCTAAACACAGCCAATCAACATATCTACTTTCCTCTGTATTTCAGGAGTGAGGTTGAATATCTGCCATTCAAGCTAACTCTTTTGATATTGCATGAAGGACCCTTTCCAGTGCAACCACATGATTAACCTCTGATAAAAAATCAACATCGAATAGATCCTACTCATCCTGTGGCTCCTCATGGACTACTTGTTCCTTTCCCTTTTTTTGATCAACACTCATTTGTGAGAACAATATTATTAGCCCTTTATTTAAAAGTAATCCAAAATAATAGAACAAAAAATATGCATTAACATATCAAAAAATATGCATGAACATTTTTCTTGTATGTACATTTGTACAACAACAATGAGTTTTACCTGTCGGGAAGAATAAGTCCCATGAGAACTATCACCACCGTGTGTATCGTGTGTCTGTTGATCCATACTATAGCTTTGTATTTCAAAAAAAATCATTTAGACATGTTAAAACACATGTGTTCTTATTCTAAGTTACGTTGAATAATAGACAATTATCAAAATGCGTACCACCTCATCCATGATAGTGATGGGGTTTTTGTAAGGAAACTCAGGTGCGGAAATAGCTTCCTACGCTAATCTCTATAGAAGAGTATTGTGCAAATTCTTATAAATCCTTACAATTTCAGATCCGTTAACTACTTTAACAAAGATATTGCCACCACATACCATACATACAAAGAAATAGAGAATGACACAATGATATACCCTGGGGAAACCTTTAGGTAAAAACCCCAGGACTCCAAAACCTACTCAATGTATTGATCAAAACTATTATAGCTTACAATACACTTGCAATGCAAGTTCTTTCAGAAGATTTCTAAAACCTTGAAGACAAATCACGGCAGCATAAAACATTCCAAAAATACACTCGCATCATCTATCTTCACAACCCTAAAAAAGCTTATATCATGCACTTCACTTTTTAGGGCTACTCCCAAAGATAACCATATTAGGGTTTTACCATTCTCTGAGAAAATAGGAACCCCACGATTGGGGAAGATTGTACAGTACTCAAATTTATCAGTTGTCACATGTCTTCACCTATCATTGAATCTTCTTGACATAGCTCTTACGTGTCATAGGAATCCATCATAACCATTTTAGCCATGATCTCCTTACACACAATTCAAGATGCTGACACATCAATATTATTTGCAAGAAATACATTTTACAAAACAAATAATAAGAATAGGAATTATCCAAGGTTGAGACACCTTATTCCTAACAGTTTTTTGTATCTATGTGATTCAAATTGTAATCGATAAGAAGCTCCTCACCTCCACATATTGATTTGATTGCACATACAAATACATGATTTCTCTCATGCACCTCATATATGTAATTGGGTTGCTTCTTAGTTGACGTAGGCTGTGTACTATTTATAAAACCTGCAATATTCCCTGATGCTTTTGGTGTTCTGTCAATGTATATAGCTACTATTTTACTTTGTTCATTGACATTTTGTTGTATATAATTTTCTATGAGTGCATACTTACACATACTTTTTTTTATATTTAACAATCTGCATCCATCAGATGATTAAAAAATGCTACACAATCGAATCTAGAAACTAACACTTACAATCTGCATCCAACTACTGTAATCATAACAAGGTCCAACATACTCCATCAATTCGACAACTTTTTTGTAAGAGACCTTTATGCCATCCATGGAAAATAGGCCCAAACCAGGTAATGAAGATGGTGCTATGCGATATATCTCTCTTTATCACAAAAATCAGTATTTATTGAAGGAAGTTCATTGGGGACCCATTGTAACTGTAGATGTTTGTACCTAAAGAGTAGCTCAGAGTCACCTTTTCTCTCATCATCATAAGAACACAACCTCCCTTGAGCAAGGAAAACTTTCATGCATTTATTGAATTTATTTTTAATCTTTTGACCTCGAGTCGATCTCATTGAATTACATGTACTAAATGTCTCACTTTCTTCTTCCATTCCTAGATTTTCCTCACTCGAGGAAGACAATTCTGAAAAATACCTATTCACTGGTACCTGCACTTCATGTAATGAGAAAGATAGGTGGCAATGAGAGACATATTTTCTAAATGGTAAAATACATTAATCTCTATGGGGTGTATTGACTTGTACCTAACAATCCATGAGACTGTCTGGGATACCTGACATAAGATAATAGTTATATAATCAGACAAACATAGTTCACTCCATAGTTTTCATTATATCTTGTGAAGGACATTATACATTGTTAAAATTATCTATTTATCCAACAATATCTTGAATATCTCAGCATTGCATATAACTAAACATCTCAGCATTGCATGAGACACCACTATTGTGGCATTTCGTCAAATAGTTCTCATGCCTTGCCTGTGTTTTTATTACATCTTATGAAGGACTTTATACATTGTTAAAATTATCTATTTATACTTTCAGAATTACCTCACTCCATTGCAGGGAACAAAGAGAATCCCCTGTGATTTAACATCATTGAGATACCTCCTTTCATTAGCTTCATGTCACCTTCTCATAGCTTCTCATAGCTTCCTATGTGTTTCATCCTTCATTTCTACGCTTACTTCGACCAAACTTTTAATTTTTTGACAGATTTCACCAAAGGCTTTGTAGGAAACCAAGTAAGGGGTATTCTTGAGTTCAAACACATTGAGCTGCTACAACTGAATTATAAATCATGAATTCACTATAAAATTAATTCACTATAAATAAAGGGGAATTATAAATCATGAATTCACTAAAAAATTAATGTATTGCTCTAGATTTCATATGGACATTTTGTCAAATGGTTGGCATGTATGTTTTTTCAAATGGAGTTATATCATTTGGAATGGATATATGATAGGTTGATATCGAATACTATGTCAAGATTTACAACATTAAATTGATCATAGTTAAAAGACTCAGGCATAAGAAGAATATGAGTATAGCCAATTTTTAGAAGAATATGAATGAATGCAAACATACATAAGTGGATGAACATAAATAATGAACGTACCACATATTTCCTGAAGTAATGAAGTGTTGACCCATGGTTCAATCCAGTATGCTCATGTATGATCCAAAAACTACAAGGAAGGAAAGGATGGAGTTAGATCCAAAGGATCTAAGCAATGCCTGACACCCTATTATTGATCCTCATCTACAATTATGCATGTGCATAGTTAAGCCATACACTTCTAAAAGGAAATATACTACAGAACATGTGCACTCAGGAACATGTGCAGTGTATAGGTGCTGGAATCCAAATGAAGCCCTACACTTATGTCTCTATGAACACCTGGTGAATCACTATTGTGGCTGCATTTATGTCTCTATGCACACCTGGTGAATCATTGTTGTGACTGCATCATCCAAATAGTGAAACAAAAACACCAGATGTTGTTGTTCCATCTGGTGTTTCTATGGCATCATTTCCAAATGATGCATCCAAAACAGTAACCCACCATGCCCATCAACACAAGGTAGTCATGATCAAGCATAAGAAATGTAGGGGACATTATCAAGGTCAAATCAGAGGTCAAATTTCATTCCTTGAAATTTTATATTTGTACAGTTATAAAATTTCATGCCTTGAAATTTTATAACATAGTTCATTAGCATTTGATCTTCATATTGCAACCATGACTTGAGGTAGGCATTCGAGCTTTGTCTTCTCATTAACTCAATTTCATTTTGATGGCATTTGTTGATTTAATTGCGACACCCACTTGGTTATAAACAAAAAAGAAAAGAAAAAGAAAGTGTCATTTGTAATTTTTGTGAATTTGAAGAGCTGCCGCGAAGATGACACTACACTTTTGCATGGTGCGAAGAGGGCATTCCAGTTTGGCGTGCATGAAGAGGCTGACACTGTGTGGGAAAAGGGCACTGACACTTGAGGTAGGCATTCGAGCTTTGTCTTCTCATTAACTCAATTTCATTTTGATGGCATTTGTTGATTTAATGGCACAATATGAATGTTAATAGTGGCATTGTTTACATCTTAGCATTTGGAATGCTAGATGACCCATGAGCTTTGAGAGCTAGGGCATCATTGCTATTACCTTCAAGGCATTGTGTGAAGTGTTTGATCTCTCTTTATTTGTTTTGTTGTTGATATTCACTATGTGGTACTCCCCGTTTATGATCATTTCATGAGGAAATGTCTTGATGGCTCGCTGGCTGCAAGCTAGGGCATCATGCATTGTTTATGAGCTCACTATTTGAGCACCTCATGTCCCTATTTGATTGGCCGGTGCTCTATTTGTTATATTGAGTTTACATCATATATTTAGTCTTAATAAATTTTTATAAAACAACATAAAACTAACCCAAAATACTGTCTTAATAAAATCTTAATAAAACAATATATTTAGTCTTAATAAAATCTTATTGTAGACATAAAAAAATGGACAAGTGCTTAAAATCATTAAAATTGCAAATTGTTAATCAAAATGCTACAATTCTCATCAAAATGGATCAAAGCAAATCAAAATGGACATTTATAAATCAAATTGGACAAAATCAATAAAATCAAAGGAAAAATCAAATAATGACATTAAATAGTTAAATACAAGCTTAAAGGGGTAAAAAATACTATATAATTGATTTTAATCAATTAATTGTATAGTTGTTAAATCAAAAATCAAATTGAACCTATTCCCTTACATGGCTAATTTAATTAAATGATGGAATTTAATTAATCCTAATATCTTTCAACAACAATTTGAGCAACCAATGAGAATTGAGGAACACAAGCACATGGATCACTCTAAAATAGTTGAATCTCAATCACACATTTCAACTTTGAATCTCAATCACTCAAATTTGTCTTTTTGTCCAAACCTTTGAGACAAACATTTAAATTGTCCCCCCATTTAAAAACATTGCAAAATTTTTGACTCAACCAAGGCTAAATCATGGTTACTTCACTCTACCCCCTACCCTTGGGAATTTACTATAAATGAGAGGCATTTTGAGAGCAATAATCATCTTAGAAATTCATTTGAAAAGCATCACCATTATAGGCAATTTCATAGCAATTGAGAGGATTTGAATTATCTTTGTATCACATTTGATCACATTTGAGAGCTAGATTAAGCATTTGTACTATCATATTTCTCATTCTAGATTTGTCACTAGTGGAGAATAGGCTGAGAGATTCACTTACCAAATTAGTTAGAGAACCATGGGATGTCATGGATGTTAATTTCAATTCTTAGCTTAAATTTGCATAGTATTTTCCTAGAATTGTAGTTGATTATCCTAATTTCATGAAGGTGTTTAACATTCACACACAAATGACACCCAAGGTGGGGACTTGAGCCTCATTTCTAACATTTTTTTATCAAATTTTGTGTGTTTTTGTCTCCACTTTTCCATGAATTTTGCAGAAAATAGGAGAAATGATGCCTATGAAGGATCTAGAGACGCCTATGGCTATTCTGATGATGCTTACTAGTAGTTAATGGACGCCTGTGTGATTCCTTCTATTCTGTCTTTATTCTCTTTGACACTTGTGAGATAAAGTGTTACACCTACAAGCATAAAGAGACGCCTGTGATCTGAGAACTGACGCCTATCAGCTAAATTTTGCCACCTATGATGATTCTTACTACACAATTTACATGATCTGTCATGCCTAGTATTCTTTAACTGACCCCTAGTAGTTGTTATTTGTCGCTTTAAATACTTTATCGTACATAATTTTCAATACTTTTAACACCTGTCAATTATAGTGTCACGCTTACTAATCTTTAAAAATCACTTGATTCACTGGAAAATGATGCCTGTGATTCTTAAAATGACACGCACTAGCATTTAAATGATGCCTACTAGAATTTAAATGATGCGTGCTAGCATTTAAATGATGTGTACCAAAATTTAAATGACACGTACCAAAATTTAAATGATGCGTACCAGCATTTAAATGACACCTACTAACTTTTAACTGACACTTATTAGCTGATAAATGATGCCTAACATTTTTTGCTTAAATTTGATATCATATTATTAAATTTGGTTTTCTAACTCTCTATTTGTGTTTTTCCCGTAGATGAGCAAACACAAGAAAGTTAAAAAACCAGAGAGCAATATCACACAAGCAAGTAAAGAGGTAAGGATCCAAGTAAAACGTGAAAAATAGATTCATACTGCTGTGATTTTGGATAGCTTGAAATTTGAAGAAGATCTTTACAAACATTACATTAAAGTGATAGATGCATACAAGATGAAATTCCCTACTTTGAGTTAAATTTGCTTACATTAAATTGTTGGAATTTATTGGAAAAATCTTGTCAAAAACACTTAATTTGCAATTTTAATTGTTCCTTTGGTTGCCCTCATTTTGTATGGCTTTGTTGACTAACTTGTTGGAGGAGGGAGCGAGAATGATCGCCACTAGGTGAGTGAGCAAATCAAAAAGCCAAATTTCTCATAAAAGCACCTAGCCTTTGCTAGCTACAAAAGAGAGGTATTCATCAAATCAAGCTTGCATTTTCTTAAATTGTGGCTTTCATTGGATCTAGCTTAATAGAAATAAGGAATTAACCAAACACTTCAATTATAAGAATCTCTTTGTCAAGAGATTGAAAAAGAACAATTATTGCTTAAAGTATTTGGAATGAAGGACAACAATAGGGATATGCTCTTCACTTTCTAAGTGAACCGAATTCCCAAACTTGTTGTTGGACTAAGTTCACTTTCTTGTTTTCTATACATGCTAGTTAAAATAGAGCAATAGAGGGCCTACCTCCTGAGATTTTCTTTATAAGGATAGTGAAAGGGAAGGACCCAAGTGGGAGACAATCACTTTACCCACGGTACTATCCAACCCACTATAAAAAAAATACACTCTTCCTTAATAGGGGAGTGACTAGGTTATGTGCAAGTTTCTTCACTTCCTCTAGTAGTCTTTTTGGATTGCACCAAATCGTGCTTTTGTGCATATGGAAAGTCTGCAAGTGGGAAAAAGAACTTGACATGATTTAGAACATAAATATTCATTAAATCCTAATAAGTCATAAGCTACCTTGTAGAGCCAAACATGTTAAAAGACAAATTTGACTATAGGTAGATTGCTTGGAAGACTTTCTTGTTCAATATTTGTGAAAAATGACTGAGAACATACACTTTTAGTGTGGTTTTAGGGACATGGTGCAAATTTGATGTGTGTGTTGCATTTGTACTTCATTTTCAAGCAAGAAAATTCTGCAGACCTAATCTTACAATTTTTAAAATTTGAAATTTACAACCTAGTCTGTAAAGTGCCACTTGCACATAGAGAAAGACCACGTATGCACAGTAAAGTCACACCTATGACCATTCAAAAAATGCTTGTGAATAAGGGAGTCATGCTTGTGACAGTTTAAGTGATACCTGGAAAAATTTAAATCACACTTATCAATAAGAAAAAGCCACCTGCTTACCTGTAGAGTGCCGCCTAAGAATATTCCAGTCACTGCGTACTAAATTTAAAGTCATGCCTACACGCAGGTAAGTGACACCTAGAATTAAAAAAGGGCAAACAGTGAACATCTCCCGAAGGTTTGGAAGGATTTTGAAATCATTTTTGGATACCCTTTTCAAAGATATTCCTTATCAGTGCAACAAATAGATCATATTCCTGAAAAATATTTATAATGATGAGTCTATTTGAGAAGCAAACCAATCATATTATGGAGCATAATTATCAAAACCAAGACCAAGACCTCCATAGGAATCAAAATGATGAAGTGTCTGAAGATGACATTGTGAGAGCATCCCAAGATCCCATGTTTATGAAAATAATGGAATTAATTTTGAATATAGATAAAGAAGCATAATTCCTAACTTTAGCTCAATCGAGAGCTAAGCTTTGGCATAATTATGACACATCAACCTTGAGGAAGAATGAGGAAAAACAAAAAGATACAACATCTAAAAAGTCATCATTAATATCAATTTGTCCTTTTCGAAATGATGAAGTGTTTGAAGATGACATTGTGAGAGCATCCCAATATCCCATGTTTATGGAAATAATGGAATTAATTTCGAAGAAGGATAAAGAAACATATTTCCTAACTTTAGCTCAATCAGGAGCCAAACTTCCTCATAATTATGACACATCAACCTTGAGGAAGAACGAGGAAAAACAAAAAGATACACCATCTAAAGAGCCATCATTAAGATCAATTTGGCCTTTTCTTTATGATGACGAGCCATCCGTATCTTCATCCTCCTCACAAAAAAAACATTTAAGAGCAACAAACCTATCTTAGATCAAGGGAAATTTCATGATGAATCTATTTGTGATCAAGGTAATAAAGAATGTGAAGAGAAAGGTACCACTCTCAAGCAAGATCTAATGCACAAATCTCTATCTACCAAGGTTTCTCCCATAGCTTGTACTCCTTTCATCTTTCATTCATCTCACAAAGCTTCACAAATATCCAAAATTCCTCCATCAAAGAGTGAGCCTAATGATGACACTTTTCACGCTGACTATATTTACCCTCAAGGGCTATCTCTAAAAGAAACCCAAGCTAACTTACATCTTGTTGCAGATCATTTCCATGCTTCAAAGATCTTGGACCTCAAAGCTTCATGTGCTTCAATTCCTATTGTACCCATTCAAAAGGATCCTACATTATTCTTCCAAACATCCCCCAAACATATACAAACATCTACCTTGTCCTTAGAAGTGGCTCCATGTCAAGAGGATAATCCAAAGAGAAAAGAAAAAACTGTTGATAAAGATCAAGATCAAGATTATATACAATCCCCTCCCATATTTGATGAGTATCCCATATCCACAGAACCTTGTGATGATCCCCTTGCATCCTTTCATGTCTTCCAAGATGATATCCTTTCATTCCAAGAACAAAGTACCCTTCCAAGTTCCATATTTTCTCCACCTCCCAAGCAAGATCAAGATATCCCTTCCATAATTTCCAATGAGCATATTGAAAGTCAAGAGAAAAATACCCTCTCTACACCATTCGAAGATCCTTGTCAAGCTCAAAGTATCCCATCATTTCCTTGTCATATTCCTCCATGTTCACCTCAAGAAACCATCATTCTTCCAAATCCCTTGCATGCTAATAAATCCCTTCAAGCTCTAGTTGATCTGATCAAATGTGTTCCTATCAAAGCTACTCATGAGCCTATTGGTGTAAAGATAAATCTTAAAGATGAGAACGTTGGTAATGCAGCTCCTTCCAAAGATATTGATATCCCTTTCACACCTTATATCCCTCCATTCAAATGCAACCACATGCCTCCACTATCCTCAAAATCCATTTTGGGTTTCTATGTCCCAAAACAAAAGTCTTCATCCCTTCCATCCATATTAGGTCCATATATTCCTCCATCCTCCATTCCTATCATCCCTAGCTCTCCATTCACTTACCCTACCATGTATCAAGATCAAAAAAGGCACACATACTTGAAGAATGTCCAAACACCAATCCATATGAACCCTCCATACTACTCCTATTCATCCACAATTCCTAAGTCTTTTGGAAGCAATTTTGATGTGCAACATAAAAATCATAAATCCAAGAATCCATATGTGTATAAAAATCACAATGACCCATCTAATCAACATGTGAATGAAAAGAAAAATGAAATTTCCAAAAGACCGCAAAGGTCCACAAATAAAAATGAAATATCCAAAAGGCCGCAAAGGTCCACCAAGAAAAAAGAAAAAAATAAAATGTGTTTTCCTAAATCCCTCATTGAAGAAATGCATTCAAAAGCATCACAAAAGAAAGAAAAATCAAAGAATATGTGGATTCCCAAGTCACTTTTGAAAGACTTGCATATAAAAGAAAAATCAAAATTGACATTCAGGCTTCCAAAGGCTTCCATTCCATCTCCTTCCAAACATCTTCCACTTTCCAAGTCTAATTTGGGTTCCTATATACCAAAATCCACTACCTCAAAAAGATCCTTACCTCCTTCATCTATTGTTCCTCCATCATTCTACCACTCTTCAAAGTGTGTGTCAAAGTTGATCTTGCCAACATTTCCATCTACAACATACCTTCTTCTTATCCCCACATTCATTTTCCAATACTTACTTTCCATACTTACATCCCTCTTATCAATATCTTTGAGCATCCTAGCTATACCCTTGGTTTATAACAACATATATTTCATAAGAGCATTGTCCAAAGATCCCGATGTTGGGAAAATATTGAAAAATACAAAAAAAGAGAAAAAAAAAGAAAACAAAAGAAAAAAAAAAGGCGCCTTGGTGAAAACCTAGCAATAGGCACCTTGGTAGCAAAAGTAAAGAGAAACAAATACCATGATGAAAACCTAGTAAACAGGCATCATGTGTAATTCCTCCTTCTTGCACTCCACACTTGGGGGCAATTTTCATCCATATTTCCTCTCCCACCTTCATCTTGACAAAGTTGGATACATCCATGAGCATTAAGTATCTTGACATCTGTTATCCTTTCCATCAACTTATGTACTTGTTGCATCCATGTTATCCTTTCCATTAGCTTATTTACTTGTTGCATCCATGTTATCCTATCATGATCTTGCTTATCCCAAATTCACCTTCATTATTCCATTGAAAATCTTTACATAATCCCAAAACATCCCTTCATAGAATCCATCACCCCTTTACCCGTATTGTGTTATCTTATCCACATCTTACCCAAATTGACCCCTTGGTCTTGATCAAAATGAAGAACTTAAAGTACAAAATTTGTTATCAAAAACTTCTTGACATGTCCACTCTTTTGGATCCCTCATTTTTATGACAATAGATCATTATCCTATAGGCTATCTAGCACTACATCATTGGCTTCCATGACTTATCCAAAAACATGCTTCACATTGCTATATCATTTTTCCTTAGCTTGGGTAATCTTGAGGAGATGGTCCTACGGGTCACATTCGCATGCTTCATCCATCATGGCCTTTCCATCTCTAATCCATCAACTTGAAAATCTATCCTTCATGTCCTATATCTTGCTATACATTGGGGGCAAACCAATGTGATCTTGTTTAAGAGTTGGTAATTTCTTGCATAAAGTGCTTTGAGCTACATCTTGCATAAACCGAGCTTTTGTAATATTTTGGAAGTTTGCCTAAGTCCAACATTTTTCCTATCCAACTAGGGGCATCGGATCTTAATCAATGGATTTCAACAAATGACATCAATTCACATGAAGCAATGCAAGTCAATTCAATAGTGTTACATTTGGTCACAATCAGAGAGAGATCAGAGCTTCAGAAGAGAGATATTTTTATTGAACCTTTGATGGATATCATTGTTCACAACCAAGTATTTTGATCCTACAAATTGATCCTTGAACCTTCATTGACTTTATTATTTAGGATTAAAAATTGACATCACTCAAAAGATCAGAATGTTTGGAAATTCTTTTTGGAAATCTTGATACATTGCAAAACACTTGAAGCTTTTTGATGATCTTTATTGAATTGACTTTTATCACATCTTTTTAGCTAATCGATGATGTTTTGACTAGATTGGTAATGATAGAGACATGATATTTTATTGCCTTTGAGTGAATGTCTTGAGGGAGATCCATCAACTTATGTGAATTCATCTAATGACATGGTCATCAAAGAACCATTGAGGACTATCACATAGGGTGGAGGGTTGACCTTTGTTTGCAACATTGAATCGATTAAAACCGGTATTCATACCCCCATAGTTGGTTATTCAACTAGTGAGGGTTGTACTAGTTTTCCAAAAAGGTTACCAAAAGCAATAAAAAGTAGTATTCATATCATCATGATGTGGTCAGTGATGGTTGTACTTTCTTTCTGGTCCCACAATGCTCAATGATGAAAATATATCTCTATGGGATTTCTTTGTTAAAAGCTAGTGACAATTAGATGCATTGCATTACATTTTCATGATAGATTACTTGCATATTTATGGGATTTTCCTTAATCAAAGGGGTGGAAGTTAAAAATGAGTACATCATCAATGTCCTAATCAATGTCTTCAAATATCTGACTCATCAAATTGATTAATGCTACATCCAAGATTATCATTACTATGCATCTGCTCACCTAGGGGGAACCTCGTCATCTAATCAATTAAAGGAAATCTAATTCTCTTCATTACTTGTATCTACATCTACACTTGATTTATATGAAATGACCCTATCTATCAGCCTCCCACCTTTAATCTTCTCATCAAATCCAATCCAATCGAATATCAATTAGTCAAATCATCCAATTGATCATTTAACATCAATCAAGTTATCCTATCATCTGTTTGCTCATCTTGAGCGTATCAAATCTCCTAAATCTAGATCATGAGGAAGGGAAATCAATCCATTTGTTCATGTCTCTATGTCTTGAGAGAGAATTATCAATATCAATCCTATCAGTATCAGTACTATTAGCTACCATCATTTGTTCGTGTCTCTATGTCTTGAGAATGAATTATCAGTATCAATCCTATCAATATAAATCCTATCAGTGTTCTACTATCAACATACCTATCCTATCTGATTGGCATCAATACAACATCAACCAAGTGATTTTGACTAACATCAAGTGACATCCAAACATCATCAACTATCTCAAACATCAACAACACTTTCTCAATCATAGTTTTTCTCATCAACTTCTTTCAATCAAACCGGGGCAATTTGTTGGAAATAACATATCATCAATGTTTTTTAGAAATGAAAACATATTGGATCAATAAATCAATCATTATCATCATATTTGTCTATCAAGCAATCAATATGTTTCATTTCTGAGGGGGCATCATAAGAGTATCAAATTGGCATCAAATATCATGAAATCTGGGGCATTAAAATTTTGAACTATTATCAGTGAGGTATATCAGTGGGGCATATCAAATGTTGAATCATATCATGTTCTAGCAATCAATTTCATATCAGGTTATCAAATCAAATTAGAATAAGTG
The DNA here is from genome assembly GCA_027943335.1 of Chamaecyparis obtusa. Taxonomy (NCBI): domain Eukaryota; kingdom Viridiplantae; phylum Streptophyta; class Pinopsida; order Cupressales; family Cupressaceae; genus Chamaecyparis; species Chamaecyparis obtusa. The sequence goes on along the minus strand of BSBK01000747.1, from coordinate 374,157 downwards.
ATCAAGACATAAAAATTTCTTTGAATCAATGAGCTTCGCACATCAATTCAAAGAGGGGCATTTGTAGACATAAAAAAATGGACAAGTGCTTAAAATCATTAAAATTGCAAATTCTTAATAAAAATGCTACAATTCTCATCAAAATGGATCAAAGCAAATCAAAATGGACATTTATAAATCAAATTGGACAAAATCAATAAAATCAAAGGAAAAATCAAATAATGACATTAAATAGTTAAATACAAGCTTAAAGGGGTCAAAAACACTATATAATTGATTTTAATCAATTAATTGTATAGTTGTTAAATCAAAAATCAAATTGAACCTATTCCCTTCCATGGCTAATTTAATTAAATGATGGAATTTAATTAATCCTAATATCTTTCAACAACAATTTGAGCAACCAATGAGAATTGAGAAACAAAAGCACATGGATCACTCTAAAATAGTTGAATCTCAATCACACATTTCAACTTTGAATCTCAATCACTCAAATTTGTCTTTTTGTCCAAACCTTTGAGACAAACATTTAAATTTTCTCCCCATTTAAAAACATTGCAAATTTTTTGACTCAACCAAGGCTAAATCATGGTTACTTCACTCTACCCCCTACCCTTGGGAATTTACTATAAATGAGAGGCATTTTGAGAGCAATAATCAGCTTAGAAATTCATTTGCAAAGCATCACCATTATAGGCAATTTCATAGCAAGTGAGAGGCATTTTGAGAGCAATAATCATCTTAGAAATTCATTTGCAAAGAATCACCATTATAGGCAATTTCATAGCAATTGAGAGCATATGAATTATCTTTGTATCACATTTGATCACATTTGAGAACTAGATTAAGCATTTGTACTATCATATTTCTCATTCTAGATTTGTCACTAGTGGAGAATACGCTGAGAGATTCACTTACCAAATTAGTTAGAGAACCATGGGATGTCATGGATGTTAATTTCAATTCTTAGCTTAAATTTGCATAGTATTTTCCTAGAATTGTAGTTGATTATCCTAATTTCATGAAGGTGTTTAACGTTCTCACACACTTATAAAACAACATATATTGTGTGAAGTGTTTGATCTCACTTTATTTGTTTTGCTGTTGATATTCACTAGCTATGTGGTACTCCCTATTTATGATCATTTCATGAGCAAATGTCTTGATGGCTTGTGGGCTGCAAGCTAGGGCATCATACATTGTTCATGAGCTCACTGTTTAATACTGACATTGTTTACATCTTTTCATTTGGAATGCTTGATGACCTGTGAGCTTTGAGAGATAGGACATCATTGCTATTACCTTCAAGGCATTGTGTGAAGTGTTTGATCTCTCTTTATTTGTTTTGTTGTTGATATTCACTATGTGGTACTCCCCATTTATGATCATTTCATGAGGAAATATCTTGATGGCTCATGGGTTGCAAGCTAGGGCATCATGCATTATTTATGAGCTCTTTGTTTGAGCACCGACCAATCAAATAGGGACATGAGGTGCTCAAACAGTGAGCTCATAAACAATGCATGATGCCCTAGCTTGTAGCCTGTGAGCCATCAAGACATTTCCTGATGAAATGATCATAAATAGGGAGTATTGTTATGATTTTTTATTAAGAAATTATTAAGACAAAGTATTTTGGGTTAGTTTTATGTTGTTTTATAAGATTTTATTAAGACTAAATATATGATGTAAACTCATAGTTATACTTGATATATATAATACAGTGGTATGTAGTATAATCTATACATTTGTGAGATGTGATTGATTCCAGCTATATGATATTTTGGGATTAAATTGGCGAGTTTGTATACTTTCTCCATTTAAACTAACCTATGACTTCAAAATAGGAATTATGAAATATAGTTGTAGGTAGTTATCTCTTCTATAATGATGGAGGAGTGAAAGGTAATGATCAATGAGGTTGCTTCTCTTAGATCATACATTAATACACTTATTGTTTTGAATTTGATCTTGGGCATCATGCAATGTTATTACTGTCATTGCATGCTTGCTGCTATTGTGTGCCATATATTATTTTATACACTGTTTATTTCATTGAGACCGTGAGCTTGGCATTTGTAATGTATTTTCTTTTATTGGATCAATTCTACCATGTTGTTGAGGCTGTAAATGCATTGAATCACCACTTCCATTCTATTTTTATAGTAGCAATATAACAAACATAGCACCGACCAATCAAATAGGGACATCAGTAAGACATTTAATGCATTATTACTTCATCATGATGATAAAAATGTCATTAGCTAAAAGCACATAGAATGTGGGTAGATGCATTGAATCACCACTTCCATTCTATTTTGATAAAGAGGAATTTTGTTATAAAATTTCAAGGCATGGAATTTTATAACTGTACATATATTTTATGAGTATAATTGTACAACAGAAGAGCACCCACATGCCTTGGTTGTTATTGGTCCATGAAAGGTTTTGGTTTGCCTTTCCCAATTGAGATGTCATCCTAAGATTCAGAAGGACCAAGGTAATAATAAGTTTTGAACATAAATGCATGATTGTGGATCCTCAAGTAGGAGTTGTGATGCAAAGGAAGAACACTTATATGGGTTTACCCACATAAGGACAATGGTTTCATTCATCTTTCTTTCAAGTGCTCTTGGGTACTTTCCTTGGCTTCTGGGCTTGGGCATCCTATAGGGGTTGAACCAAAATTATGAAGGCAATAAGGACACATAAAATAATAGGTTTGGGGACTTAGACTTATGTTCAATCCTTAGTAATGGTTTGGGGAGCTAATTAGTAGATGAGTGACTACAATACCCTAGTTTTCATTATTAGATGATCTTTCTTAATTTGTGTTCATTTCATGCAAAGATACATGTACAGGAAAATAAATTTTAGCATCTAAAGATTACATGTATATATATGAAAAATAACTTGTATATACTATACAAGGAAAATAAATTTCAGAAGAAAATGCAAGAGTACAGGCATAAATAAGAGGATGAACATAAATAATAAGGGTGGCAGACATTGCCTAAAGTGATGAATTTTTGACCTAGGTATGAATCTAGTGTGCCCCTGTGTGATCCAGAACCTGCAAAGAAAAGAGAGATGGGGGTTAGATAAAAAATATCTAAGCAATGAATGGCATCCTATTACTGATCCTCATCTACAATTATGCATGTGCATAGTCAAGCCATACACTTCTAAAAGAAAAACCATGCTACAGGACATGTGCACTCAGAAGAATGTTGCAGAGAGTAAATGGATGCATTTATGTCTACATGAACACCTGGTGAGTCACTATTGTATCCTCATCATTCAAATAGTGCAACCACAACACCAGATGTTTCTGTTTCATCTGGTGTTGCTATGACATCATTTCCAAATGATGCACCCACAACAATCACACACCATGCCCATCATCACAAGGCAATCATGAGAAAGCATGAGTAAGAAATGGAAGGGGCATACATCATCATCAACTCAGAGGAGAAAAGCATCAAATATGCATATTAAGGGAGGAGCACATCATGGATTTCAAGTAAAGATCATAACATCACAACATGGTTGGCAGCCCCAAGGAGGTGTTAGAATAATTGAGAGGGGGGTGAATCAATTATCCAGTGTCCCAAAACAAAATGTATAATCCAAAACATATTCTTTAACTTCTGCTACTCGGTAAACATAAAATACTTTCACTATCTGTGTTTTTACCGATTGTCAGTCTAAACTTTATAGTAGTTACTGATCAAATCTAACATGTAATATGCAAAGTATGATAAAAAGAAAATATCACAATCAACACATAACACAAGAGATTTAATGTGCAAACCATGTGAAGGGAAAAACCACCTGGGACCGGCAACCCAAAATGTTCACTCTTATGAAGTGAGGTCAGTGAAGACCCAACCCTGTTAAAGGTTACAAACACATTGTTAGGTGTGACCTTGTTAGAGGATTTTAGACCAGAAGTTATCATCCAACCAGCAGTTACTCTAGGGTTGACATGATAACAATGTTCACTCTATGAATGAAACATCAAAAGACTTTCATAGTCCACTCGGTTAAGAGTTTTGATTATGTACAATGGTTAAATATGTAATAGTAGATGATCTACCTTGAAACAACTTTGATTGTAGTTTACAGATCACTGTTCAGCTCATTCAAATCTTTTTGATCAATATATCACTTCAGATTCAATACTATATCAACTTACTATCCATCAACAATTAATCTATGTAGCTCAGTAATTATTCTGTAGCTCGGTTCTACTAACTAGTATGATCAAAATGCATGAAAACTCCTTCACATGATAATTCTGTAGTATCTTCTTCTTCTGACGTCTTTCAACAATGAAACCAATGTCTCTTATATAGATGAGTAAATCATTTTCTTTTCCTCCATCAAATTTTGCCGCTTAATCATATTCATAGATTTTATCGCTTTAAGCTTTCTTGGCTGATGTGTCAATAACACATTTCAATCTGCTCCATTAGATCTTCCTTGAATTATGTTAGCCGTCGATCTTCATAACAAACCTTATCTGTTACCTTGATTTCATACACTTTCCAGCTCATCACTTTATCGACTAAACTGATCATTTAATTCCTTTCTATTTTGCTTGGTTAACAAAGAAATGCATTGGTGAACACAAGCTCGATTAACACTATGCTCGGTATACACTACACTCTGTCGGTGTATATTGGAATGCTTCATTTACTAACAACACTGCTTTGTGTCTTTTAGCTCTATTCTTCATCATAGATGAATGCAACATAATAAAGTCGATATCATCAAGTCACAGATTCATCAACAAGTTACTCAGTGTATTCCTTATCCTCATTTGACATATACATCTTCCTCATGTAGATATTTATGTTCTTCATCTCTTTCTCCTTTCTTCAGATGTGTCGGTATAGTGACTTACAAGATAAGTACTGTTAAACTAGTTGACATCAATGACAACATAATACTGATTTAATCATCTTGCATATCTAATCAGTAAATCCTTAGTAATCTTGAATTACAGATTCTTCATTCAGGTTCTAAATCAGTTGTAGTTCATCAATCTCTCCCTTTGGCATTGATGGCAACTCAAGTAATATGAAGTGTACCATACACATACCAAACATGTATTCTACAAATTTGTGAACAAATGCTATGTAAGCTCTCCCTGGCTTAATATTTTTAATCACTATGTTACTAAACAATATTAAAAAATATAGCTTTTTCATTCTCTCCCTTAGATAGTTCTCTTCGGTGCATATCTCTCCCTTTCCTTTTCATATTATTTATCTCTCCCTTTGAAAAAAATTCCAAAGAAACAAATAAATAAGCAACTTTGTAGTAGCTAAGTGACTCTATGTTGTCCAATACAATCTCTGTATCTTTGTATACTAATATCCCAATCTATTTCAGTTCTTCAAACTTAATCACAACCTTGAACATTATCCAAAGTGTGAACTATGCTACATCAACATGAATGATCTTCTAATAAGATTAGGCTGATGCAACATCTAGATCACATTAGTGACCGATAGACAGGGGACGGACCCCAAGTCTAGTCCTCAAGTATTCAAATGTGTCCTTCGGTAGAGGCTTTGTAAAGATATATGCAAGTTTTTCTTTGGATGTAACAAATTCTAACTTCACTTGCTTCTCTTGCACTTGTTCTCTTAAGTAATGATACTTTAATTGATATACTTTTTCTTAGAGTGCATCACTGGATTCTTTGAAATATTAATAGCACTTGTGTTGTCACAGTATATAATCACCAGGTCAGTGATTACCTCATTCATTCCTTCAAACACTTGCTTGATATATGAAATGTTTGAGAAATTAGTAGCAATAGCAACATACTCTACTTTAGTTGTAGACTAAGAAATACAAGCCTACTTTTTACTTGTCCAGGTTACAAGTCTTTCACCAAAGAAAAATGCTCCTTCGGTGGTGCTTTTTCTGTCATCCACATTTCTAGCCCAATCAACATCAGTATAAACCTTCAACTCAAACTTACCTTCCTTAGGATACAATAATCCATAATCCTCTATCTTTTTTAGGTATCTTAAGATCCTTTTAGTAGCAATCATGTGTGATTCTCTAGGATTAGCAGAATATCTAGCAACAATTCCCACAACATGTGCTATATCTAGTCTACTATGAACTACATACATTAGTTTACCAATCATGGATTAGTAAAGTGTCTAGTTTATCTCTGTAGTTTCATCTTCCTTTGTCAATTTACTTCTAGTAGCCATCAGTGTTCCCACAAGTTTAGCATCTTCCATGCCAAATGCCTTAAAGACTTCCTTTATGTACTTGGACTGTATGATGAATATCCCATCACTCTGTTGAATAACTTGTAGTCCTAGAAAGAATTTAATCTCTCCAAACATAGACATTTCAAACTCATTCCTCATGTCATCAGCAAAAGATTTACATACATGATCTTGACCTCCAAAAATAATATCATCAACAAAAAATTCAGCAATAAGAATAGTGTCATCAATATCACCTTTCATGTACAAATTGTTGTTCTCACTAGTTCTTACAAATCCAATACTTAACAAGTAAGTATGAAGCCTTTCATACCATGCTCTTGGTGCTTGCTTCAAACCATATAAATCTTTGTGTAATCTACATACCATGTCTTTGTTGTCTGGATCAACAAATCCTTCAGGTTGTTCTATGCAGCCCTCTTCTTCAAGTATACCATTCAGAAATGCTGACTTCACATCCATTTGATAAACCTTAAATTTCTTATGTGCAACATATGCAAGTAGCATTCTAACTCCTTCCAATCTAGCAAAGGGTGCAAATGTCTCACCATAGTCAATGCCTTCTTCCAATCTCGCTTTATTTCTTGTCACTTCACCATTTTCATTCACTTTGTTCCTGAATATCCATTTAGTACCGATAACATTCTTGTCCTTTGGTCAGGGTACTAAGCTCCAGGTTTTGTTTTTCTCTATTTGCTCTATTTCCTCCTTCATTGTATTAACCCATTCTTCATTCTCTAATGTAACTTTCACATTTTTTGGTTCAAATTCAAAGACTAGACATGTACCTTGTCTTGCTTTGCTTCTTGTCTGCATGCCAGCTTGTCTATCTCCAATAATTTGTGTCTCAGGATGATGTCTTCTAACAAAACTAGCTAGTACTTAGTTTCTTCTTTCTTGTTCATCCTGTTCAGGTTCATGTGCTTTCTCGGTAGCACCATCTTGTTCATCAGTTTCCCTTTCCTGTTCCTCGGGGTTATTTTCCTATTGATTGGTTATCACAGGTTGCGACTTTGGTAGATAATCAGGATGTTCAATGTAAGTGAATCTACCATAGTCTTCCGGCTCCTTTCTTTCCTCTATGTTCTTGTCATCAAACTCATCAACACGGACATTCATACTTTCAATTATCTTATTTGTAACCTTATTCAGACATTTGTATGCTTTAATCTTAGTAGAATATCCCAAGAATATTCTTTCATCACCTTTAGAATAAAATTTCCCATTTCTCTCATCTTTCAGAATAAAACATTTGCTTCCAAAAATCCTAAAATAACTTACAATAGGTTTGTGTCCAAACCATAGCTCATAAGGTGTCTGGTTGGTGTCCTTCTTCAGTTGTACTCAGTTAAGCACATATATAGCTATACTGATAGCTTCCCTCCAATATGTCTGAGAAATATTCCTTTGTATCATAAGTGTCCTTGCATAGTCAATGATTGACCTGTTCCTTCTTTTAGCAATCCCATTCTGCTGAGGTGTCCTCGGTGCAGAGACCTGTCTCTTAATACCTGCTCATTATAGAAATTAGTAAATTCATTAGAGATAAATTCACCTCCTCTATCAGATCTTAAGAATTTTAATTCTTTTCCAGTCTCTTTTTTACCTTTGCCTTATACCACTTAAACATCTTAAATGCTTCAAATTTCTCTTTCAAGAACATAACAGTCATCAGTCTAGTATAGTCATCAACAAAAAGAATAAAACATCTATTACCATAATAGCTCTAAGTTCTCATAGGATTGCATAGGTTGGTATGAACCAACTCAAGTATCTTCTTTGTTGAGTAGTCTTTTCTCTTAAAACTAGACTTAGTCATCTTACCTTTTTGACATTCATGACACATAGCATGATCCAGTTTTGACAAGTTAGACAACCCTCTAACTATTTTCTTCTTACTAATCTTGATCATGTTATCAAAATTCACATGACATAACCTCTTATGCCACAACCAAGCATCTTCATCCTTCATTAATAAACAAGAAGACTGATCAATATCAAGATAAAATAGATTACCTTTGGATTGTGTACTAGTTCTGACAAGTCTTCCTCCATTATCATAGATTCTTACCTTTCTTCTCTCAAAAGAAAGTCGATGGCCTGATTTATTCAGCTATGCCACACTTAACAAATTATAGTTCAGTCCATCTACCCAATATGCATTTTCACATTTTATTCTATCATTAATCATCAGTGAACCTTTAACTCTTACCATACAAGGTGCATCATTTCCCATCCTTATAGATCCTCCATCATATTCATCAAGTAGATCAAATTTCTCTATATCACTCGTCATATGATGTGTACATCCACTATCTATGATCCATGTATCATTTCTTCTTACTTTAGAGATCAATGCTGTTTCTTCATGTTTCTCTTCTTCCTCTCAATCATCTTTCATAGCAACAAACACTACTTCTACATCATCATCAGTGTCAGATTCAGATTCAAATTCTTTGGCTATGTAACATACCTTTTTCCCTTTGTCATAGCTATCTCGGTTATCTCTGTTGTTGTGTCGGTAGCCTCTATTGACTCTTCTCCCATAGCTTCCTTCGGATCGGTCTTTGGATCTATCATCATCTTTCTTATTTGGACATCTAGCAGCGATGTGGCCAACTTCTTTACAATTAAAACATGCTAAAGGTATCTTGCCTCTATACCTTCCTTTACCTTTGGGAAATCTTTTGGCCATAAGAGCTTCAAGCTCATCAAGTTCATCATCGGTATTACTATCACTATCATTATTTTTATTATTCCTACTACTAGACTTACCAATCTTCAAAGAAGACATGAAAGAGGATTCAACAGAAGGTACAACACTATTGTCAAAGTTATTCAATTCAAAGGTTGTAAGCTTACCAATTAGTGTGTCAAGAGTAAGATTCGATGTAGCTCTCATTTCATGAATTGCAAAGATCCCGATCGCATAAACTAGTAGCAAAGTTCTGAGAATCTTTCTTATCATTGTTTCATTCTCAATAAATCCATCTGATGCTCTAATAGCATGTACTACCTCTTTTAGTCTATTTTTGTATTGCACAATGTTCTCACCTTCTTTCATCTTCATATCGTCAAAATGACCTCTTAAGATTTCTACTCTGGCTCTCTTAACATTCAAATCTCCACTATATATTAGAGTCAGTTTATCATACATGGATTTGGCAGTAGTGCATCCCTTAATGTCTTCAAATTCAGCATTGGTACAGGTAGCAAAAAGTTCCATCATAGTAATTTTGTGTTCATGCTCGTCTTTTAGTTGATCAAGTGTCAGGGGACCTAGAGTCAGTTCAATGTAGCCATTCTTCATCAATTCTAGTGTTGAGTTCCCAATTCCAAATATGTGCAACATCGTCTGGCTTTGCCATACTGTGAAGTTATCTTTGTTTAGCTTTGGCACTTCCCTCTTATACATCTTGAGACCTTTTTGCTAAAGTCCTTAAAAACTTTGTTCTAAGAAACCACAGCTCTGATACCAATTGTTAGAATAACTGAGAGGGGGGTGAATCAGTTATCCAGTGTCCCAAAACAAAATGTATAATCCAAAAAAAATTCTTCAACTTCTACTACTTGGTAAACATAAAATACTTTCACTATCTATGTTTTTACCGATTGTCAGTCTAAACTTTATATTAGTTATTGATCAAATCTAACATGTAATATGCAAAGTATGATAACAAGCAAATATCACAATCAACACATAACACAAGAGATTTAACATGGAAACCCTGTGAAGGGAAAAACCACCTAGGACTGACAACCCAAAATGTTCACTCTTCTGAAGTGAGGTCAGTGAAGACCCAACCTTGTTAAAGGTTACAAACACACTGTTAGGTGTGACCTTGTTAGAGGATTTTAGACCAAAATTTATCGTCCAACCAACAGTCACTCTGGGGTTGATAGGATAACAATGTTCACTCTATGAATGAAACATCAAAAGACTTTCATAGTCCACTCGGTTAAGAGATTTGACTGTGTACAATGGTTAAATATGTAACAGTAGATGATCTACCTTGAAACAACTTCAATTGTAGTTTACAGATCAATGTTCAACTCATTCAAATCTTTTTGATCAATATATCACTTCAGATTCAATACTATATCAACTTACTGTCCATCGGTAATTACTCTCTGTAGCTTGGTAATTGTTTTGCAGCTCAGTTCTTACTAACCAGTATGATCAGAATGCATGAAAACTCCTTCACGTGATAATTCTGCAGTATCTTCTTCTTCTGGCATCTTTCAACAATGAAACCAATGTCTCTTATATAGACGAGTAAATCATTTTCTTTTCCTCCATCAAATTTTGCCACTTAAGCATATTCATAGATTTTGCCACTTTAAGCTTCCTCAACTGATGTGTCAATAACACATTTCAATTTGATCCATTAGATCTTCCTTGAATTATGTTAGCCGTCGATCTTCATAACAAACCTTATCTGTTACCTCGATTTCATACACTTTCCAGCTCATCACTTTATTGGCTAAACTGATCATTTAATTCCTTTCTGTTCTACTCGGTTAACAAAGAAATGCATCGGTGAACACAAGCTCTGTTAACACTACGCTCGGTATACACTACACTCCGTCAGTGTATACTAGAATGCTTTATTTACTGACAACACTACTTTGTGTCTTTCAGCTCTATTCTTCATCATAGATGAACGCAACATAATAAAGTCATTATCATCAAGTCATAGACTCATCAACAAGTTACTCAGTGTATTCCTTATCCTCATCTAGCATATACATCTTCCTCATGTAGATATTTCTATTCTTCATCTCTTTCTCCTTTCTTCAGATGTGTCGGTATAGTAACTTACAAGATAAGTACTGTCAAGCTAGTTGACATCAATGACAACATAATACTAATTTAATCATCTTGCATATCTAATCAACAACTCCTTAGTAATCTTGAATTACAAATTCTCCATTCAGGTTCTAAATCAGTTGTAGTTCATCAGGAGGCCCCATTGCATGCAGTGAGTAAGCTACATCAAAAAAAGAGGTACACAAATATGCATAATCTATTCATTAATGCTATGGCATGGAGTATATTTGAATTTGCATTCTGAAGGATAAGTAAGAAAGCTAGATGATGCTTTTGAAATTAACAAAGGTATAGATCTAATGAAGTAATGAAGCTACACACATTCTATGTGCTTTGAGCCAATAAAATTTTTATCATCATGATGAAGTAATAATGCATTAAATATCTTACTGATGTCCCTATTTGATTGGATGGTGCTTTATTTTTTATATTGCTGCTATCAAAATAGAATGGTAGTGGTGATTCAATGCATCTACAACCTCAACAACATGGTGACATCGATCCAATAACAAAAAATACATTACAAATGCCAAGCTCACAGTCTTAATGAAATAAACAGTGTATAAAATAATATATGGTGCACAACAACAACAATCATGCAATGACAACAATAACATTGCATGATGCCCGAGCTCAAATTCAAAACAGTAAGTGTATTAATGTATGATCTAATAGCAACAACTTGATTGATCATTAAATTTCACTCCATCATTATAGAAGAGATAAGTACCTACAACTATATTTCATAATTCCTCCTTTCATTGTTTGATTACCATCCAATCAAATAGGGACATGAGGTGCTCAAACTATGAACTCATAAATAATGCATGATGCCCTAGCTTGCAGCCCACAAGCCATCAAGACATTTCCTCATGAAATGATCATAAACAGGGAGTACCACATAGTGAATATCAACAAAATAAATAAATAAAGAGAGATCAAACACTTCATGCAATGCCTTGAAGGTAATAGAAATGATGCCCTAGCTCTCAAAGCTTGCGGGTAATCAAGAATTCCAAATGAAAAGATGTAAACAATGCCAGTATTAAACAATGAGCTCATGAACAATGTATGATGCCCTAGCTTGCAGTCTGCGAGCCATCAAGATATTTCCTCATGAAATGATCATAAATGGGGAGTACCACATAGTGAATATCAACAACAAAACAAATAAAGAGAGATCAAACACTTCACACAATATATGTTGTTTTATAAGATTTTATTAAGACTAAATATATTGTTTTATGAGCTCACTGTTTGAGCACCTCATGTCCCTATTTGATTGGTCGGTGCTCTGTTTGTTATATTGATGCTATTAGATCAAATAGGGATATCGGTAATAAAATAGACACATCAAATAAGGACATCAATAATAAAATAATACACACTATTTTGAATTTGAGCTCATAAAGATTAAGATATCCCTATTTTATTACTAATGTCCCTATTTACATCTTTTCATCAATTGACCCAAAAACATTAAGAATGGTCCTATATGGTCACTAATAGCTAGCTTTCAAAAGAATATGAATGAATGCAAACATACATAAGTGGATGAACATAAATAATGAAGGTACCAAACATTTCCTGAAGTAATGAAGTGTTGACCCAGGGTTCAATCCAGTATGCTCTTGTATGATCTAAAACTTGCAAGGAAGGAAAACATGGGGTTAGATCCAAAGGATCTAAGCAATGCTTGGAACCCTACTACTGATCCTCATCTATAATTATGCATGTGCATAGTCAAGCCATACACTTCTAAAATGAACTATGCTACAAAACATGTGCACTCAGGAAACATATGTATGCAGTGAGTAAGTCAAGACCAAAATGGAGCAAAAAGTATGATGTGAAATGTGTTATCAAGCAACACCTCATGGGTTGTGAGTCAACATGGTATATATGTTGTTTATACAAGATCAGTAAAAGGACATCTACAACCTCAACAACATGGCAATATTAATCCAATAACAAGAAATACATTACAAATGCCAAGCTCACAGTCTCAATGAAATAAAAAGTGTATAAAACAATATATGATGCCTGAGCTCAAATTCAAAATAGTAAGTGTATTAATATATGTATGATCTAATAGAAGCAACCTCATTGATCATTACCTTTAACTCTTCCATCATTATAGAAGAGATAACCACCTACAACTATATTTCATAATTCCTCCTTTGAAGTCATAGGTTAGTTTAAAATGGAGATAGTATACAAACTCACCAATTTAATCCCAAAATTTCATAACATTGCATTCGTGTTGTTGTTATGGTGCACAATAGTAGCAAGCATGCAATGACAACAATAACATTACATGATGCCTGAGCTCAAATTCAAAATAGTAAGTGTATTATTTTATTACTGATGTCCCTATTTGATCTAATATCATCAATATAAAAAACATAGCATCGACCAATCAAATAGGGACATTAGGTGCTCAAACAGTGAGCTCATTAACAATGCATGATGCCCTAGCTTGCAACCCGCAAGCCATCAAGACATTTCCTCTTGAAATGATCATAAATGGGAGTACCACATAGTGAATATCAACAAAAAAATAAATAAAAAGAGATCAAACACTTCACACAATGTATGTTGTTTTATAATATTTTATTACTTGACTATATATATATATATATATATATATATATATATATATATATATATATATATATATATATTATGACAAGCGTTTCAAAAGTGTATCATAATTAAAGGCATGTGAATTCATATTGTACTTAATTTGAATGTCACTGTGTAATGTTTTTACTTACGATATTTCGAGACCCCTCTCCATTTTAAACTAACCTATGACTTCAAAGGAGGAATTATGAATATAGTTGTAGGTAGTTATCTCTTCTATAATGATGGAGGAGTCAAAGGTAATGATCAATGAGGTTGCTACTATTAGATCATACATTAATACACTTACTATTTTGATAGCAATAACATTGCATGATGCTAGAGCTCAAATTCAAAATAGTAAGTGTATTATTTTATTACTGATGTCCCTATTTGATCTAATAGCATTAATATAACAAATAGAGCACCGTCCAATCAAATAGGTACATGAGGTTCTCAAACAGTGAGCTTATAAACAATGCATGATGCCCTAGCTTGCAGCCTGTGAGACATCAAGATATTTTCTCATGAAATAATCATAAACGGGGAGTACCACATAGTGAATATAAAAAACAAAACAAATAAAGAGAGATCAAACACTTCACACAATGTCTTGAAGGTAATAGTAACGATGCCCTAGCTCTCAAAGCTCGTAGGTCATTGAGCATTTCAAATGCAAAGAAGTAAACAATGCCAGTATTAACATTCATATTTTGCCATTAAATCAACAAATGCCATCAAAATGAAATTGAGTTAATGAGAATACAAAGCTCGAATGCCTACCTCAAGTCATGGCTGCATATAAAGATCAAATGCTAAGGAACTATGTTATAAAATTTCATGCCAAATTTCAAGGCATGAAATTTTATAACTGTACATATATTTTCTTCGAGTCCCCCACATTGTAAACTCAATGCTAAGGAGAAAAAAGTATGATGTCAAAAAGTATAAAATTTCATGCCTTGAAATTTTATAACATAGTTCCTAAGCAGCTGCCATATGAAGAGCAGTGCAAGGTGGAAACTTTCTCATTTTGCCACAATTAGGACCCTCTTTTACCATGCTTTATGTTTTTTTTTAACTGAAGACAAAGATTATCTTAATTTGTTATCTTTAAATTTTATTCATTTTATGATTTTAAAAATTGAAATTAAAAATAGAAACTTTTACATCTTTTCATCAAATGACCCAAAGACATGAAGAATCATCATATATGATCTCTAATGGCCAACTTTTAGAAGAATATGAATGAATGAAAATATACATAAGTGGATGAACATAAATAATGAAGGTACTAGACATTTCCTAAAGTAATGAAGTGTTGACCCGGGGTTCAATCCAATATGCTCTTGTATGATCCAAAACTTACAAAGAAGGAAAAAATGGGGTTAGATCCAAAGGATCTAAGCAATTCTTAGCACCCTATTACTAGTCCTCATCTATAATTATGCATGTGCATATTTAAGACATACACAGACTCAACAACATGGTAGCATTGATCCAATAATAGAAAATACATTACAAATGCCATGCTCACGGTCTCAATGAAATAAATAGTGTATAAAACAATATATGGTGCACAATAGCAGCAAGCATGCAATGACAACAATAACATTGCATGATGCTCGAGCTTAGATTCAAAATAGTAAGTGTATTAATGTATGATCTAATAGTAAAAACCTCATTGATCATTACCTTTTACTCCTCCATCATTATAGAAGAGATAACTACCTACAACTATATTTCATAATTCCTCCTTTGAAGTCATAGGTTAGTTTAAGTATTGGACAATGAGCTAATAGGAGTTTCAAATAGATTTGAATAAAAAATAAGAGTATTGAATTTTATTTGTTCCTATTATGATTTCAAGGGAGAAGAAGGCTAAGACCTTTTCATCAGATCAGGGTGGTGTATATAGCTTGTAAGTTTATACGTTTGCTCTTTTTTTGTTTGAGGCTTAATTATGCTAGTTTTTAAACAGAAAGATTTTTCTTTCTTATTTCAAATTCATTCCTTCATATGTCATACCTAATGTATAGTGAATTCATAGGAGTTTCAAATAGATTTGAAGAAAAATTAAGAGAATTGAATTTTAACTATTCTTATTGTGAATTTAGGGGAGAAGAAGCCTAAGAGCTTTACAGCTAATCTTGTGTGGACAAGGTACAAAATTTATTATTGTCACAATCTAAAACTGTATGTCAGTTTCTGGATTTGATTGTGTGCATTATTTAACCATCAAAGTTTTGGATCATACTACATGATCCATCATCAGGATGCTGCTAGAGAGAAAGGAAACATGATCTAAAACTGTTTGGAGTTGATTTCAGCTCTTCATCATAGAAAGAGATCTATAATTTACAGATCATTGTGACAAGTATTTTTAATTCAAATTTATGACTAAGTGTTACAACTAAGAAATGTAAATTAGGTTGAATTCCAAACACCATAGGCAACTTTAGCAGATCATGTTTGATGAAAATGATAATGAAATTTGGCATGTGCAGGTAAAGGAATCATGCGGTCATCATTTTGTTTCGGCTATAGTTTTCATGTATAGTGTTTGTAAAAGTTTTCACCCTTAAACTAAACCTATCCTTCCTAGTATCTAGATTATTGATGCTTCTATTGGTATTAATTTGGATGCTGGTTCTCATGCTCTTTGGTGCCTTTCCATGCTTTATTTGGTGTTGAGTTTTTAACTTGCTAACCTCCTTGTTCTATCAGCGTCCTCTATGATTTCAGATGCTATATTTTCCCGAGTCTGGTTGGTGCCTTACTTTCCCCTCTTTGGTTCCATGCTTTCTTACATTAAGAGTTCATTTTTTCTCTGTATTAGGGCACTATTTCTCCTTGACTGTATTCTTTTGGGGTCTGATCTATTGTAGTTGTTTCTTTTTTCTTTGAATCATTATTTATAATTACTTTTGATGCAATATTTATGTGAAGAATAAGAACAAAATGGTGAACAAGTGTATTTGACAAAGATAAACATGACATATTTTGTTGGTCTAATTGGGTTGGCCTGGTACCATTTACATGGCCTGGCCAGATATTAAACAATGAGCTCATGAATAATGCTAGTATTAAATAGTAAGCTCATGAACAATGTATGATGCCCTAGCTTGCAGCTCGTGAGCCCTCAAGACATTTCCTCATGAAATGATCATAAACAGGGAGTACCACATAGTGAATATCAACAAAAAAAAAAGAAGAGAGATCAAACACTTCACACAATGCCTTAAAGGTAATAGAAATGATGCCCTAGCTCTCAAAGTTGGCAGGTCATCAAGCATTCCAAATGAAAAGATGTAAACAATGACAATATTAAACAGTGAGCTCATGAACAATGTATGATGCCCTAGCTTGCAGCCCGCGAGCCATCAAGAAATTTTTTCATTAAATGATCATAAATGGGGAGTACCACATAGTGAATATCAACAACAAAACAAATAAAGAGAGATCAAACACATCACACAATTCCTTGAAGGTAATAGCAATGATACCCTAGCTCTCAAACCTCGCGAGTCATCAAGTATTCCAAATGAAAAGATGTAAACAATGCCAGTATTCAATAGTGAGCTCATAAACAATGTATGATGCCCTAGCTTGCACCCCGTGAGCCACCAATACATTTCCTCATAAAATGATCATAAATAGGGAGTACCACATAGTGAATATCAATAGAAAAACAAATAAAGAGAGATCGAACACTTTACATAATGCCTTGAAGGTAATAGCAAAGATGCCCTAGCTCTCAAAGCTCACGGGTCATTGAGCATTCCAAATGCTAAGATGTAAACAATGCCACTATTAACATTCATATTGTGCCATTAAATCAACAAATGCCATCAAAATGAAATTGAGTTAATGGGAAGACAAAGCTTGAATGCCTACCTCAAGTGCCAATTCCCTCTTCCCACAAGGTGCCAGCCTCTTCGCACTTGCCAAACTTGAATGCCCTCTTTGCGCCATGCAAAAGTGTAGTGCTGTCTTCGTGGTAGCTCTTCAAATTGATAAAAATTACAAATGAAACTTTATTTTTCTTTTTTTTTGTTTATAACCAAAGGGGCGTCGCAATTATGATGTGATCATTGCTATTACGACACCATTGGGGGTACTTGCAAAAAAAAAACACAAATTGTAGTGGTGTCAGAAAATTGGCATCGAAATTCGACCCCAAATGTTGTAGTGAGAAGGGAGAGATCAAATTGTTCAAAGACAATAAACCCTATACCAACACTAATAATAATCATTATGTATCTAATTATAACAACAATAAAGGATCCAACAATCACAATGATAAACCTAAACTATGGTTGAAGAACAATAACAAAAATCTTGTGAATGATGGAGTAGTGGAGGCACACAACTTAAAATATACCCCCTTTAATTTATCAAGTGGAGAAAATTCTACATATAATGTGAATCAAACGAACAAAGCTCCTTTCAATAATACCAATTACAACAATAACAATAACAATGCTAACAATAATCCCTTCAATAATTTTAATGTCAAAAAACCTATGCCTTTCTTTTCCACATATCAAATGAGAAAATTCACCTTTCTAGGTGAACCATTGGAAAATGCGTTAAGGACTTTGGTGGCCAACAAAATCATTACCTTACCCGAGTTAAGGCCATATGAACCCCAAGTTAAGCTGAATTGGTGGAATGATTCTCACAATTATGAATACCATCATAATAAGGGCCATAAAACTAATGAGTACATGAAATTGAAACACCTTGTGCAAGACCTAATTGATGATGGGACGATAAAGGTTGAAGGGCCCCAAAACAATGAAGATCATACGGCCTTCAAAAATCCTTTCCTAAATCATGAAAAGGGTGAGTCATCAAACACTAATCAAAATAATAAAAGAGGTAATGAGAAGGTCAATTTTTTCCATACCTATGATAACATCATTAATACTTTAGATAGTGATGAAAATACCATAAATGTTATCATGGTAAAAGAGAAGCAAAGGGAAGCAACATCTAATGTTGTAACTAGGGGGCAAGAATAAAAAATTACTCTACCTGGAAATGCTCCAAGAATTGTTCTACCAAATCAAACCTCATCTTCATCATCAAAACAATATAATTTGGTAGATCAATTACAACGAACCCCTGCTCAGATCTCTATTTTAGAATTGCTCAAGCTCCCACCAACTCACAAGGAGATTCTAGAAAAAGCCTTGGTAGAGACTAATGTGCCTCTAAATTTAGATGCAGACAAATTTCAAAACATGGTAGGACATCTTATTGCACCTCATTACCTATCTTTTTCAAAGAAAGATGACATGTCATTAAACCACCCCCAAAACTTGCCTTTGCATATATAGGTTCTAATTCATAAGAATAGAGTAAAAAGAGTCCTTATTGATGGAGGAGCTGACTTGAATATTTGTACCCTAAACTTGGTAAAAGCCTTAGGATTTTTTGAGGAGGCTATTGACGCAAAGAAAAAGATAACTATAAAAGCCTACGGTGATGAAGAGAGAGTTTCTAAGGGTGTCATAATACTTCCTATCAGAGTTGGTCCAATGTAGAAAAAAACCATTTTCCAAGTCCTAGACCTAAAGTTGACTTACAATATCTTACTAGGGAGACCGTGGATCCATGAAATGTAGGCCGTGCCTTCGACTTACCACCAATGTCTTAAATTCCCCTATCTAGGACAAGAAATCATGGTAAGTGGGGACTCAAACCCCTTTCAATATTGTAATAACATGAAGCCTATCAATGATTCCTTAGTCCTGTATAATGCATAATGGTCTATTCCTCAAAGAATAGAGCAAGGTCAAAGTTCAAAAGATATCCCATCTTTGAAGGGAAAAGAAAAAGAATAAAAATAAATTGTTGTTGAAAACATCCAAAGTCCTACTAACCTAGCTACATCTACAAAAGGAAAAGAAAAGGTTAGTGAGGAGAGTGCTCCAAAGAAGCAGAAAGAAGACCAAGCTAAATCCATCCAAATCTACACCAAAGATGCTCATTACCAAAAGATGGACCATATGATGAGAAACTTTGAAAAGAAATGTCAAATCAAACAAAAAGGAGTAGGTGAATACTCCCTATCCATGATGGACCTACCATTATCTCCAAAATCATATGGAAGGCCATTCAATTTACCTCATAAATACAATGATCACTTTGTGAGGGAAAATACATCTTCATTCATGGAGGAAGAAGACAATGAGATCCTAAATTGGCTATATAAGGATGAGGAATCAAATGCACATGATAAGTGCATCCAAAATGTAAGCATTCCCACACATCAATATGGGAAAGGATTTCAAATAGTGCAAAAAATGGGATACAAAGGACAAGGACCTTTATGAAAAAGAAAGGGAGGACTCATTGATCCCATTGAAATGACATGGAGAGATAGCAAAGAAAAGACTAGATTAGGATACCCAGAACAAGGGTACACTCAAAAGAACTATCCTAAGGTTTATGACTGAATTTTACAATTAGGTTCTCAAAGTGATGAGGATTCCAACAATTGGGAATGGGACTCTTTGTCAAGTGAGTCATGTCAAGATAAGGAAGTTGATTTCATCCACACCTACACTCCTAGCAAAGGAAAGGAACAAGCCCCAGAATCAAATCAGAATCAAGCCTCAAGTTCTAGACAAGTGGTCTTAGATAATGTTGCAATTCAAAGGATTGAAATAAATAAATGGGTAGGAGAACCCTACGTACCATCATGGAGACATACTATGGAAGAATCTAACATTAGGTTTAATCCATGATATTTTTACCCAACAGAAACCATAGAGGATTCTAGTCAGGAAGATTTTGACCCTAGTTCTCTAGAACATCTAGAAGAAGCACACATTATAGATTTAAGAGATACAATGTTTGAACCTTCAAATGAAGTCTTGTCCCTAAACCCCATTGAAATAAACCAAAACATTGATCCTTTGACCCTTATCTATCCATAATTAATCGAATGGGATTCCATTGAACCTACCATACTCCCTACATTTTTGAATGACAACTTGGTGTCCCAATACCTAAATGCAGTTGAACCTTCTTCTACCATGAAATATCAAGAAGGAGTGACAAAGGAAGGTATCCAAACTCTCAATTCAATAAAAAATGAAAAAAACAAAAATAAAATAAAATGGAAAGAATATAATGTTGAAAACCACCTTGTGGCAATATTAGATAAAAAAGAGAAAGGAAAAAAGAATGATTCCAAAGGTGAAAACCCAATAGAGGCACCTAAGGAAGGGAGTTTGGATACTTTACTTGAGCACTATGAAGAAAGATCTCCTATCTTGATTGAACCAACAAAGAAAATGAATATTGGATCAGCATCAGAACCCAAGATCATACACTTAGCAACATCTCTATCTAGTGAAGAAAGAAAGGACTTCATCAAAATTTTCAAGGAAAAGAAAATCAATTTTGCATGGTCATATGATGATATGCCAAGATTGGATCCAAATTTAATCATGCATCATTTGAAAATAAAAGAGGGAGTAAGACCAGTAAAGAAGAAACTAAGAAAGATGCATCCACACATAGCTTTACTTGTAAAAGTGGAGTTGGAAAAATTACTGAAAGTTGGGTTTATAAGAGCCATTGATTATGCCCAATGGATTTCAAACGTTGTGTTAGTTTCAAAAGTAGACAAATCTATCAGAATTTGCATGGACTTTAGGGATTTTAATCTTGCATGTCCTATAGATGAATTTTTGTTACCAGCATAGACAACATCATGGATCTAACAGTAGGACATTCAATGTTCTCACTTATGGATGGGTTTATTAGTTATAATTAAATAAATATAGCACCCGAAGACCAAGATAAGACAACATTAACATGTGCACGGGGGACATTCTATTGGAATGTTATGCCTTTTGGTCTAAAGAACATCAGAGAAACCTATCAAAGAGCCATGGCGACCATATTCCATGACATGATGCATAAGTTCATGGATGACTATGTAGATGATATAATTTATAAATCTCACTCAAGAGAAGATCATCTACCCATCTTACAAAATTTTTTTGTAAGATTGGAGCAATTTAGAGTAAGGCTAAATCCAAAAAAGTGTGTATTTGGTGTTCAATCAGGAAAGCTATTAGGGTACATTATTTCAACAAAAAGAATAGAGGTAGACCATGCAAAAGTCAAGGCCATCATGGGAATGGAAGCACCTAGAAACATAAGTCAGATGAGATCTCTTCAAGGTAGGATCCAATCCATTCGAAGATTCATCTCTCAATTAGCCAAAAAGTGCCATAATTTCACTCAACTCCTTCACAAGGACATAGTTTTCAAATGGGATGAGAAATGTGAAGAGTCTTTCAACTTGTTGAAGAAATATCTAATGAACCCTCCAACTTTGATGCCACCTATAAGAGGCAAGCCTTTAATTCTATACATTTCAATGACCGAACACTCATTAGGGCCACTCTTGGCAAAAGAAGATGAATCAGGAAAAGAAAAGGCCATATACTACATAAAAAGAACTTTGGTAAAATATGAGTTGAATTATACCTTCATTGAAATAGAATGTTTGGCTGTAGTTTTTGCTTCCCAAAAATTATGCCACTATATGTTATCCCACAAGATTTGACTCATTGCAAAGATTGATCCCTTGAAGTATGTTCTTAGCAAAACAACATTGAATGGGAGGCTAGCCAAATGGGTCATGGTGCTAAGTGAATTCGACATAGAATATGTGGATCGAAAATCTATCAAGGCCCAAGTCATAGGTGATCAATTAGTGGAATCACCATTACAAGATGACCATCCAATACAAGTAGAATTTCTAGATTCTGAAATTGTGAATGTAGAAGCAAAAACATGGCAATTATATTTTGATGGTTCCTATACACAACATGGATTAGGAGTAGGCATACTTTTGATTACTCCTCAAGGGTCTACAATTCCAAAATCATAAAAATTTCTATTTCCATGCAAAAATAATATAGATGACTATGAAGCATTGGTCATTGGGATACAACTAGCATTAGAATGGAAAGTGACAGAACTACAAGATTATGGAGATTCACAATTAGTTATCAATCAAATTAATGATGAATATCAGACTAAAGATGACAAGATGATACCTTACAAAAATATGGTTGAAAATATCAAGAAGTACTTCACTCTCATCACATTTGAACAAGTCCCAAGAGAGAATAATAAAGTAGCAAATGCAATGGAAACTTTGGCATCACTTCTCCAAATACCAGATCAAAGCGCCATATATGAATTCCTGGTAGAAGAAGTTGAGAAACCCGCATTTGACCCTACCCATCCTCATACCATTTGTTTGCTAACTAGACATGAATCACCTTGGCATGGAGACATTTATACCTACTTAAAAGACCAAATCCTACCTATGGACCAAATCGGGAATCAAAAGAAAAGCTTTATCTGACAAGCCTCTCATTATACCTTAATATCTGACACATTGTATTGTAAAAGTCTAGATGGAATGCTTCTTAAATGTCTAGAGAAAGAGGAATCAGATATAGCCTTATGAGAAATTCACGAGGGGATTTGTGGGTCACATTCGAATGGTTTAACCCTAGCTAAGAAACTTCTTAGGATAGGATATTTTTGGCCTACCATGGAGAAAGACGCTTGTCACTTTGCTAAAACTTGTTGAAAGTGTTAATATCATGGGAGCTTGATCCATGTACCAACACAAGAGCTTCATCGTATGACAACACCTTGGCCATTTTATCAATGGGGTTTAGACTTAATAGGGATGATTTATCCATCATCTTCAAATAGTCATAAATTTATCATCATGACAACAGAGTACTTTACCAAATGGGTGGAAGTTGTACCCTTGTAAACTACCATAGGAAAGAAGATATCCTTGTTCATATTAAACCACATAATATGTAGATATGGTGTACCTCACGCCATCATAACTAAAAATGCCAAACACTTAAAAAACAAGGATTTAAAGGAGTTATATACCAAATTCCACATGATACATCATTCATCTTCAATATATTACCCCCAAGGTAATGGAAAAATAGAAGCAAAAAATAAGAACATCTTAAAAATATTGAAGTGAACCATGGATAATTCAGGTAGAGATTGGCATATACAAATAAACCCAACCTTGTGGGCTTATAGGACAAGTATCAAAACACCAACAGGAGCTACACCATTTTCCTTAGTCTTTGGAACATAAGCAGTTTTACCTTTGGAGGTAGAACTTCCATCTTTAAGAGTATCTCTACATGGTTTGATAAGTGAGGAAGATTATAGAGTTGCTAGGTTGCATGAACTGGAACTACTAGATGAAAAACAACAAGAAGCCTTTGATCACTTAAAAGTATATCAAAACTGAATGTCAAGGACTTATAACAAGTATATCAAGTCAAGAACATTCCAAATAGGTGACTTAGTTTTGTGAGAAAATCCAAAGAATCAAGAAAAAAGAGAAAAGAAAGGAAAATAGGAAGCAAAATGGTTAGGACCTTTTGTGATCACTTCATCTTTTGGGACAGGCATCTATAAATTAGCTAATTGTGATGGAGAAGAGTTGCAAGAACCTATTAATAGCATTCATCTAAAAAGGTTCTACACATGAAGTACATGAAAGAGTATAAAGAGAAAGAGTATTCAAAATATTAGATGGAAAGCATCCTATTTATTGTATATAGTCAAAAGAGATCTTGAAAATACCAAAAACATTGAAAAGAAGAAAAGAGAAAACAAATCAGAAATTTAGAAAAGATAAAAAATAGTGGAAAATTGAGTATGAAGAAAGCCAAAAACATTCATATATGATCCTCAAAAAGATGTTGTCTTGGTGAAAACCTAGCAAATAGGCACCTTGATGATAAAAATAAAAATAAAAATTGAAAAAAGAAAAACTACAAAAAAAATAAAAAAATAAAAAAAGAGAAAAAGTGCCTTGGTGAAAACCTAGGAAATAGGCGCCTTGGTAGAAAAAAAAGGAAAAAGCTTTAAAAATAGATAAAGAAAGAAAGAACCATTCAATCAGTGAAAACCTGGTAAACAAGCACCATTGAAAGTCCAAGTCAGTCGCATACCTAGCAATCATCCTTGTAAATATTGCATTCGCCAACATTTTTATATATTGCATAATAAAATCCCATAGTTACATTTGCAAGTACCTAAGGATTTTGGTCACTTAATCTACAAATTGTCCTAAGTCCAACAAATGTAATCATATCAAATTGGGGGAAATCTACTCTAAAGGAGGAAGGATTCATTAAAAGAAAACTTCAATAAGTCATCAAATTAATTCATCAAAACACAAGCGAAACACTCAATCAAATCCTAACTCTAATCCAATTTGAACCAAATGCAAAATTTGATCCAAAATCTTACACAAACCTATTTTTATCAGGATTAAAAGTATGAAATGGATGGAACTAAACTTGATATATGGATTTGAAAAACATTTCAACTTTTTAAAAAGTGTTGACTTGATTGATGAAATCATGTCTTTCTAGCGAATCGATGAAAGTTTTTAAACTAGGCAAGCTATGGTGAAAGCATGATGTCTTATTGATTTCTGAATGACTGTCTTAAAATCAAAGTTTTAAAGAATGTATTATTTGTCTAAGGATGTGATCATCAAATAATCATCAAGGACTTGTACATACGATGAAACTAAGATTTTTGTTTGTTTACGCAAAAGGATACCTTGGATATTTTGATGTTTAATATCATAATACCAAAATCCACTTGTAACATAGAATCCAAAAAAATCGGTATTCACACTCTCATGATTGACTTCAATCAGTGACAGTCATACCATAGGACGGGAAATCAATGAAAGAGGTGAAACAAGTATTCATATCATCATGGTTGAACTAGTGATGGTTGTACTAAAATCAAGATTCCAAAAACTGCTCAATGATGAATATAAGCTCCAAATTTTTGAATAGTGACAGTTAGTTGCATACATCTTAGATTAAATGCATTTAGCATATTTACCTTCCTTAGCTTAAAAACTAAATTGCAAGAGGAAAATAGAAAGGGGGTGTAGTCAAATAAAAAATCAAATGAGCATAAAAAACTATATGTGATAGAGTGTGTTGGAAATCAAAAATAAAAAACAAAGGTGCATTACTTTAGTTCATGAGCATTTGTTAGATTCATGTTATATTGCATTCATTTAGGACTTTCCACCCTAAAGTCTAATTAGATTCTTTGCATTAGGTTGCATTCATTTTAAAGTTTCATCTCACTTAGTATGCATTCTTTAAATCATTCATATAAATTCATTAAGTGCATTTACCATTGCATTCATTAATGTTCATTGCATCCATCAAGTCATTTCATTCAAATAGATGTAAATTCATCATTAGGTGCATAACATTTAGTTCATTCAAAAACATTGCACATTGCATTATTCATTTAAAAATCCATACATTTATTTTCATCCTACATTAAATATCATTGCATCTACATTCATTAACATCATTCATCTATATACAACATTTAGAATCATTAATGATTAAATATCCATAATCATTATTCATTACATCATATAGGTCCATCACATTTTACATCACATTTGCATACCATAAATCCATTCCATTTAGATCCACATTATCCAAATAAATATATCCATAAACATCATTACATCGCATTATTCATTAAATCATTACATCATCATCTAACACATTCATATATTAATTGCATCCATAAAGCATCAAATATCATAACATTAATCATTATAAAAATCATTAACCTCATATCGCACCCATTCATCTATTTGATGTCATACATAAGAGAACCATCTAAGCATAAATAGAACATGTGCATCCATATCATAAAACTGCATCTTGGAAACCATAAAACAAAGCATATAGGAGATAAAATCATATAGATCTACATGTTATACTAAATCACTTGAAAAATGAGGTCCAACACATGATGACATCACATAAAGTAAATCTATCAAAATTGAGAATCAAAGTTTATGGTATCATCATCATAAATGGAGTATCAAAGTCTATAATATCATCATGAAACATCAAGAAATCAAAGTCCATCAAAGTATCAATAAGTATAAACACATAAGGGAACATCAACTGATAAAAAAGAGTACAACAGAGTCCAATGTCTCGATATCAAAAATGAGATCATCATGTACATCAATGAGTAAAGAATGTATATCATCTCAAAAAATCAACTGGTTGAGCCACTAGCACCATCAACACCATTAGGACTAGGACCAATATCAAGAGGTCTACTCGAACTAGCTTGTAGCCCATGCTGACTCATAAAGGCCATAAAAGCCTGCATCATACTACTAAGCTGACTAATTTTCTGCCTAATTTGAGATACATCTAACTATAAGGCTAGAACATCTAATGCCGCCACTAGAGCCTCTGAACTGGGAGCTTGTGTAGGAGGAGTCTGTGGTGGAGGCATGGAAGAAGATGGGATAGATAAAGATGGAATGAAAGAAGAAGAAGATGGAAGAGATGAAGAAGATGGCATAGAACCAGAAGTAGGAGCCTGTACTGAAGGAGCCTATGGAACAACTGGCGGGATAACCTGTAGAGGAGGAGCCTATGCCTGATATAATAGAGCATGTGTTGCCTAAGCATCCATTTGCCTTTGTCATCTGTCCCTACAATGACCTTGTCTGGCTATAGGATCCATAACAACCTAGTGTAAAACTCTATCCACACCTTGACCCCTCACCTAACCACCACCCCTAGGAGGAATGGGAGTAGTAGCAATAACTAGTATCAACACTTTGCCTACTCTAGCTTTTCGATGACCTGGTCATCCTCGACAAGCCTGTCTCCTACCACCCCTACCTCCATCCCCACCATTACCTCCATCCCCATGATCACCTCTATCCCCACGATCATCATCTGATTCCTCATCAATCCCAGACATCCTCTCAGTTGGATTAGTAAATCTCAGAAAAGGGTTTCAAGAAAACCAATCCGCGTACTCATTAGTCATGCTTGCATCAATCACACGATCCCTCATGTCCCATGGCAGGTGACCAAGCTGCTCTATCTCCTGTCACGCCATCTTGAAATCAAACACATGCCCCATAGTGATCTCTCAGCCTAAACATGGGCATACATAGCAACACCCTGCAGCATGCCCTGAGTACAACCATATTGTCGTAGCGCTCATCAAAAGCAAAATCTCTCAATGATGTGTGGAGACCACCCTATCATCCATCGGGGTAGCACATAAACGGAAGCTCTGTAGCATCCTCGGGCCACACCTCACACCTAAGGTATGGTCGTGTGATGACCCTCGATTAAGCCCTTTACAATTATAACTTTATATAAAATCCAAGTATTAACAATTATTGTCATTTCTCCTTAAAGTATATATCAAATTATAATTGATAATTTTATATTATTAAATGATAATTAAAAATTAAATCATAATATTATAATATTATAACATTTAATTATATTCAAATATAAAAATTATAATATTATAATCTTAATAATAATAATATTATAAATATTATAATATAATTAAGTATAAATACTGTTAAACTCTTTTTAATAAAATAAAATAAAATAAAATAAAAAAGAAAATATATATTATATTATATATTGCAATATATATTATAATAATAAATATTATAATATATATTAAAAATGCATTCACGTAAAGGGCAGTCGCACCCTTAGTGGTGCGGCTGATCGCAGAGTAATCTGCTTTCAGTCACATCCCTAAGGGGTGCGATGTGCGGGAGGGACGTGACTCCCCTCTCCACACTCGCATGTATATATGTAGGGTAAAACCTGCAATTAAGGGGGGAAGCAGGACATAATTGAAAAGAAAAGGAGAAAAACAACACGGGAAAGAAAGAGAGGAAGTCACAGAGAAAATAAGAAATAAGAAAAGAAGAGAGCAAAGTAGAGAATAAGGCACCGACAAAATTAAGGTAATATTAAGGTATTGATTTTAATAAATTATTTATTGCTATATATATATTTTAATCTTATTATATATATATATACATATATATATATATGTATATATATATGTATATATATATATATATATGTATATATATATGTATATATGTATCTATATATGTATATATATATATGTATATATATATATGTATATATATATATGTATATATATATATATATGTATATATATATCTGTATATACATATATATATATACATATATATATATACAGATATATATATATACATATATATTATACATATATATATACATATATATACATATACATATATATATATATATATACATATATATATACATATATATATATATACATAGATATATATACATAGATATATAGAGATACATATATATAGATATATATACATTATATATATACTATACATATACATATATAGATGTACATATATATATATATATACACATACATATATATATATATAAATACATATATATATATACATACATATATATATATACATACATATATATATATACATACATATATATACATACATACATACATACATATATATATGTATGTATGTATGTATGTATATGTATATGTATGTGTATATATATATATACATATAGATATATATACATACATACATACATGTACATATACAATACATATACATATATGTATGTATGTATATGTATATGTATATATACATACAGACATACATACATACACACACACACACACACACACACACACATATATATATGTATGTATGTATGTATGTGTATGTATGTATGGATGTATATGTATATATATATGTATATATATATATATACATATATATATATATATTTGTATGTATGTATGTATGTATATGTATATATATATATATACACACACCTATATATATCTCTTAAGTAAATTAAGATAAATATATATTAAGAAAATAATGTTTATAAAAGAATTAATCTCAACTAAATTATTATTTACATAAATGAATTGATTTCTAATTAAGAAAGAATATATATATATATATATATATATATATATATATATATATATATATATATATATTTGGCAATATTTAAGATTTATGAATATATTATAGATAATGGATCTGATGATATAATTAATTTTATGTTCCCTCTAGCAGTTGGATGTATATTATATTCATTAGCTACATAGAGGTAACGTAATGGCAATTCGAGGTTGGTATAGCCCCGTTGCCTATTTGTGAGTAATGGCAATTCGAGGTTGGTATAGCCTCGTTGCCTATTTGTGATTAATGGCAATTTGAGGTTGGTATAGCCCCATTGCCTATTTATGATTAATGACAATTCAAGGTTGCTATAGCCCCCGTTGTCAATCTATAATTGATGGCAATTCGAGATTGGTATAGTCCCCGTTGCCAAAATTGAGATTGTTATAATCTCATAGGCAGTATATATACTGAAGACCAGTCATATGCATATGCGTAGGCTTGGAATGCATTAAGCTTGCTTCCAAGAGATTCTTATTGGCAGTGCCCTAGGGATGACATGTCGATAGCCCGATTGCGTAGAGTGGAGCGAATGTCCCTCAAGCCAGGAATTCTATGAAGCTCGACCTAGAGGCAGCCTTAAGGGTCAAATTCCCCCTTACTAACTTAGAGTAGAGTATGATTCATATATATATTTTGTGTGATATTATGTACTGACATTGGTTTTGTAGGATATTAGAGAAGGAGAATAAGAAGGGACATTACAGTGGTATCAGAGCATAATCCTGCCATCCTGTGGAAGACAATTCATGCAAACATTTAAAAGGAAGAAAGGTGAAAAAGCTATGGCTGAACAATTAGCCAACACATTAAGGAGCTTCATGGAACAAACTAATTAAAGTTTTGAACAGACCAATCAATTAATACTACAAGCCATCCAAAATATGAATAATAACAATAATCACTAGGAATGTCATACCCCTCCAGTAGGAGGGGATCTACATTCTAATCACTCAGAAATGAACCTCCATCCCAAGATTCCACCATGAGACCTACAATACCCTCATTCCTCGTAAGAGAAGAACTGATCTTAAGAAGTGAAGTCCCTTCCACCCAATCAGTAGAAGAAATCACCCAAATGTATGCTAATTTAGAACTAATATACAAAGACTCATTCCCTTCAAGGAATACTATGAAACCAAAACCATGGCAAGTAATGGGCAAAAAAGAATCGGGGGGAAAAGGACATTAAAGCCAAAGTGGGAAAAATGTCCCTTCCGCACTTCAAAGGTTCAAGGAAGGAAATAGCTCAAGCTTGTTAGAATAACTGAGACGGGGGGTGAATGGTTATCCAATGTCCCAAAACAAAATGTATAATTCAAAACAACTTCTTTAATTTCTGTTCCTCGGTAACACTAATTACTTTCACTGTTTGTGCTTTTACCAATTAACCAGTCAAATACTGTAACAATTACCAATCAAATCTAACATGTAACATGCAAAGTATGATAACAAACAAATATCACAATCAACACATAACACAAGAGATTTAACGTGGAAACCCTGTAAAGGGAAAAACCACCTGGGACCGACAACCAAAAATTGTTCACTCTTTTGAAGTGAGGTCGGTTAAGACCCAACCCTGTTAAAGGTTTACAAACACACTGTTAGGTGTGACCTTGTTAGAGGATTTTAGACTAGAGGTTATTGTCCAACCAACATTCACTATGGGGTTGACAAGATAGCAATGTTCATTCTATGAATGATACATCATAAGACTTTCAGAGTCCACTCGGTTAAGAGATTTTGATTGTATACAATGGTTAAATATGTAACAGTAAAGGACCTACCTTAATACAACTTCAATTGCAGATTACAGATCAATATTCAGTCCATACAAATCCTTCTAACCAATATTTCACTTCAAATTTAATAGTGTATCAACTTATTGTCCGTCGGTAATTGCTCTTTGTAGCTTAGGAATTATTCTGCAGCTCGGTTCTCACTAACTAGTATGATCAAAATGCATGGAAACCTTGTTCATGCGATATTCCTGTAGTTTCTACTTCTTCTACCATCATTCCCATAATGAAATTCTAGTCTCTTATATAGATGAGTAAATCATTTTCTTCTCCTCCATCAGATTTTGCCGCTTAACCACATTCATAGATTTTTTCACTTCAAACTTTCTCGGCTGATGTGTCAATAACACATTTCAATCTGCTCCATTAGATCTTCCTTTAATTTTGTTAGTCATCGATCTTCATCAACAAACATTATTTGTTAACACTGAAATTGAGGTACTTTTACAGCTCATCAATCTTATCAGCCAAACTAATCATTTAGGTCATTATGTTCCACTTGGTTAACAATGAAATGCGTCGGTGAACATTGCTCAATTAATACTATGATCGGTATACACTACACTCTGTCAGTGTATACTAGAATGCTTCATTTACCGACAACAGTGCTTTGTGCCTTTCAGCTCTATACTTCATCATAGATGAATGCAACATAATAAAGTCAATATCATCAAGTCATAGACTCATCAACAAGATATTCAATGTGTTTCTTATCCTCATCTGTCATGTACATCTTTCCCCATGTAGATTTCTCTGTTCTTCATCTCTTTCCACCTTTCTTCAGATGTCTCGGTATAGTAACTTACAAGATAAGTCCTGTCAAACTAGTTGACATCAATGAAAACATAATACTGATTTAATCATATTACATATCTAATTAGCAACTCTTCAGTGATATTTAATCATAGATTCTTCAGTCAGATTCCAAATCAGTAGTAGTCCAACAATCTCTCCCTTTGGCATTGATGGCAACTGAAGTAATATGAAATGTACCATACACATACCAAACATATATTCTACAACTTTGTGAACAAAATGCTATAAGTGAATAGACTTAATATGTTTAATCACTACGTTACTAAACAACATTAGATAATACTGCTTTACCATTCTGTAGTTGTGATTTTTTTCAGTTCTCTTGTTCCTGAATCTGTTCTCTGTAATTGATCTTCAAAACTCTATCTCATTTAGATTGTCTCTCCCTTAGATAATTCTCATCGATGCTTGTCTTTTTTCATATTATTTATCTCTCCCTTTGACAACAATGCCAAAGAAACAAATAAACAATCATTATGTCATCCTTTGTATCTCAGTATACTGATATCCTAATCTGTTCAAATTCTCCAAACTTAATCACAACCTTGAACATGATTCAAATTATGAACTATGTTGCATCAACATGAATGATCTTCTAATAAAATTAGGTTGATGCAACAACCAGATCACCTTAGTGACTGATAGATAGGGGACAAACCCCAAGTCTAGTCCTCCAAGTATTCAAATGTGTCCTTCGGTAGAGGCTTTGTAAAAATATCTGCAAGTTTGTTGTTTAGATGTGACAAATTCTAACTTCACTTGCTTCTCTTGCACTTGTTCTCTTAAGTAATGATACTTAATAGATATATTCTTTGTCTTAGAGTGCATCACAAGATTCTTTGAAATATTAATAGCACTAGTGTTGTCACAATATATAATCATCGGGTCCGTGATTACCTCATTCATCCCTTCCAAAACTTGTTTGATATATGCAATGTTTGAATAGTTCGTAGCAGCAACAACATACTCTACTTCAGCTGTAGACTAAGAAATACAAGCCTGCTTTTTACTTGTCCAGGTTACAAGTCTTTCACCAATGAAAAATGCTCCTCCGGTGGTGCTTTTTCTATCATCCACATTTCCAGCCCAATCAACATCAGTGTAAACTTTCAGTTCAAACTTCCCTTCCTTAGGATACCATAATCCATAATTCTCTATTTTCTTTAGGTATCTTAAGATCCTTTTTGTAGCTATTATATGTGATTCTCTAGGATTAGCAAAAAATCTTTCAACAATACCCACAACATGTGCTATATCTGGTCTACTATGAACTACGTACATTAACTTACCAATCATGGATCAGTAAAGTGTCTGATTACCTCTGTAGTTTCATCCTCCTTTGTCAATTTTCATCCAGTAGCCATCGGTGTTCCCACAGGTTTAGCATCTTCCATGCCAAATATCTTTAGTACTTCCTTTATGTATTTAGATTGTGTGATGAATATTCCATCACTTTGTTGAATCACTTGTAGTCCAAGAAAGAACTTAATCTCTCCGAACATAGACATTTCAAATTCCTTTTGCATTTCATCAACAAATTTCTTGCAGACAAGATCTGAGCCTCCAAAAATAATATCATTAACAATATTTCAGCAATGATAATAGTATCATCAGTATCACCTTTCATATACAGATTGCTATTTTCACTTGTTCTAACAAATCCAATACTTAACAAGTATATAGTCTTTCATACCATGCTCTAGGTGCTTGCTTCAAGCCATACAAAGCTTTATGTAATCTACATACCATGTCTTTATTGTTGGGATCAACAAATCCTTCAGGTTGTTCGATGTAGACCTCTTCTTCAAGTATACCATTCAAAAATGCTGACTTCACCTCCATTTGATAGAATTTTATTTTCTTGTGTGCAACATATGCAAGTAGCATTCTAACTCCTTCCAATCTAGAAATAGGTGAAATTTTTTCACCATAGTCAATGCCTTCTTCTTATGCATATCCCTTGCATACCAATCTAGCTTTATTTCTTGTGACTTCACCATTTTCATTCAATTTATTCCTGAATAACCACTTAGTACCGATAACATTCTTATCTTTAGGTTGGGGTACCAAAGGACCAGGTTTTGTTCTTCTCTATTTTCTCTATTTCCTCCTTCATTGCATTAACCCATTCTTCATTCTCTAATGCAACTTTCACATTTTTAGGTTCAAATTCACAAACTAGACATATACCTTGTCTTGTTTTGCTTCTAGTTTGCATTCCAACATGTCTGTCTCCAATGATTTGTGTCTCAGGATGATGTCTTCTAACAAAACTAGCTAGAACTTGGTTTCTCCTTTCTTACTCATCCTACTCAGGGTCATTTCCTTGCTCGGTAGTTCCATCTTGTTCATTGGTTTGTGTTGCCTATTGTCCTGTATTGTTTCCCTGCTGACCGGTTGTCACAGCTTGCAGCGTTGGTAGATACTCTGGATGTTCAATGTAAGTGAATCTACTATAGTCTTCTAGTTCCTTTGTACTTTCCTCTATGTTCTTGTCATCAAACTCATCAACATGAACATTAGTACTTTCAACTATCTTATTTGTAACCTTATTCAAACATTTATATGCTTTACTTGTAGAGGAATATCCTAGAAATATCCCTTCATCTCCTTTAGAATCAAATTTTCCATTTCTTTCATCTTTCAAAATAAAGCATTTACTTCCAAAAATCTTGAAATAACTTACAATAGGTTTGTGTCCAAACCATAGCTCATAAGGTGTTCGGCTGGTGTCCTTCTTCAGTTGTACTTGTTTAAGAACATACACAACTGTGCTGACAGCTTCCCTCTGATATGTTTGAGCAACATTCTTCTGTATCATCAATGTTCTTGCATAGTCAATTATAGACCTGTTCCTTCTTTCAACAATGCCATTTTGCTAAGGTGTCCTCAGTGTAGAGACCTATCTTTTATTCCATGCTCATTACAAAAATTAGTAAATTCATTAGAGATAAATTCACCTCCTCTATCAGATCTTAAGCATTTTATTTCTTTTCCAGTCTCTTTCTCTACCTTATTTTTATACCACTTAAACATTTTAAAGGCTTCAGATTTCTCTTTCAGGAACATAACAGTCATTAGTCTAGTATAGTTATCAAGAAAAAGAATAAAATATCTATCACCATAATAGCTCTGAGTTCTCATAGGACCACATAGGTCAGTATGAACCACTCAAGTATCTTCTTTGTTGAGTATTCTTTACTTTTAAAACTAGACTTAGTCATCTTACCTTTCTGACATTCATGGCACATGGCATGATCAGGTTTTGTCAAGTTAGGCAATCCTCTAACTCTTTTCTTTTTGCTAATCTTGATCATGTTGTCAAAGTTCACATGGCATAACCTTTTTTGCCACAACCAAGCATCTTCATCCTTTATTAACAAACAAGAAGACTAATCCATATCAAGATAGAATAAGTTACCTCAGGATTGTGTACCAGTTCTGACAAGTCTTCCTTCATCATCATAGATCTTCACCTTTTTGCTCTCAAAAGCCAATCGGTGGCCTGAATTGTTCAAAGAGCCACACTTAATAGATTATAGTTCAATCCATCTACCCAGTATGCATTTTCACATTGTATTATGTTATTGATCATCAGTGAACCTTTACCTCTTACCATACAAGGTGCATCATTTCCCATTCTCACAGGTCATCCATTATATTCAACAAGATGATCAAACTTCTCTACATCACCAGTCATATGATGTGTATAGCCATTTTCTATGATCCATGTATCATTTCTGCTTACTTTAGAGATCAGTGCTATTTCTTCATGTTTCTCTTCTTCCTCTGAGTCATCTTTCATAGAAATAAATACAACTTCTATATCATCATCAGAATCAGATTCAGTTTCAATATCTTCAGCTATGTAACATACCTTTTTTCCTTTATCATCTTGGTTGTCTCTATTTTTGTGTTGGTAGCCTTTATTGACTCTTCTCCCATAGCTTCCTTTAGATCGGTCTTTGGATCTATCATCATCTTTCTTTTGAGGACATCTAGCAGTGATGTGACCGACTTCTTTATAGTTGAAACATGCCAAAGGTTGCTTACCTCTATATCTTTCCTTTTCTTTTGGGCAATCTTCTGGCCATAAGAGCTTCAAGCTCATCAAGTTCATCATCAGTATTACCATCACTATCATAATTCTTACTATTCCTACTAGACTTTCCAATCTTCAAAGAAGAC
Organism: Chamaecyparis obtusa; assembly: GCA_027943335.1. Lineage (NCBI taxonomy): Eukaryota > Viridiplantae > Streptophyta > Pinopsida > Cupressales > Cupressaceae > Chamaecyparis > Chamaecyparis obtusa. The sequence goes on along the minus strand of BSBK01000747.1, from coordinate 337,674 downwards.
TTGAAAGCGGATTCAAAAAAAGGAACAACACTGTTATCAAAATTGTTTAATTAAAAAGTTGTAAGTTTACCAATCAGAGTGTCAAGAGTAAGGTTGGATGTAGCTCTTGTTTCATGAATTGTAGAGATCCTGATAGCATAAACTGGTAGCAAAGTTCTAAGAATCTTGCTTATCACTGTTTCATCATCAATCACTCCATCAGATGCTCTAATAGCATGTACCACCTCTTTTAGTCTATTTGAATATTGTACAATGTTCTCACCTTCTTTCATTCTCATATCATCAAATTTTCCTCTTAGGCTTTCAACTCGGGCTCTTTTAACATTCAGATCTCCACTATATATCAGATTTAACTTGTCCCACATCTTCTTAGTAGTATCACAACCCTTGATGTCTTAAAATTTAGCATCGGTACAGGTAGCAACAAGTTCCATCATAGTGATATTGTGTTCATGCCTATCCTTCAGTTGATCAAGAGTTAAGGGACCATTGGGTGGTTGTATGTAGCCATTCTCCATCAGATCTAGTGCAGAATTCCCAATTTGAGATATGTGCAGCTTCATCCCGCTTTACCATACTGTGAAGTTCTCTTTGTTTAGCTTTGGTACTTCCCTCTTATACATCTTGAGACCTTTGTGCTTAAGTCCTTAAAACTCTATTCTAAGCAACCAATACTCTGATACCAATTGTTAGAATAACTGAGAGGGGGGGTGAATCAGTTATCCAGTGTCCCAAAACAAAATGTATAATTCAAAATAACTTCTTTAATTTCTACTCCTCGGTAAACACTAATTACTTTCACTATCTGTGCTTTTACGGATTACTAGTCAAATACTGTAACATTTATCGATCAAATCTAACATGTAACATGCAAAGTATGATAACAAAAAAATATCACAATCAACACATAACACAAGAGATTTAACATGGAAACCCTGTAAAGGGAAAAACCACCTGGGAATGACAACCAAAAATTGTTCACTCTTCTGAAGTGAGGTCGGTTAAGACCCAACCTTGTTAAAGGTTTACAAACACACTGTTAGGTGTGACCTTGTTAGAGGATTTTAGACTAGAAGTTATTGTCTAACCAGCATTCACTATGGGGTTGACAGGATAACAATGTTCATTCTATGAATGATACATCATAATACTTTCAGAGTCCACTCGATTAAGAGATTTTGATTGTATACAATGGTTAAATATGTAACAGTAAATGACCTACCTTAATTCAACTTCAATTGTAGATTACATATCAATATTCAGTCCATACAAATCCTTCTAACCAATATTTCACTTCAGATTCAATACTGTATCAACTTACTGTCCGTCGGTAATTGCTCTTTGTAGCTCAGTAATTGTTCTGCAGCTCGGTTCTCACTAACTAGTATGATCAGAATGCATGAAAACCTTGTTCACCACGATATTCCTGTAGTTTCTACTTCTTCCACCATCATTCCATAATGAAATTCCAGTCTCTTATATAGAGGAGTAAATCATTTTCTTCTCCTCCATTAGATTTTGCCGCTTAACCACATTCATAGATTTTTTCACTTCAAACTTTCTCGGCTGATGTGTCAATAACACATTCAATCTTCTCTGTTAGATCTTCCTTTAATTTTGTTAGCCTTCAATCTCCAGAACAAACATTATCTGTTAACACTAAAATTGAGGTACTTTACAGCTCATCAGTCTTATCGGCCAAACTAATCATTTAGTTCATTCTATTCTACTCGGTTAACAAAGAAATGCATCGGTGAACACTGCTCGGTTAATACTGTGATTGGTATACACTACACTCCATCACTGTATACTAGAAATGCTTCATTTATCATCAACATTGCTTTGTGTCTTTCAGCTCTATACTTCATCATAGATGAATGCAACATAATAAAATCAATATCATCAAGTCATAGACTCATCAACAAGTTACTCAATGTGTTCCTTATCCTCATCTATCATGTACATCTTTCCCCATGTAGATTTCTCTGTTCTTCATCTCTTTCATCGTTCTTCAGATGTCTTGGTATAGTAACTTACAAGATAAGTGCTGTCAAACTAGTTGACATCAATGAAAACATAATACTGATTTAATCATATTACATATCTAATCAGCAACTCTTCAATGATCTTTAATCAAAGATTCTTCAATCAAATTCCAAATTAGTTGTAGTCCAACAAAGCTTGGGTCCAAAAACTAGACACCTACCTATCCCTCAGCCCAATGACAAAAGAAAATGCCATCAAATTTTCCCATAATGCACTTAACAGGGGAGCCCACAATTGGTAGCACCATGGAACAATCACACTGGGTCATAAAAGTATTAACACCTATAGTGAATTCACTCAAAGGCTCATTAGCAGATTTGATCAAAAGGAACTAGAGTGGTAGTTCCAAGAATTAACTCATCTCAAATAAAGAGGAACAATTGGAGATTTTTTCAATAAATTTCAGAGTCTATCAGTAATGGTTCCCGATATATCTCAAACAATGAGTTTACATGTTCATTGAAGGACTCAAGAACACATCAAAGTAAGGGTAAGACCATTCGAACCCCAAACTATAGAAGAAGCTATTAGGAAAGAAAAGATGATAGAATATGATACAACTAAAGAGAAACAAAAGGAGATTTCTTCTAAAACCCCACATCAGAATGAAGGGCCCAAGAAGGATAGC